>LPNX010679575.1:684362-742732 GCA_001517045.1 Pseudotsuga menziesii
AGTTCATAATTTTTATATATATACATGTTAACTTGTTTAGAATTTAATTATAATTTTGTAATTGATTCATAAACTTATATACATTGTATGTGCATGTATATATACAACCTTATAAAACCACTTATGTACATATGAAAGAATGGTATGTGTTGTGAAAGAATTGAAAAAAATGTTTAACCACTACACTAAATTACATTTATATACAAAGTAAGTGTATTATAGTATGAGTAGTTCTAGTTGTCCAATGAAATTAGATAATGCTTGGTGAATATATATAATTATAGTGCATAATATCTAGTTCTAAATGAATACACATATATCCATTAGCCTCACATAACCTCACATACAAATGAATTTATAATTTGATGATATAGCCTCACATGTAAATGAATTATAATTTGATAATATAGCCCACATATATATATAATTTTTATGTTAAAGATTACAAAGATTGTTCTCAATTGGAGTTGATTGCACCATCATAGGATGACTTGCATCTTCTCCTCTTACCATTGCACTTATTTTGCTCATCCTTTTTATAGCCTTATCTTTCATTTCATAGATTTTAATATGATTTTAATTTCATATTCATATATTGATTTTCATAGTGTTGAAATTACATTACAATTACAATCACAATCACATTACAATTACAAATTACAATTACATTACAATTAGAATTACATTACATTATGATAATTGTGATAATTATGTTACAATTACAATTACAATCATGTAGAAATGACTAGCAATCATATGGCTTTAAGCATTGATGACAATGATGATCTCAAAGAAAATCAACAACTATGACAAATTCAAGAGTTCATTAGCCTTGAGTATGGGATGTAAGAGATCATTGTAAAGATATGAAAATCAATACATTTAGAGAATATTAAATCTTGTATAAATATTTTCTATTTTTTTAACAAACAATGACAACATGATACGTAAAATAAAATGTTATTCTTGAGCTTGTATTTATTTGTTAATTTGTTAACAAACAATGGCAATATGATAAACTTAAAATAAAATGTTATTCAAGCTTGTGTAATTTATTTGCTAATTTTTTAACTAACAATGGCAATATGATAAGTAAAATAAAATGTTATTCTTGAGCTTATATTTATTTGTTAATTTTTTAACAAACAATTGCAAAATGATGAGTAAAATAAAGTGTGAATCTATGGTTAAATTGTCATGGAGATATTAAACAATTACCATTATTTCATCAAAATAGTATAGTTTATGAAGTTATATTTTTTGCTAGCACGCTTATATATGGAGTTACTATTTGTTACGAAAAGAGAAAGGATTGAAAGCATAAAGAAAGATTGTCCATTCTATGTTAACGTAACTTGTGCACCAATGTATTTTATATTAAAGTTTGTGCAATGGGTTTCATAGGTTGCATCAAATACAGACTCACATAAGTGTAAAATATATGCATAAGACACCATGATGATCATCATTTTGATCTTATAAATGATGCAAAACTCATTGTAATTTATACAACATCTTATCATATTGCGTTAAGGAATATTTTATTGCAACAACATTTAATTTTGGTGCTTTAAAAACAAATCTTTCTGCATACTGCATTTGTTTAAAATTTTCTAATTAGATTTTTTTCATTGAAAGAAAATGAAATTGAACAATGTAAAAGTCCCTTATTTGGTTAGAGAACTAAACAATTTCAAAATTCAATTAACTTATGCAGGGATAGATCTTGACCAACCATCACAAGATCATGCATCGTTTGATTTATCAAGAGTAATTTGGAGCTTCAATGACGTTGGAATGGTTGCTAATTGTTTAAGAGGGTTGGATGCTGCCACTAAATAAGAGTTCAGAAACCCGACCCTTGATTGGACAATCAGAGAGCATGTTAGTAATATAATCAAGTTGTACTTTGAACAAAAATCTATGATTACATAGGATCAAATCCTACATAGATTGATAAAAAACAAAAAAATGAAACATGCCACAAAGTTGTTGGGTTTTAAGGATGTTAAAAATAAAAATGCATGTGAGAATGTAACAAAAAATGTAACAACTACGCTATCTGCATTTGGAAAGTCAAGAAAAACTGATATCTGCACTGCTTGTAGGGAAATTACAACTACTATTGTGGCATGAAGCACCTCAATAAATCGAATGGTCGCAACAATGTCAAAGTTGCTCCATGTTTCAAGAAAAACTATGCGCAAATACACTAAATTCAGGGTAAAGATAGATGAAAATGATGAAGCTACTTGTTGGGCTCTTATTTGCATAGAATCATATACAAACATGATGGAAGAGGGAATCAGAGAGAAGGTGATAGAGTATTGGGACAACCATTCTCATGCTATACCAGATCGAAAACATGTCATGCAACAACATTTTGGCAGAGGCATTCATAAGGACCATTGCAATCATGTTATGGAGACGACAGGAGTTACTTTATTCGAGGAATTCAAAAAATGAAATCCCGGTGTTCAGATCTCATTTAGCATGTTCAGTAAGTTGAAACTGTGGTATATTAGTCTGAATATGATTTGGGACACTTGCTGTTGTTGATAGCATGTTGAATTCCAATTATACTAAGACACATTTGTGGATTTTTGCAAAAAAAATTGGGATGGTGAACCAGCTCCTCACATAATGTGGGATTTTATTTCTATGATACCATGCAATAAGAATCTTGAAAATTTGTTTTTCATTAAAAGGTGTGTAGGTGGGAGAAGATTCCATGAATGTGGTGATTTGTCATTGTTCCATAGAAAGTTTCCTATTGATCCAGCACACCCTAGATTTTCAGATATCATAGTTAAGTGGAAGAGGTATGAGTATGTCTCCATGAATGCATCATCTTCTTCACATGTTCCATCTAATAGGATCGACTTGCTCGAGGATGAGATTCCTATTTCAAACTTCATGGACAACTTTCAAAGTCATATTTACAAATACATTAAACACTCCCATAGGACTATGTGGCAACCTTTATAATTTAAGCATTCTTGTGAGGTTTTTTAGCCAGGCACAATCCTATCAGTGGTATATTTTGCTGAGAATTACACATTTTCTCCTCAAAGAGAGATTAAAAGTGAGTATTATCACTCCAACCAGGTGTCCATCTTCGTACATGTATTGTATAGACATGCTTAGGTGAGTATTGATGGTAGGGATAACACTCCTAAGTCATGCGATGTGATCAAGGAATACCATTTTTATGTCAGCGATGATCATGAGCACGACAAGTTGTTTGTTCAACATTGATTTGGGTTGATTTATGATTCCTTCAAAAAGAATGGGGTGTCATTTACAGAACACAGGATTTGGTTGGATGGGTGTGCAGGGTAGTTCAAATCAGGACGTTCTTTTTATTGGTTGAGTCACCTTCACAAAGAGAAAGGAATTCGACACACCTGGAGCTTTTTTGAAACAGGGAATGGAAAGGGTGAACATGATGGGTCAGGTGCATGCGTGAAACGATCAGTTCGGAGGTACAAAATGAGTCATAGTGCATCTCGAATCAAGTGCTCAGCAGAAGTAGTTTATTGGTGCACACAAAATTTGGGTCACCAAGGTCATGAACAAGCAAGGCAGGTCTGTAGGTAGAAATTATATATATATATCTCAAAAAACAACAACTTAATTGGAATTTAATAAATGTGTTTGAATTATATATATACATATATGATGTTTTTTATTCGATGAAGGTTTTCTTGGGATGTTTCCCTAGGCGATGTGAATAGATCCATGCCATGGTATTGCAAGACCATTCCTAGTACAGGAGAACTACATTCAATTAATAGTAATACATGGGAGACATATTTTCCATTGAAACAAGGAAGTATGCGTGTTTTTGTGAGTTCTACATTGACGCCAATGGACTGGTGGTTGATCATTGCGTGAACAATGCATATGTCAAATAGTGGAAATATGTCCCTCTTAATCCAAAGGGGACACATCTAATTCCGACATGGCAAGAGATGCACACTGACGAGGCAGTGGTTTCACTAGATCATGATCAGGTTTCTGATTTAGTTAAGAAAGGTACATGATTTGATTAATGGATTCATTATGCCGTTCACACATTCAAGTTTCAAATAGTTGATTGAATGTTTAAACTTCTAGTCTTGTACACATGCATATATATATATATTTAAGATTTGTTTAATATTTGAAAATCTTGACGCAGGTGATGTATTTTTTGTTTGTACCACCAAGAAATGATGAGCATTTGGCATACTTTTTGATGTGGTGTACACAAATCAAAAGCAAGTATGTGCGGCCCTATGTCGATGGCAAGTTCACGTACTAGGTTGGTGACCTAGTTGTGATGGGCCAATTTTTTGAAAAAGTGAGAAGACAAGGTGATTATATTATTTATAGATATTTCATGCCTAAATATATATCTTGTTAGTACAGTCATTTGGTAGTGGAAGCTAGGATACATCTCATTGAAATCAAGGTGAAGAGGGGTGAACCAAAGAGATGGAAGATGTCAGTAGCTAACCATGATCATATTATGGAGACGTGCATTCCTATAACCCATTGGCCAGATGAATGAAAGTTATATGCCACTTTTGATGTTTACATAGTTGACATGCTTTCGAAATGTAGCAAATCAAAATTTCTTCTGAAATATATCATTTGTATTTAAATGCAATTTTTGTAAATTTATATATGTGAGTATGTGCATTCACATATACTCTATGTGCATTCACTTATACCTAGGAATGCCAACAATGTCCTAAGTCCATGTTATGGAAGCTAAATTTTGTCTATGTAACTTTTTTTGGGTGTATTTGTGCAAATACATGTATATCACACTCTATTTGTGCAAAGTTCTAAATTACATGTTA
The DNA here is from genome assembly GCA_001517045.1 of Pseudotsuga menziesii. Lineage (NCBI taxonomy): Eukaryota > Viridiplantae > Streptophyta > Pinopsida > Pinales > Pinaceae > Pseudotsuga > Pseudotsuga menziesii. The sequence continues at coordinate 689,213 of LPNX010679575.1, forward strand.
CATTGTAAACAAGTTGTAAGTTGTTAGTGATATGAAATACAAATAACAACGCATACAATTATTGTACTCATTAAATCTACCAATTTCAATTGATATTAATTTTTTTTTCCATTTTTACCCTATCTTGGTCTCTGCCCCTTTTTACTCTTTGTAATATTCATTTGTTGTAAATTGTAAACTTGTAAACTTCAAAATTGTAACTTGTAAACTTTGCAAAATTGTGAATTTTAAACTTGTAAGTTCCTTGTAAATTATTGGAGATGGGTAAATTTTGTAAACTTGTCAATTAAATTAGATTGAATTGTATATTTTAATTGTAATGAAATTGTAATTGAAAATTGTAAAATGTGATTATAGTTTAGTTCGATTGTGATTTTTGTAAACTTGTAAATTCTTTTGCAAATGAAATTATTATTATTATTTTTTTTTGTAAATGAAATCTAATTTTGAATTGTAATTGTAAATTGTAGCTGTAATTTAAAACTGCAAATTGTGAGTGTAAATTGAAACCAGTAGATTACATTGTATAGTTGTTAATTTTATATTGTAATTGTAAATTGTAGTTGTAATTAAAATTGCAAATTGTGATTGTAAAGTGCACCAAGTAGATCTTACATCGTAAAGTTGTAAATTTTGTAACATTTTAATTGTAAGTTATGTTAAAATTTGTAAGTTGAGTTTGATTGACAATATTGCAAACATGTAAACTTTGTAAACATTGTAAATTTTGTAAACTTCTAATTTATTAAATTGCAAAATTGTACAATTCTGTAAGATTATAAAACATTAATGATTGTTAAATATGTTAAAATAGTAACTAAAAACAAACTTTAAACTATAACTGCAAATAATTAAAAAATTTAACAGTCCATCATGTTCCAAAAAAGTCCATATATATATATATATATATGAAGTCCAGAATAATAAAGTCTACAAATAACACAGTCTACAAATCACCCCTATGCCATTGATCGAGAGATCGACCGTCATGGCCACTACCGTCAGCTACACTATGACCCTGTCCTTCCTCATGCACATCACGAAGAAAATTGCCCATGTCTAAGAACTACAGAAGTTAAAACCGTGAACTTTGCAAGTCAGTTACATACCACATATTTAAATTACATGTACAATGTGACATAAAATTAAATATATATGAAACAAAGATCTATGAACTCACCTTGCTCGAGTCAAGTGTCAGGTTTGGGTGGTTGGGTATTTTCCAAGATGAGCCTTCATTAGGACCCGGCTGATGAATGGAAACCCAATCATCTGTAACATCATGGCGGCTTCAACGCCCTCATCTGCAGTTGCCAGTGTCTGCGTTTGTTTCCATGACATGAAAATAGTTATATTAATGAATTACAATTTGAACTTGAGACTTACAATTTGAACATGTAAATTATAATCTAAACATAAATGTGCAAACAATTCAAACATAAGTAACTAGTACCTCGTTGACTGGCGTGTTGTGAGTAGGACTCAGGAGGGGTTGTGTAGAATCCTATGTAATGCCCTTTCCTTTATCTTGTACAATATGAAAAAGATAAATGACAAAATTTAGAACAAACCAAAGTATTACGCGTTCAACAATTGAATCATTTAGAAATTCAAATTTAGGATGACAATTAACACATACCTCAACGATATGGGTGGACAGAATTGCAGGGGGACCTCGAATAGATGCATCACTTCAAAAGAGGAACTCCATGAAACTGGGCTCCTGCATGGAGGTATAACACAAAGCAAAGCATTAGTTTAAAAAATGATTAATTTGTGGATACATTACAATCAAGACAATCAAATGATGTCAATAAAGATATACTTGTCCCATCGGTCGAGGCCTGCATCTATCATGCAATCAAAAATATGCATCACGGGCTATGATAGCATACTGTAGCATTGTGTCATGATCAAGAATGCAGAGAATATCATCATCCACCCACTGTAACTCAGGATCTCTAGCTGTAGTGGGTGCTATGCGTCTCTCTTCCTACACAACCATCATGGTACCATGCATTGTCATGCATGCCGCCTCTACTAGTGCACTCCGCTCCTCAATCGCTAGCTGAGATGAGTTGGATACATCATGTGTCCTAAGCAAGGTCTTTCTAGGGAGACCTACCAAAGGCTCTGGCTCTGGCTAAGCTCCAGGGTCTCTCCTATCCCCAGGGCACGCATAACCCTGGATGCGGGTTATGCCTTCGATGAACCGAAGAACCCCACTGTGGGGATGCATCTGCATGAAATAAGGCATAATAAATGCATTAAGCATACAATATAAGATAAAGGACAAATATGTCAATCATAAATATGTGTAAGAGATAATTATCGGTTTATAAGAGATGTATAACCGATAATGATAAATATGTCAATAGTAAAGATGTATAAGAGATAAGATGCATCTAAAAGACTTGATCGGTTTCTCTTTTTAGATACTTTGTCTAAAAGTTTTTACAAATTTCATTCTTGGACATTGATCTCGCATCTCTAGCCACTTTTGAGTCTAGGGTAGATGGTGTTGTTTATGGAGGTCTCAATGCTACTTTTATTTCCCTAGAACCTAAGAGTTCAAAACCGGTCTTTCTTTCGATTATTTCAAACCTATAACCCTATATAATTTATTATATAACCCTGGATGCGGGTGTGAGTCAGACCAATGTGGACTTAAGGGAGGCTGACATGGCCCCTCCAACCCAAGCTCAACCCACTGTAATTAATGGCCTTTAAGACGTAGGTAGACGTGGCCGCTCCTCAGCTCGATGACAAGAACATGCAGTCTCATCACAACTTGGGCGCCATTACTACTCCTCCTGGAAGTCTCTCCTTGCACAAGTGCCATTCAATTGGGACGATGGAAACTATCGCGGTCTTCCTGCTTTACTCTGCCACTCCGCTCTTCCGGTTCATTCGTGCTCTCTAGGTTTTCGATTCTCTCCATGGTCGCTCTGTACACCAGGGTCACCACCCACTGCTACAGGATACATTGATTTGTCTCTCTGCTACTCCATTCCCTCGTATTTCTCTCCATTATTTGAGTTCGCCAGCCCAAAGCCTTGCTCAAGTCATTCTTCTCATTACTCTACACATTTACACCCCCTAGCCATGCTTAGAAGACAGAGATGCACTTCTAGCAGGGGATGAGGATGTCATGCTCGGTCAGAAGGCCAAATTCTTAGCTCTTCTCAGGCCAGCAACAACGGCTTCGACATGGAAATTTCGGAGGAAGTGCAGATAATTTTCTTGGATTGAGAGGATGAATTGTCTGGAGCACTTGGTGCAGCTGGATGAATGGTGGAGCCCTGACAGAACTACTGGGTCTTCAAAAACCTGCTTATGCACCTAGTCCTTAGATTCAAACCATAGTTTTCGCTACACCTAGCCCCTCCTGTACAACCCCCCTTAGCTCCCCAAGAGACCGTACAACCGGGTCCTCACCCAGTCTTGTCTCAAGAATCTCCCTGTCCACTTGATGCCTTGGTCCCCTCCATCGCTCAACCACCATGCTCCATTCCCCCTCTGCATCTCTGACCCTCCTCTAGCCTTGCATGTAAGTTCTCATCCAACCCAATTGTCTTGAAGAAAACCTCTCTGTTACCCACCAAAACCCACCTACAGCCTCCAGGAAGGAACACTCCAGCTCTAGTGACGAGGAAATGGCGACATCCGGTAATAGTTTGGTGACATATTCAGGTGATCCTACATAAACAACATCTCTAGGTTACACATGTCCAATAAAAAAGGAACCATGGCCTAGGTAGAAACCATGACCCGTGGTCATTACGGCTATGTGTCCTTCTGTCTGCCTGCATGGTCCACATTCAGGTTCCTTACTGGACACGTGCTACTCATTTTTGAACATGTCTGGTTTTTCTTTGTTTATGTACTGTTCACGTGATGGATTTTTCCACATCCTCCTTGAACTGTGGAGGTTTTTTCTATGTTTAATTAGAAGGCTTGTTTTCCCTCTGAGAGGGAGGGTCACTTTTGATCTGTTTTCCCTCCCAGGGGGAGGTCCTAGCTACACTTTGATACTCCATATCTACTCCACCTAAGCAGTTCGGTTTGTAACTGTGCATGTACTATTATTTTCTCTTTTTTAATAGAATAGATCTCAACTTACAAAAAAAATTATTATATAAAATTATCTCAAAAATCATTGGGATTAAGCCAAAGTTGGAAAAATGTATTTCTAGAGAACAATTTGGGTTCCTCTCCAAGAGGATGTTTTTAGATGTTATTATGGAGGGTCTTATCAGGATGATTAGGAAGTAAAAAGTGGTTAATTCCTTGGGTCGTGTAAAATTCTATCCCCGTCATAGAATATATCATTTGGTGTGCTTTGATGGCATGCTTTTGTTTGGATAAGGATGCATGACACCTTACACCTCTGTTGATGAATGGAAGTATATGCATGACATATTACATAATTTTTGTAATGCCACGGGAACGAAGATAAGCATACATAATCTTGTTTATTGCATCATAGTGTTGAAGATTCAATAATGCTTCATATCCAATAATTTCTTCCTTACAATGTTGAGGATCTGGTGAATAGTTTTCAACACCTCGCCTACCACCTCAAGCGTAATCATTATTCAAAGGATGACTTGATCTCGCTCCTAAGGAAAATGGAAAAATAATTCATTGTTGAGTTTTCAAATGGTTGTCCTTGGGTGGAAGGTTGACCCTTTTGAAGGAATTCTTGATGAGTCTTCCAATGTATTGGTTCTCCCTAGAAAAAAATATAGAGTCTATCAATCATGAATTCGGGAAAAAAATGATGCATTTTCCTTGACAACAGAAATTTCATTTGTCTACATGGCAGAGCATTTCTTTACCCAAGTCTTAGGGGGGATTAGGAATCAAGAATTTGTTCTAGTTTATGGATTATTTATGTGTTAAAAGTATGTGTTGAGGCTTATTTGGATAGGGGATTTGGAGGGACATTTTACATGACAAATACTTAAAAAGTGTGACTTTGGTTCATTGGATTCGTTTTAAGAACACAATAGTTTCTAGTGCTTCTGATTTGTAGATTGGTTTTATGAAGGTGTACCCTCGGGTAAGTGTTGGGATGGCCTGGAAGGTGGGGAATGACAACATGGAGCACTTGTGGGTGGACATGTTCATAAGGGTGATGATTTTTACAAACTTTCTCATTCTTTCATAAACTAGTTTGTAGGTATAGGCCATTTTAGTCTGGCTCATGTTAGAAACAAGTTGGATCATTTTCTCTCTTATTCGTATTCCGCTGAATATTTGAATGTGTCTATGTAGGTTTCTATAGAATCAAACTAGTTTGTTGATCGGCTTAACCTCTTTGGAATTAGAATCAATGATATGGAGGATAAGCTGGCATGGGAAAAAAACAAGGAAATTGCTCAAATCATTTCAAAGCGTGCTTATGATTCAACGGTAGTTGATTTAGTGGTTTCCCATGGTTGTTGGTGGTACAAGAAGCTATAGTCCTAGAATTTTCCCCTGAAAGTTAAATTCTTTGTTTGGCTATGTCTGTAAAATAAGATACTTACATGGGACAATTTGAGTTCTAGAGGTTTTATGGGGACCAATATCTTCTCTCTGTGTATGGTAAACTTTGAATCATTAAGTCATATCCTTGTAAACTATATTTTTTTGTAGATATTTGACAAGAGACTACTTCTTTGTTACATATTTCTTATAATTGGAAACACGCTTCTTTTGAAGATTCCTTGCAGGATTTGGTTCTTCAATGCCCTCAAAATAAAGATCCCCCCTCCTTCGTTTGCTGGGAAATATAGAGAACTAGGAATATGGAGATATTTCAAGGTACTAATATTTCAATCCAAGTGAAGTGTCTCAATGTATTGAAACTTTACAAATAATTTCACAAAAAGAAACTTTTGAAGAAGCAAGTGATTGGTAGAGAAACTATTTTTCTCGAGTAAGCTGTCTTAGGATTCTCTGATGGAGCTTCCAATTCAGAGAAGGGTGGGTATGTAATGGTCATCAAATTTTTAAAAAGACACAAGTTTTTTCTATGGAAGGGATGTGGTTTTGGTTCGAAACACTCGGTATTAATTAGTAGAACTATTGGCCCTTCTTTGGTTTGCTCAACATAAAAACTTCACCTTTTTGCATATTTATGGGGATTCAAAAATTGTTGTGGATTGGGTAAAGAAGAGATCTTTTCTCAAGGTTGTCATCTTAAAACATTAGTGTGATAAAATTGGGGTTATGAAGTCTCTTTATCTAGCTCTTACCTTTTCCCATATTTATAGAACCTTCAACAAGCTACCAAACCAACTATCTAAAGAGTTATGGGCTCCCGAGAAGGATTTATTTATTTTGCATAGATGGTTGATTTTGATAAGATTGAAGAAGGATCCCTACTTATCTATTAGGTTGTTGGGATCTCAGTTTATTTGAAGACTCGTATCATTGTTTTTTTGCTATGGACTTGTTTCAAGGATTTTGTTGGACAGACTGCTTTTCGAATGGCCTTAGTCCTCAACTTTTTTTATAGTTTTTGGAGATTGTCATATATATCTCACTATCATGCCATGTGCTTTAGTCTTGTTTTGTCCTACATATGGAATGCTGGTTGCTTTTGGATTCTTGTTGGTGGAATGTATGTTACAAGAGGCTAGAGATTGGGTCTACCAGCAAGGTCATTTCATTGTGAATTAGTTTATCTAGTGAACCATATTAAACTTAATAATTAGTATGATTCTATCAAATTTGATAATTATCAATTCATCTTCATAATTATGTAAATTTATAATTAAATAAGTGAAATATATAAAAAATAAATATTTTTCTTCAATTTATTATCTATATATTTTGATAATTATTCTTTAATTCCTAAATGATATGCTTCATTAAGTTTTCTTTCAAATATATTAGTGATTCCTTCCATATTGACAATACTCTCATTTGAGTTTCCTTAAAACAAAAATATGTAGTTCCACTTCTCTATAAGTTCAAATCAAAACTTATATATTTTATTAATAGTTTCACTTTTTTTTTTGAAAAATCTTTAAAATATTAATTTAATTTTCTAAAATTTAAAATTTAATTTATATATTTCATTAACTCTTTCATAAACATTTAAAAAAATTATAATTTTAAACTAATTTTTAAAATTACATTTATGTAAATTAATTTATATACATTTTAAAAATATAATTATATTTTTAAATTAATTTCTAAAATTATAATTATATCATTATTTTATCTTTACAAATGAAAACTTATACTCCAATTAATAGAGTAGGTTAATTATTTCATTTCAACTTTTAAAATAAATTTTAAATAAATATAATTTCAAATTTTTTATGATTTAAAGTCACAAGTTATGTATTTAACTAATTCTTTCATCAATTTTTTTTAAAAATTAAATTACAATTACACTTTTCCATGATTTAATGTATAAATTTATATATTTTATTAGTAATATTTTTTCCTATTATTTTAAAATATTCTAAATTTATAATTTACAAAATGTTGAATATAAATCTATATATTTTTTCTAAAAAATATAGTTTTATTTTAAATTGTGGATTTCTATTAATTTTTAATTTGATATTCTTTAAACAAATTTAAATCATGAATTTCTATTATTTTTTTATTTTATTTTATTTTTAATTTAAAAAATACTTCCATTTTTTCATAATTTAGAATCAAATCTTATATACTTCATTAATATTTTTAGTTGATTATATACTTCATTAATATTTCCATTTGATTTTCCTTAATAAATCCAAAAATATATAACTATACTTTTTATAAATTAAAATCCAAATTTATACACTTATTTATTATTTTTTTTCCTTCAAAAAGTTAAAAACAAAAAAATGATCATTTTCATAATACTTTTGTTCGAGCTTCAAAAAAAACAAAAATACATAAATACACTTTTCAATAAACTAAAATCAAAATGTGTCAACTAATAAGTCAAAACATACATATAATATTTTAATATGAAAAAAATATTTATAAGAAATATAAATATGAATTAATATAATATTTTAATTTTAATTATTATTTATTTTAATTAAATTGTTAATAGTTAGTATTGTATTGTAGATGAAGGAGCCCTTGTTAGTATTTTATCTGCGCATGCTTTGAGAGGTATGGGATCTCCCAGCCTCATGTCGGTTGTTACTCAACCAGTAGCCTTAGATTGAAGACATAGTCAAAATTTGGGAGTTCTTTCTCAAACACATGTTACTTTAGGTGGGGATATTATTTTAGTCAATTTTATGGTTATAGAGGGCCCCTTGATCTTCAATATGCTCCTTGGGAGTTATTATGCGTATGCTACGAATATTGTAGTTTCTACATTCTTTCGTGTGATGTATTTTCCTTACAACAAAAGAATTGTCATTGCTGATCAGCTAGAATTTGTTAATCCCTCTCATCACCCGACTTTAGATCAAGTCTATCCTTTATCAATTCTTAATGTTTCAGTAGACACTACCTTGCACGAGTGAATTATGTGGCCTCATATCCCTTGTGTCCAATTGCTACTGAGAATAAGCCTCTATATTCATGCTTAACTTCTTGGGACTCGACCCCGACAGTTGACCAGGTGATCCATCCAATGGGGACATTAGATACCTCTCTCCACCCCATTGATCCAATTGAATGTTTAGACATGTATTCCATATGGGATGATATTATTCCTTGAGATGAAGTTTTCCTAAAGTCTATGATATAGTCTGACCTTATTTTGGATGTTGACTTGGTTGCAGTTATATCCATCCCTCACTTGCCTTTTGAATTAGAGCTTATTGATGATCAATTCTCAGAAATCGGTACTTTTGAGTCTTTGGATTCTCCAATCGAACCGCAAGTCAGTATTCCTGCAGAGTTTGACTCTCTTAGTAGAATTTTCGACTCCCGCGATGTTGAATCTATTCCTACAAATTCCATCCCTTATTTAAACTTTGATCTTACTCTTGATTTGGATCTTGTTGATTGCAAACCCCTAGGCCTTGGAAATATATATTCGTCCTCAGTTATCTCTTCCTGGGTTATGCCTATTGTTGGGGAAGGAAAATTTGGAAATACTTGCACCAAAGTGACATGTATTGGATCTTTTCTTTTGAATATGATCATGGTATTGTTTTTTCTTGGTGACAAGAATCTTATATGGATTTATCGTTGCAACATGAAACCCTTTAATTGGAGGAGACACCCACCAACAGTTCTTATCTTTATCATGTTCCTTGCATTATTCACAGGTCTGGTCCTAGCGTTTGGAACTAGTTCTGCATGCCCATGCCACTCGTTTCATCTTGTTATGATAATTCTTCTAGCTCTCCTTCAAGCTTGTAAAAAATAGTAAGTAGGCCACGAGTTGACTTTTCTGGGCTCATTAAACCTTTACAAGAAATGAATATGGATTTTTCTTTAAGATCTTGTTAGACTCCTTAAACTTGACAAGATTGTCGAGTCAACTTATTCACTTTGAACTCGTTAAAGGATGTGAAGGAACATCCACATATGTATAAGTTTAAGATGTTTCCAGACCATGTGGATTACTTATGAAAAATGAATGCTCTAGTTCATCGTGCCTAGAATATTTCTACCTGGTCTTGGTATATCTCTTTTTCGATCCTAGGGACTAAATTGACGAAAGAGGAACCTTGTTGAGATGAATTTTTTTTCGTTCTCTAGTTTAAAACATGAAAAAAATTCTGAGTGCTTTTCATGATATTATCATGCTTGCTAAAATTTATAAAAATGGTATCAAGTGTACCATTTTGTCGTCCTATACTCACAAATTAATGGAACAACATGAGTGAACTTGCTTCCTTCACATTTGTTAAACTAAAGTTTAGTGTTTTTTATCAAAGGAGTGTTTGTTTGGGGTGCATCCATGGAGGTGGGTTACAATTTTTGGCAACGCAATTTCAGAAAAAACACAAAAACGTACCTCGATCGAGCTTTTTCCAAACCCTCGATCGAGGTACTTTTAAACCCTCGATCGAAGTTTTTTTAAACCCTCGATCAAGTTTTTTTAAACCCTCGATCAAGTTTTTGACAAACCCTCGATCAAGGTATAAGTTATCAATCGAGGGTTAAAAAAAATATCGATTGAGGGTTAAAAGAAGCTCGATTGAGGTTGTTTAATCGTTTTTACTATAAATAGGCAACAAACCTTTGATATAATTCACTGCATTTGTTGGATAGAAAAGGGTCATTTATATTCATTTGTAGATATGGGTCGTGGAGTAATCGAAGTTATAGATATGATTGATCATCTATTAATCCAACATCTATAACTCCAATTACTCCATGACTAATATCTACACATAAAACCTAGAGGAAGTGGCAGTAGTAACACTTTTACTTGTTTCTTCTTCAAGGTATGTACTATTACCCAAAAGTATGAATTTTCTAGTTGAAATTATGTTTTATTAAATTTTATTATCATATAATTCTATGCTTTATTTTAATTGAATTCGAAGACCTTGTTTCCATGAACAATACGATATTTGAAAAAAATTGATTAAATAAATTTTTGGGTGTCCATATTTGTGTGCACACACGAATATGGGCACTCGGATATATTTTTAGTTAAAGTTTTAAAAAGCTTGATTGAGCTTTTCATTTAATGAAGTCTTCCAAAAGATGCTTGGACACCTTGTATTTTGAATCCCATTTGAATTCATGTCATTGAACATTTTCAATTCTTGTCGAAATGAGAATTAGTATCATGTTTAGTCACGTGTTATTGATGTAAATTCTAATGTTATTCAATAATTTACTAGTAATATTAACTGCAAATGTGTGGCACAATAAAATTTTTGAATAGTAAACAATGGACATTGATATAACCCAAGGAAATGATGTCATATTTATTTTTTCATGCTCACATTTTCATCTCTCTAAAGGTACTAAACATACTTTGCTCCTTCGTATATAATTTTTAATTTTAAAAAACTACAATTATGTGATATGACTCTAAATTTAACACTACTTTTTATCTTAATCATTTTGTTCTATTCTGCCCTAGGCTCTAGGCTTTAAATATTTGTCTTGAAGATCTATATCATAGGTATATCGTAGTCCTGAGAATCCAGGTCGAGTGGACACAACTTGCCTAAGTTCAGCTCATCAACTGAATTGCATGCATCATTGCTCTCCTTGGTTCAATGCAAAAATAATACTATGACAATGATGCATGTGATTAAGTTGATGAGTTGAACTTAAGCGAGTTGTGTCCACTTGACCTGGATTCCTAGGACTACGATCTACCTATGATATAGATCCTCTGGCCAGATATTTAAAGCCAAGAGCCCAAGGCGGAATAGAACATGACGATTAAGATAAAAATTAGTGTTTTCAAAGTCATATCACATAACTTTAGTTTTTTAAAATTAAAAATTATATACGAAAAAGGAAAGTATATTTAGTATTTAAAACTTTCACTACATTTATGTACTACACTGTATACACATTAGATATATTGCTGATAGGAATCAAATGATGTTTAAATTCCTTTCCAACCATTGATGACATAAACAAGCTAGATGTTGAATTCTAATGAAAACACATCATGATACTACTTGAATATAAGCATAAAAAAAATTAAATGCACGTAGTTCACGGACTCTAAAATTATTGTTAAAGCCCCAAAATGAATCCCTGGCTTCACCGGTTTCACAATTATTGGTTAAAGTTTTGAGTTATCATGCTAGGATGCATAGAACGGTTTATTGTATCTACGTCATGGTCTTCTTCCTCATTATCATACCTTTTTGTAAGATAATAAAGAGGGTAGTGGCCTACATCGACATGGAAAAAGGTTTCGACATAGAGATATACGCATTAGATGTTTTAATTAAATAACTTAAATTACTACATGTGACTGTCTATTCATTGAATCGTGGACTCGTAAAAAACACAAAAAATTTTAGAGCCACGAACCCTTAATTACTCACACTTAGAACTTTCTCAAATCTAGCCATTAATAAACTTCTTTTGGTATTTTGGTTCAGTTTTTTTTTCGAGTGTTTAACGGCTGCTCAATCAATCTTCGTTAAAACCTCAATCAAGGAATTTAAATACTATGATCGAGCTCTAGAGCTCGATCGAGGGCCTGAAAAACAGATATTTATCCCTCTTACACGAAAATCAATGTTTCTATGTGTCTTCTAGGGGTGTAAACCCTACCATTCATGGCACATAAATGAGCAGAGTTCATACCAATAGATTCGTCATCGGATCCTCTATCCATTGAGGTATCATGCATGGATTTTGGCATTCATATGGGTTTTTTTTATTAGTTCTAAAAATTACACTTAGAAAACCAGACAATAACTTCGAAGCAACTCAAAGAAAAATCCACAGGGTAAAATATACACATCGATGTGTCCTCTTCAAAAGAGTATCTTTGGTTTTTCAATTTTTCAAAACAGTGAAAAAAAAGCTGGGATGGACACACATGTGTATAAAATGATGTTGAAATCAGATGTGGTCACTTTCGAAAAATAATTAATAATTATATATTGCGAAATAAATTAACAAAAAAAATGCAAACCATAGTGCATTTTGTGTAGATTATGCTCATATATATATATTTTTAAATTATTAATGTAAGATTGAATTATTGGGGTTGGACACGAGCCACTTATTAACTTCTTCAAATTTTTAAGGTCACATAGTTCATTAAATGAGAAATTTCACACGTTAAATGACATTGGAATATTTTAAAAAAAATATCATTGGGAAGCCAACATAATATTCTACAATTTGTTGTTTTACTGCAAGTCAAAATTCACATGGAATATATGTGTTTCGAGGGCTTCTATCTAGCACATGAGTAAAAAATTAAGTTTTCATAGCCAAATTTGGACAAAAAGTGTTACCCACCTTCATGGAATCACCCTTTGGTAATAGTTTAACCCTTTTTCAAACCTTGAAGACTATCTACGAAAAATCAATACCTTAGGTCTCTTGAGCTAAGAGAGTTCTCATGTATGTTGTTTCATACTTTTTTGAACTTTAGAGACTAATTTTATGAAAAATAACCCTTCTAGTGTCTTCTTTAGCGTTTTGAGACTCTCAAAATGTGAAAAAATCAACGAGCATTCACTAATTCAGTCTCATAAAATCCACAAATCACTTATTTATCAAGCATTCTTCTCTCTCTTCTTCAATCTTGATTAAAAAATGAAGGTCTCGAGTTTCCTTTCTTGGAATCGTGAAACCTATACAATAATGGTATTGAAAAAAAAGAGAAAGGGAAGGGAAGGGTGTCAAATGTAATTTTCTGTAATGGTAGCAAGTCCTATCATCCTTGAAAAAAGCACTGGTTTGACTCTCTCAACAGTTGGGTTCTACTTTTTGGCATTAGGATTAAAACCTGATCCCAAAGTTTTAACTCCTCCGATTGGTTACTATTGCAATCATATGGAGAATTTGTCAATGTCTCCTACATTGCATATTTGTATAATTGGTCCCTCCAATGTGTCTAAATCTACCCAACTCATTATTGTGTCATGCTCATGGTTCCAGGATAAAACTTGGGTCGAACATTCTACAATTTCCTTGACCTCATGTGTTGGTTATTACCCGGTACATTCCATTACATCATGTCTTCATCCATTTTTCAAGACTTTGTCCTAGCTCCAAATCAATTCAGTGCTTGATTTTCCTCGTGTTGGAAGATGTAGGATGCCTTAATTCCTCCCTTCCAATGGGTCTCTTCCCATTGAATTAAACTCATATTTCTCTGGGAATGAGATTTAGCATTTTTGGCAGTACCTTGGGGATTGTAGTCATTAGTGGAAGTATCCCTCGCTATTGGGTAGCAGGAATACCTCAATGTCTCCTACTCGATGGATTTCTTAGGTGTTTTACTTCAAGGCCATATTTTCACACATGTTAGAATGTAATAGGTATCTTGTGTCTTATTTCATCATTGGCGGGTTCACTCGCGTTTGTTAATGATTTCCATCAATGACCGATAATCAAACAGTATCCTCCATGTTCAACATCAATTCATTTATTCTCATGGTTATGATTTTGTACCTTGAGATGGTTTGGATTGAACACCTTTAGCCCACAGTGACATTATCATCGTTTTCTATTGCTCGAGTTGCGCAATACCATGTCACACCTCATATGACACCTGTTGTGACATAGATACACCTTGTGTTTTTTTGGATATGATCAGTCATTGAGCATGGATCAACGTTGTTCATTTGTGTCTATAAATCCTCTATATTTTGCATGGCGTCTATTTTCATATTGTGTGGCCATGATAGTTACATCAGTGATACATATGTTGGATATTCCTTGTATGGTTCTGACGATCATCTATACATGGACATGTATGTCCCAGAGATCTCATTGTCTAACATTTTCCCTCTCTTTCAGGTACATTCGTTTGAGCTTACAATCTTGGTTTCTTCAATTTCTTCGACTCCATGACCCAACCATTCCTTATTTATAATGTATTTCATCAATTGCCTTACCCTCTGGCCTTATACATTATGGGGAATCTGTTATAGCCAAATTTGACGCTTCTCTGTCAGTGATGACACTTACATGTTTGGTCGCATGACGACACTTACATAAGGCTATTGTCGCTCACCCAAAGGTCATTCTATGAATGGAAGATTCATATTTGGTATCTTTGTAGGATGGCATTACCTCTTTCTTGGTTCATTTCATAGTTAGGAAGTTGATTAACAAGTTTGCAGACCAAATCACTTCCTGAAAAACCCTAGAAAATCCTTAAAAATGACATTTTCCCCCCAAAACACCCCTTGAACATGGTCCACTAGCATTTTTTCCTTTGCAAACACATGTTGCTAGTGTTCCACTATCGTGTACCTCAAAAAATGCTCAAAAATATAAAAAATATCAAAAATTGGGTGGTTTGGGTGGTTTTGGAACTACCTCCTCGGTTGTAACTGCTTCCTCCTCAGCCTTATTTTCTCCATTCACTATATAAGAGAGGGATAGGGGACCATGAATGAGAATTATCCTATTTAATGTTATTCTAGAAAAATTTGGTCTCTCATCCCCCTTACTTGTGCCCCAGTTGCCATCTATTAGTGCTACATTGTTTGAAGGTTGGAGTTCTTGGAGGAGAGAAAAAGGCAATCCAAATTGAAGTTTTCTTGAGGTGCCTTGATTGAATGAAGGTAATATGTACTTGCTTCATTCTTTAATAAAAGATTAGCCATTCTTCTCTTTCCAAATCACTGTGTATGGATGTATCTCAATTTTTTATTATATGTTGGTGTTTATACGAGATCCGTGTTTCATGTTCTTTTGAATATCAATATTTTATATGTAATCAAATTGGTTTGAGGAAGGTCTTGAAGTGGGTTTGTAGGTTCCTTGATTGGAGAGAATGAGGAGGATGCATGGGGAGGCTTGGATTAAACTTCTATTTCTAAGATACACACCCTCCTAACACTTAACTCTTTTGCATATTTGGTGTATTTGCAAAACTTTATATATATGTCTGTAACCCTCCTACGTTGGTGCCCTCACCCCATCCATAAGAACACTTTCCCTAACAACACAGACATAAAACAATTTTATGCACTATGATTTTGATTTTGATTTATTGTCACATTTCGTGGATGGTTTTGTCGATTTCTTTACGGTGTGAACTATTTATAGTAATCCAATTTTTTGTATTGTAAAAATTTAGCAATTGTTAATAAATTTTTAGTGATTCTCTGCATTTTCCCTCTCTCCTCATGTTGCCTCTTATGGTAAAGTGGTATTGAAATCCTCCTATTGCAATCAAAATTATTATTGGATAAACATAAATATTATGAGAGAGAGTATTTAATCAATAATAATTATCCTACTACTAGTAATTATTAATACTAAATTATTGAATTAAATGTTACTTTTTATAGTATTTTATGATGTTTAAATAATTAAAATTTAATTTTTTTAAATTTATTTTCAGAATTTATGTTTACATTAATGAAAATCTAAGAATCTATGTTCATAATACCCCTACACAAAATATTCTACCAATTCCAAATTATTCCAAATTTTCATACACAAAAATCCAATACAACCTAATTATGCTACTATGAAGCTCCCTCTTCCATATGCTTATCAAAGTGCGATAACGCCGTACAATGTTTCCCCACAAAGTTTCTTGCTCCTCTATGTTGCAACCGTAACCTTCTCATCCCCATTCGAATACGTTGTCGCAAGGGAATTACCATAAATAGGCAGTATGTTGGGACTATACCTGCCACTGCTAGTGTCGCCTAACACCCAAATACTGTAACCATCGTTGGTTTATTAATTCTGTGAAATATGAGGTCGCAGGTGAGGAAAAGAACCTGGTTCTAGAAAAAAAGTGATGGATTACTGTACAAAAGAAAGAGAAGGGCTGTTAGACTGAACCTTCACGTTGTGTGAGCTTCTAAGCTAGGGTTTGGTGGCTGCGGTTCTGGGAGGAAGAAATATGGGTGTTTGAATAAATCTCGTGATGTAAAAAATATGCCCATGATATTTTGGTGGTGGTGGGCATTATGAATACCAGGCCATGGTCCATCTTGTCAATTCTCACCTAGTTGTGAAAATGTAAAGAAAATCTCGAAGGAGAAATTTGATAAAACCCATTTGGGGTTGAAATGTAAATTGCAATTTTTTTTGTAATGAAATTTTTGTATATATATTAAAAGATATATGAAATGTGAATTTTAAGGGTTTTCTCCTTGCCGTCATGTTTAAACTTGGTGCATGAGTCAAAGAATTGAAGGATTGCCACCCTCGTTAATGTTGTTGGTTACTTTTTGAAGGGTCATTGTTGTAGATTGAACTGTTAAAGGATGATGTTTTACTGCTTGTTGATTAAGTGTAGATGTGTTGGAGGAGCAAGTCGGTAAGCCAACTGGAATGATAGCCGACTAAGTCGATCGACCGACTAATTAGAGATTAGGTCGGCCACATAAGGTCGTGTTGGTTAACCGAACCGACAGGTAGTTATTTGTAACTATTTTGTAATTCATATATATTAGGCTGTTGAGCCAGATGAGAACTCGGTTCAGTTCTCTGTATTGTATGGACCCTTTCATTATAATATAATCTGTTATTTTGCCTACTTGTTCTGGTCTCTTGTTTCTGTTATGTATGTATGCTTTTAATGTGTATTATTGGTAACCCTATGTGATTTGTGAGATTACAACATTGGTTCCATTGCCGGTAGTACATGTCTGAGATGTATACAAGCAGATGATATCAAAATAGGAGATTAAGGACTGGTGGGAGAGTAAAATATCAAACTACTTGTAGAATTACGCACGAAGAAACAGATTAACGACTACTCAAGAAAAATAAATGTTCTTTACTGAAACCCATGAGAAGTTTGTAGAATAGGTACCCCATATCTTGAAAAAACTTCTGGATGAAAAATCTGGAAACGACTAAAGACCAACAACTACTAGAAAAACTAATTCGAGGGGGAAAGACAAACCTGTCAGAGTGGTTTGAAAATATCACTGATGAATTCTTTGAGGAACAATCTATAGAAGAAAGAACTTCGGTGGAAGCCATTTAGAAGAAATTCTATACAGACCTTACCAAGCAATTCTAGTTTTCCTTACCGACCTTGTTGTTTAAGTTCCTGATAGAGAAAGGAGTGGGTCATATCGTTGAAACTTGTTGTTTCACATGTTACAAGGAAGGACACCGATATGCAGACTATCCATACAAGGACAGAACTGACCTAAAATTCTGTACTCATTAGAGCATTTCCCTACCACGCTTGAAAAAATAAATAAGAAGAAAAATGTTGATGTCTTGTCGTGTGTGCAAAAACATGATATAATTAATACAAAGAATCTACATATAGTAACTTGAAAAGGGACAAAAATTGGGAATGATAACCCATGAATAAGAAAAATAAACGAAAAGAATGTTTATCCTGACCCAATTAAACAAAAACAAATATATAAAGATGCAATAAATGTATTTAAAGGATTTGCCCAACAAGAAGAAGCTGATGACAACCGACATAACACAGTAAAAGATTTAATACACTTAATACAGAAAGATAAAACAATATCTCAATTCATCGACTTGTTGTATAAAATAAAACACAACAACAACACTGAAAAACAAACACAGAGTATCTACAGTCTAAACCAAAAAGATAAAAGTGATGCCGACCCATTTGTCGACCTGGAAATTGAAGGATACCATGTCCAACAAGTCGTGCTCGACTTTTGATCACAGGTAAATATTATGACTTGAGACACTTGGGAACAATTGGGTAGACCTCGA
This sequence comes from Pseudotsuga menziesii, assembly GCA_001517045.1. Lineage (NCBI taxonomy): Eukaryota > Viridiplantae > Streptophyta > Pinopsida > Pinales > Pinaceae > Pseudotsuga > Pseudotsuga menziesii. The sequence continues at coordinate 707,480 of LPNX010679575.1, forward strand.
CTATACGAATCAGGAATATACCTGAAATTAGCCGACCAAGGCCTAATTGAACCTATCCGAGTATGGAAAAATGTTGACATAATAATAAAAGGAATATTGACCAAAGTCGACTTTGAAATTATTGACCCTAAGGAAGGATCCAGCTCCTTCCCAGCATTACTAGGTCGACCTTGGGGAGAAAAATGAAAGCATCGATATCCTTAGACAAAGAAAGAATAAAACTAAAAGGAAACATACAAAAGGTCATTGTACTTATTCATCCATCCCAAGGAAAACCTTGGACAGAACCTATTGATGAAGAAGTTGACATCCGATAGCTATATAATAATGAAGATTACACAATAATGAAGATTACATAGAATAATGAATATTACACAGAACCTAATGTCTACGGAGAACTCCACTTAGGTAATCAAGATTCAGTAGGATATAATTCAGACACAAAATTATATGATTGGGAAGTCGAGAACTATGAAACACAAGCACGAGGTTGCTGGATTGTTCAAAAATTATAGAAAAAACCAGTCTGATAGTGCTTCTTGGTGTCCACCATACCAAAAATATTTGAAAAGAAAACTAGGGAATATCCTACCTTAAAACCAGTAAATATAAATAATACAAAAATACCAAGGTATAAAGAAAGAGAATCACCAGTCATGCATATAGAACAAGTATCCAGAAACATTAGTAAACATGGATGACTACAAAGTTTAGTGGAAACTTTTATAGGCCAAGCTGCTAGATGGTGGGATACCCATAAATCAAGACTGCAGACTTGGACAACAGCTTCAACTTTCTTCATAGAAAGATTTGGAGGAAAAAAATTAACCAATCAAGCCCAAATACCTACTATCATCCAAGGACAAGATCCAGAATACCACATAAGAAATGTGAAAAAGAATGGAAAAGACTTGGGTATAAAGATGAACGCACATGGCCACACATGTTTCCATCAACACTCTCTGACTTACCAAACAAATGGTACAAAATGGAAGAAGCTTGAAGTGAAACATTCCTATGGAATGAACTCAAAGAGAATTTTATCAAAGATTACAACTTTGTACCACAAAATGAGAATTTGGTCGAAACAACAAAACAAATCAAAGCATTTGTACAACTGACAGAAAACAAAACCCTAAAAGACAACCGATCGACAATAAACTGTAACAATATACAAACCGGGAAAATACTACAGTCCACAAGACTACATATGCAAAATGAAAACCCAGAAGGGAAAAGCTTTAGATGAAAACCAAACCATGATGAAACAACAAAACTAATTCGCACAGTACTCAAAGTAGAGACAAACGACAAGGAGGATAACGACTGAATGGCCGCAGCAGATTTTACTGCCACATTTTCACAGTTTAAGGAAGGGAGCGTGAAGGGAGCCGACCAATCAATGAAGCCAAATCACCAGAATGGCTAGATGCTAAAGTCAACACTAGAGAATTTGACATCTCAAGTGATGACCGACCAAAAATGGCAAAAATTGGAGACTATTGGAGTGAAAAGAAAACAACAGAAATAGTGAACTTATTAAAAGAATTTCAGGCTGTATTTTCCAGAGATTATAAAGATCTCAAAGGTTTAGTCCATGGAATGGGTGAAATGAACATCGACATTAAACCTGATGTCCGACTTGTGAAGAAAAGACCATATAAGCTAGCTCATAAATACAAAGAGATAGTTAAGAAGGAAATTGATAACATGCTTGTAGTAGGTATTATCTATTGTATTGACCAATCAGAATGGGCAAGTCCAATGGTTGTTCAACCAAAGAAACATGATCCAACCAAGCTAAGAATTTGTGTCGATTTCAGAGAGCTAAATAAAGTTACATTAACAGACCCATTTCCAACACCTTATGCAGATGAAATCTTAAATGAGGTTGCATGACATGATTGTTACTCATTTACAGATGGATTCTCAGGTTATAACCAAGTACCAATATCCAAAGAAAACAAAAAAAAGACAACATTTGTATGTGAATTTGGTTCATTTTCTTATAGGGTTATGCCTTTCGGACTAAAAAACGCACCTGCAGTATTTTCTAGAATTGTGGTAAAAATATTCCAAGAATAGATTTACAAAACAATGGTAGTATACTTTGATGATTGGACAATATACTCTATGTTAAAAGATCACTGCAAATGGCTAAGGCTTATGTTGGAACGATGTCGACATATCCAACTATATTTGAACATCCAAAAGTGCATATTTCTGACCCCCATATGGATATTGTTAGGACACATTGTCTGTAAAGAAGGTATTAAGGTTGACTTTGCAAAAATAAAAATTATCCTAGACTTAAAACCACCAGTGAACCCAAAACAAGTCAGGGTATTATGTGGTCATACAGGATACTACAGAAAATTCATAAGATATTATTCATACATGACCTACCCACTAGAAGAACTGCTAAGAGAAGATAAAGAGTTCGACTGGACAGAGGAATGCAACATATCATTTGAAAAACTAAAAAGAAAGCTAGTCGAGGCACCCATCCTAAGGTTTCCAAAATGGTTGACCAAATTCCATGTACAGATAGATGCATCAGGACTGGCAATAGGAGCAATCCTAACTCAGCTAGGAGATGATGGAATGGACTACCCTATAGTTTACAGTAGCAGAAAACTAAACAAAGATGAAAGAAACTATTCAAAAACATAAAGAGAAGAATTAGGAATGGTCTTCGCACTACAAAAATATCGACACTACCTACTAGCTAATCCATTTATCTTTTACACCAACCACCAAGCACTAAAATACCTCATAAATAAGCCTCTACACCATGGAAGAAATTTTAGATGGCTACTTCTATGCCAAGAATTTGAATTCGAAGTCGTCGTGAGACCAGGTAAGTTAAATGTCGGTCCCGACCATTTATCCCAAATCGACACAGGAGAGGAACCAACAGAAGTCGAAGATGACTTACTAGATGCACATCTATTTCAAATAGAAGCAGTCCCAGTAGAATTGGAGGAAATATATCAGTTCTTAGAAAATGGGAAAGCACTAGAAGGCATGAATACGAAGAAAAAACAAATCTTAGCCATGAAAGTTGCACCATATAGCCTCATAAATGGATTCCTATATAAAATGGGCTTGGACAACATCCTCAGAAGGTGTGTACTGGAACATGAAAGAAATAATATTATGCATGAAGCACATTATGGACCTGTCGAAGGACATTTCCAAGTAGACACAACTACAAAGAAAATCCAACAATCAGGGTTGTGGTGGCTGACACTTCACAAAGACTGCAAAAATTTTGTAAGCCAATGTGACAGATGTCAACGGCTGGGTCGACCCCTGCATAGTACATAAATGCCCCTGATATCAGTAAACCCAAGTTTGACATTTGAAATTTGGGCCATCGACTTCATAGGACCATTTCCCATACCAGTAAAAAGAACAGGTGCAAGGTACATAATAACTGCAGTTGAGTACGTAACCAAATGGGTAGAGGCAGAACTAGTTGACACATGTTTCAGTGAGATAGCTGCTAAGTTTATCTATGAGAATATCATTACCAGATTTGGATGTCCAATAACTCTAATCAGTGATCAGGGAACACACTTTATTAATAAAACTATTAAAACACTAATAGATCAGTTCCAAATCGACCACCGTCAGAGTACAGCTTACCACCCTCAGTCGAATGGAGCAATTGAAGCATTTAACAAAACATTAACAAAAGGATTAACAAAAATATGTAACACCAACAAAGATGGTTGGGATGAAAATATACCTACAGTACTATGGGCATACAAAACAACATACAAGCGTTCAACCGACCAAACACCGTTTCAACTAGTTTATGGACAAGAAGCAGTAGTTCCACTACACATTCGGCAACATACACCTATTATCACATAGATTTTACATGTCGATGTCGAACAAGAAAGAAAGGACCGACTACTGCAACTAAGTAAGCTTGAAGAACATTGAATAATCACGTTACAACATCAGGAAATCCAGAAACAACAACAAAAGGCATGGCACGATCGAAACATAAAAAAAAACCTATCGGTAGGAGACCTTGCCTTACTATACAATAGTAGGGTAAAAGGAAAACCCAAAAATCTACATACAGAATGGATGGGACCCTATGTTGTCAAAGAGATACATGCCAACAGATCAGTCTGACTAAGGACATTACAAGGCATAGTATTTCGAAAACTTGTTAACGGTGCCCGACTAAAATGATACAGAAACTAAACATGCCTAAAAAAAACATATAACGACCATAATGGTTAAACAAAAGCTATAAAAATCTAAAAATACAAAAAGCAAAATAGGATCAAAATAAATAAAGAAGTATGACAGGGAATCACCACTTCGAACCTCGACATCACGCCCATCGACATAACACCATTGACTGCCCACATGATCGACATCAACCAACGACCTCGGAAGTCCCATCACGCTAAGGTTCAGGAGGGCTCATGGGCGAAACTATGGGATGAGATTAAAGAGTGTGCCTATGTCGTCAAAAAGCCTACACAAGCTGCAGAGAAAATAAATCACAGTACTATTGTGAATTACATAAACGCACCACTCATGGCCAGTTTTGGAGGCACAAAGGAAACAACGGTAAAATTTATCATAAGTCAGTACCACAATGACATATTTTACTTCGACAGACTAGTCAAAATCTCCGGAGAAGTAATCTACAAATTGACTGGCTTATCAAACCAAGGTGATCCAGTACCAGTTGGAATAAAAGAAGGGCTGGTAGAGGAACTAACTGGACCAACATTAGGCAAGAACTCCAAAGGGCTAATGATTATCCAAATACATGCATGAATGCCACAAATTGTGGCTAAAATCATAGCCACCGGGCTTACATCGACAGGTCGAGGAAGCGACCTCAAACTGGATATGTTGGAGGTAGTAGATACCATTGCTGACACAGGAAAAATATACAGATGGGTTGAGTATGTCGCCGACATGCTCAAAGGCATCTATGAAAATGCCATGAGTCGAGAGGGATTATAAGGTTCCCATCCCTTATGATATGGATAGTCATGTACTCCTTGTGCCCTGTTGAGGACAACCAATTTCAAGAACCCACAAAATTCCATATGTGGAGATTCAAACCGTTTTCCCAAAATGGAACAATGAAGGAACTAGCAAAAGGGAAATTGTTGTTAGAAAACTGGTTCCAATAGCTGAAAGTCCAAACGAATAGATGGAGGGTGCCCCAGAACATCTGAGGAATTCTACCCAAAACTGCCCACATCCAGTTAGAACTCGACCATACCGCGGTGTGGCACATGCAGGATGCCAAGGAAAAGGAAAAGACTCTCAACTACTACCCGACAGTCGAAGAAATTTTCTGGGAGTTAGATCGACAGTCGGGTACAAAATTGTCGATACCAGCAAAGGCAAAAGATATAGACCTATCGATAGAAGAGCCACTGATAAACCAAGAGAAAGAAGAAGATTACGAGCTCAGCTTATACATCAGCACATTTGTGTTGGAGGAGACATCGGCAGAAGACATCGGTCGACTGCAAATTATAATCAAACCACCAACGGCACAAAGGGAAGAGACACAAACAGAATAGACGGTAACCATTCCAGCTGAAGAAAGCCTTGTCTCGACTCAAGACCAAGGGGGTTAGATAGATACTAAAAACCCTGAGTATGTTGTCACCAAAGAAAACATATGCAAATCGTCGAAGGAGATAGCAGCCTCAAGAAAAAGAAAAAGAACTCAAGAACAGGAGGAAGGGAAGGGTAAGCGCAAGATTATCATTGCAGAGTCCTCAAAAGACAAGGAAGAACTAGCAGCTATGGCTTGCGACATTATAGAAGATGCCGCAACAAACAAAGTGCCGGTTGAAACCCAGTTCCAGAGATTCGTCGAAGCAGGGGCACAACAAGGTCAACCGAAGAAGGCGAAAATCACAAACACCTCGACAACCGAAAATGTTGTCGATCTGGTATCTACACCTCCACCCCCATATCTGACCAAAATCATACAAGAAGCACTGCCAGCACCTCCTTCCATAATCCCAATCGACATATGCAATAATTCTATGCCGGAAACCTTGAAGGAGAGGTTCAACCAAGACAGAGACTTCCAGGAATATATTGAAAAACTGCCTAAGCTACTCACCTCGGCACAAAAGATCACCACTAAATGCCCTTTGTTCAAAGCTGGTGGATCTAGACTACCCGCTCCTCAACCTGGCCAAGTACCCCAAAGGCCGAGGACTGTGGCAGTCATAAGTTCGATATTTCAAAGAAACCCTAACAACCAAGCTGAATTTGTCACAAGTCAGACTACATCCCTCATTCTGACCAACCCCGAACCCAACCCACTAGCCAATGAACTGACAGGAGATGAGGAAGGAGAAAACATGGATGAAATAAATTGAGAAATCGATGAAATGTTCTCTGACCTTCAGGAAAATTCACCCCCACATATCCACGACCCATCACCCGACCATATCTCCACCAACCCAATCACACTCGAACATTCATCAATGCCATCACCACTACCCCCCAACCTAGGATATGTAATCCAACCAGCTACACCTAAACCACCTCCCCCGCACCCATTAGCGCCAACAACGTCCGCATCTGGACCCTGTGTGCACAACTAACTATAGAAATAATCCAACCGACCCAACTAGAAATACCTTCAACCACTGCTAGCCAACAACCAGACAACCCAATTCTGACTCTTGTAGGTACACATATGCCAAAGCCAATAGAGCAACAAAAGCACAAAAGAAAGAAAGACAAAAAGAAGAAGGACCATCAAAGCCAGACGACAATGGTCCACATTAGTCAACTTGGGTCGACCACTGTAGTCGATGCAACCAAGCTGAGAGATGGAGAATTGGGGAAACTCTTGGAAACACTGGCAATCGAAGCAAAAACAAGGAGTTAGAACATACGTAAGGAGCTCGATAATACCGGAAAAGAACAAGTCGAGTTTCTTAACAAATGCAGAAACCTTGTGCAATCTGTGATACCAGGACCGACAGAGGTTGACATCGACAAACCGCTAGAAAAATGTTATCATTTGTTTGAGAGCGTGGTGTTAGCACTATAGGCACAGATACAGGACACAAGAGAGGAGCAGAAAGAAGAAACAACTCGACTATTGATGCAGTAGCACACAATGTTTTCAGAAGCATATGAGGTACTGCAAGATCACACGGAGGAGTCGGTCATCACAGAAGAAGTACTACAAGACTGTCCTGCTTATTATGGGAAAGTCTATTAGCAAACCCAACAGACCCGATAAGAAATCCAAGTGCTCGAGAAGAGAAAAAGCACAGAGGAAGCACTCAGAAGAACAATTGAAAATCAAATAGTGCTCAAAACAGCCAAATTGCAGAAGCTCGAGCGACAAGCACGCCAGTGGGTGCAGCAGGCAATTCCAAGTTTAGAAAAATTAGACATCATCTACCCACAGAAGAAATGAATTTTTGAAACAGTAGAGGAAAATGACCAGTTTATGGGTCCTGACATGGGAAAGATAGCAGAACTTTCCATTCAAGAGAAGATGTCGATACTATCAAGTCTGACTACATTAACCATCGACATATAGAAAATACTGCAAAGTTGGACGGAATTCCAACATCAGCCGACAGTGACAGCTGAAGTAATTGTCGAAGTCTATGTACATAAAATACCAACCATCAGACTTCACAACCCATGAAGATCAAAACATAGAAATAACTACTTAGGACAGGAAAAGAAATTTTCGTACCTGCTTGTTTCTTCGGGACGAAGAAACGTTTTGTTTGTTGGGGAGATGTTGGAGGAGCAATTCAGTAAGCCAACTGGAACGATGGTCGACTTAGTTGATTAGCCAACTAATTCGATCGATGAACTAATTAGAGATTAGGTCGGCCACATAAGGTTGTGTCAGTTAACCGAACTGAAAAGTAGTTATTTGTAACTGTTTTGTAATTCATATATATTAGGTTCTTGAGCCAGCTGAGAACTCGGTTCAGTTCTCTGTATTGTATGGACCCTTTCATTATAATATAATCTGTTATTCTGCCTACTTGTTTTGGCCTCTTGTTTCTGTTATGTATGTATGCTTTTAATGTGTATTATTGGTAACCCTACGTGATCTGTGAGATTACAACAAGATGTCTGAACCTGTTATGTCATGTCATTGATCTTGTTAAACTCATGATATTAAGTTAGATTTTGTCTCTTCTTGAATGATGTATTATCTCTAGGGTTGTATTCTAGATTTATATTAGAATATTCAACTTTACTTAGTTTCCATTCTTATTTTCACCCTAGCTTCCCTTTAAAATTTTCATTCCCTAGTTATATACTGGTAGCATGTATCGATTTTTTGTAACAAAGGGGAAGTTCACAAGTGTTTACAGAGCATCCAAGTGAAGCCCACGTGTTGCATAGTGTTCCCACCTTGATAAGGAACACCGACTCTATAGTCATGTCAAAGAGCCTACACCAATTGGCATTAAGAGATATAAATGTATTTTTGTCAAGAAGGAGATATGAATAAGCCATGATGTTAAGCATACCCAGGTGATGTTGAACCTTCTTTTTCAAATAGTCATCTATGGCTGCAGACCGTGAATCTGAAAAATCATCGACTGATAAGTGGAGACCTTCCAGACTCCATGACAAACTTAAAACACAAAAGGATGTTGGATTCCTTGTCGATGAGACCTTCCAGATTCTGTGACAAACTTAAAACGAAAAAGAATATTGGATTCCTTGTAGGTCAAGGTGGTGGAAATGGTTTACCATCTAGTCTTTTGATGAGAACTCCTATTGGTGCTTCTACCATCACAAATGATTTTTGCTACCCATGGGCCAAATTTCTTGACATTTATAGGGATTCTCGAACTTTCTCATCTTTACATGGTGTTGCTGATGGATTTGTGGAAGTTTCTGCGTTAGGTTGAAAAAATTGTTTTTGTTATTTTTTTTATTTTTTTTTCTGGAGAGCGATCAAGGACTAAAGTAATGAATATTTGTGAAGCCTTTGGGGCAAATCATTATCCTTTCCCTGAATAAATCAGTAAACAAAGGAAAATGATAGGAGAGGTTTCTGGTAGGCTTGCAGAGCTGCAAAGCACAATAGATGTAGGCATTCACCATCGGGATAATGTGTTGACAACAATTGGATATCCGTTTGAACAGTGGAATCTTTCGGTAAAAACAGAGAAATCTATTTACAATACTCTGAACATGCTAAGCATTGATGTTACAAGAAAGTGTCTAGTTGCTAAGGGATGGTTCCTTGTATTTGCAAGAGCTCAGGTTCAAGATGCATTGCATCGTGCAACTGTGGATAGTAACTCACAGGTTGGAACTATATTCCAAGTGCTGCATACAAAGGAGTTGCCTCCCACATATTTCCGAACAAATAAATTTACCACTGCTTTCCAAGAAATAGTTGATGCAGATGGTGTTGCTAAGTATCAAGAGGCAAATCCTGGTGTATTCACCATAGTTACATTTCCATTTTTGTTTGCTGTAATGTTTTGTGACTGGATTTAGATGAGTCTGAACTTGTAGATTCAGTTTCCAAGGAGATTGCAGCAGGTAGTAAAGCAAGTTATTCAGTCTCCACTTTGTATGATTTCAAGGATGAGATATTCATCCTAAAGGCTTCTGTTGAGGCAAGGAGGGCTACCAAAATCCTTTGAAGGAACATCTGAATAGCCTTTGTTGAAGAGAAAATAGGTGAGGAGCTTTGTCATGAGAATGAAAATATAAATTCATCATGATAGGGTTTTAACATTCGAGCATTAAATAGAAGCAAACTTGAGCTTCATACAAGAGTGGCGAAACACATTTAAGATTGTCAAGCACAAGATCAATGTCAATCGTAGATTTGATAGAATGAGGAGTACCGAGAGCATTAATTAACAAGAATCCCCAATTTCTAGGAGCTTGATGAGCATCTTCAGGTTATATTTAAGCATTACAACTTCCAAGGGTAAAGTATTGAAAGATAGAAGGTGAAATTGACTCCATGCATTTAGTTCCATACTACAAGCAATATTCTCAGCTAGCATCTATATATTCAAATATCAAATAAAAATGGCAAGTCCATAAGGTCAATAACAAAACAAACTCGAGATTATCAAGTAGTGGACCAGGAATCGAGGGATCAGCTGGCAAGCTGGCAGTTAAAAAGAGCTTTCTAGATTTTTTGTGATTGAAACTCATATATCATTTATTTCTAGATAGAATCAATTCCCTAAGGATGTCAATAACTTGGTCTTTGTATTTTATTTATAAGAGCTAATCATTTGATGAAAAGAGGGGGTTCCAGCCGATAGGGCTGAGGATGTATTGAAAGTCAGACTACTGTATGCATTTTGTATATCTTAATATGAAATGACTACTTTGAAATGATTATAATCATGAGCCTGTTTTGCTTTTATACATGAATTGTATCTAGTTATCATTTTATCTTGTGTGTGGTCTTGATAATCTATTACAAGATTCTTATAATGATGTGCAATTACCTTTAAAAGTCCTATTGCAGAACCAGATTCATTCTTTATAAATTCATGCTCGTAGTATTTCCTATTACTGTATTTTACAATGATACATTTCCTGTTGTTTGATATTTAAACCTAGCCTGATCTTTGTACTGTTATACCTCCAACACTCTATCAACTCAGTTACCCATTAAACCAATTTTAAATATTCGCTAGCCATGCTCCTTATGCAGTCAAGGTGCATATTTTAGTGATAACATCTTCTGGTGCTGTTGCTGGGGATGGAGGAACAAAGGTATCTTCCCCGGGAAGAACAACAGTGATGAAATCCGGCTCTTGATGGTAGACAAGAGAAGGATATTAGCTTGACTGCAGTTTTCTACTCGGTGACTCCAGCTTCATTACAGACAAATATGTTGGCGACTCCACTGGGGAAGATGTCAAGGTCCAAGATGCCAAAGACCATGGAAGCCATTCTGGCTCGGAGGTTTGCACTTTTTAATTTTTCAGCAGTTCCTGATTTCCCACATCCAGTACTGACTATGATATAATGGGGAGATTTTCTACCTATCTTCAGAGAAAGGAGAGAAGATAATCCTGCTGATCACCTCATCAAGTTCCATGAATGCATGAATTTTCTAGATTTACAGCACAAGGATGTTCATATGAAGATGTTCATGTATTCATTGGATGGTGATGCACGTGAGTGGTATTTCTCATTGCCTCCTTCTAGCATTTCATCCTTGAAGGACTTCCACACAGTGTTCCATGAGCACTGTAAAATGTATTTTTTAGATGAGTTTTTATTTGAAAATCATTGTGAGGAATATGAATTGCATAATGAGGATGAAATATTTTCTAGGGCTACTTCCGAGGAAGATTCACAACTCATAGTTGATGGTAAAATCCATGATTATGTAATTGAGAATGCTACTACTTCAAATTCAGATAAGCAGGATGATAAGGCTAGGAAGGAAGAAAATAATTTATTGTCTGTTGTATTTTTTCATAACAATGTTTTACAGCAAGATGATTTTCTTTCTCCTTATGTACCCGTTACTTCAAATTTAGATGAAAAAGATGATAATAATGAGGAAGATCATGCTAATGTTTTTTCAAATAAAACATGCTAATGTTTTTTCAAATAAACCTTTTTATCATGAACATGAATCTGACCTAGGTATTAGGGGAAATGATGAGAAGTTAGATCTGTCCATTATACTTTCTCATGCATCAAAGGTCGAAAAGCAATTTGAAGAGCCCTTGATTTCCATTCTTGAGCCGTTTGAAAAAAGAAACAATGGAGAGGAAAAGATTTCTGTTTCAACACTTATTGAAATTTTAAGCAGTGAGCCTATATATGATGAATATTCTCATGAATTGGAAGAACGGCCATTTGAATCAGTATTTACAGAAATCTTCAACAACGGACTTATGGTTGACATCTTCAAGGATAGTGAGACTGATGATGTTGGGTCACCAAATCAGTGTACAGTGTGTCTTTTTGAGCAGCAATCTTCGGAAAGCAGAAAGCCCATGTCCTCTATTCTAGGCAAAGAATTCCAAGGAAATATTAAACCAAATGTAGTTGTCTCAGTTGGATATTTCAGAGACCAAGGAGGTAATTTTCAATTTTCTTCTCTTTCATCTCCAACAATCCAAGAAAAGAAATTTGATTTCATTTATCAAGCAGTGATTTCACATAAACAAAAAGATGTGGTAGTTACTTGTTCTCGATTTGCTTCTTCTAACAATTTCTATGACCCTGTAGCAAGTTACATGGAATCAAAGAGAGTGATAAGTCTTGCGTCCTTCATCTTATAAGCACAGAATTTCAAATCTGTGTTGGATCATATGTTTTTGTGCTTTCGAGGTTTTTCAGTCTTTTATATGCTCAGAGATGGAAGCAAATCTCAGCGAATTCATAAACTTCTGGATTCATTATATTGGAAGTTTTCCTATATTTGAAAAGAAGTTTTTGATTGCTTAAGTATGAACAGTGTAAATAAATAAGCTCTATTTTCGAGCATTTAATTTCCAGTGTATTAAGTGGATTTGTTTTCAGTTAAGCAGTGCAGAAAAGCAGTTCGGTTTCAGTATGTTGATTTACCATAGATCATTAGACTCCAGCCCAATAAAAAAGACCATTAGAACTACTAGGTTCTTGGAGCCTTGTAGGAAAGTATCCATCCCAAATGGAGCCAGATGTTATCTCTAGGGTTGTATTCTAGATTTATATTAGAATATTCAACTTTACATAGTTTCAATTCCGATTTTCACCCTAGCTTCCCTTTAAATTTCTCATTCCCTAGTTATATACTCGCAGCATGTATCGATTTTTTTATAATAAAGGGGAAGTTCACAAGTGCTTACAGAGCATCTTCACTCGGGTTGCATAGTGCGTCCAGCTGTCATAGCAAAATGTTGATAAGGAACACCGATTCCATAGTCATGTGAAAGAGCCTACACCAATTAGCATGAAGAGATATAAATGTATTTCTGTCAAGAAGGAGATATGAATAAGCCATGATGTTGAGCATACCCACGTGATGTTGAACCTTCTTTTTCAAACAGTCATCTATGGCTGCAGAAGGTGAATCTAAAAAATCATTGACTGACAAGTGGAGACCTTCCAGACTCCATGACAAACTTAAAACACAAAAGGATGTTAGATTCCTTGCAGGTCGAGGCCGTCGAAATGGTTTACCATCTAGTCTTTCGATGAGAAATCCTATTGCTGCTTCTACTATCACAAATGCTTTTTGCTACCCACAGTCCAAACTTCTTGACATTTATAGAGATTGTGGAACTTTCTCATCTTTACATGGTGTTGCTGATGGATTTATGGAAGTTTCTGGCGTTAAGTTGAAAAAATTGTTTTTGTTATTTTTTTTATTCTGGAGAGCGAGCAAGGACTAAAGTAATGAAGATTTGTGAAGCCTTTGGGGAAAATCGCTATCCTTTCCCTAAAGAAATCAGTAAACAAAGGAAAATAATAGGAGAGGTTTCTAGTAGGCTCGTAGAGCTGCAAAGCACAATAGATGCAGGCATTCGCCATTGGGATAATGTGTAGACAACAATTGGATATCAGTTTGAACAGTGGAATCTTTTGGTAAGAACAAAGAAAGCTGTTTACAATACTCTGAACATGCTAAGCATTGATGTTACAAGAAAGTGTCTAGTTGTTGAGGGATGGTGCCCTGTATTTGCAAGAGCTCAGGTTCAAGATGCATTGCATCGTGCAACTGTGGATAGTAAATCACAGGTTGGAACTATATTCCAAGTGCTGCATACAAAGGAGTTGATGCCCACATATTTCAGAACAAATAAATTTACCACTGCTTTCCAAGAAATAGTTGTTGCATACATCCAAGTATCAAGAGGAAAATCCTGGTGTATTCAGCATAGTTACGTTTCCATTTTTGTTTGCTGTAATGTTTTGTGACTGGATTTAAATGAGTCTGAACTTGTAGATTCAGTTTCCAAGGAGATTGCAGCACGTAGTAAAGCAAGTTATTCAGTTTCCACTTTGTATGATTTCAAGGATGAGATATTCATCCTAAAGGCTTCTGTTGAGGCAAGGAGGGCTGCCAAAATCCTTTGAAGGAACATCTGAATAGGCTTTGTTGAAGAGAAAACGGGTGAAGAGCTTTGTCATGAGAATGAAAATATAAATTCATGAGGATAGGGTTTTAACACTCGAGCATTAAATGAAGCAAACTTGAGCTTCATACAAGAGTGGAAGAACACATTTCAGATTCTCAAGCACAAGATCAATGTCAATTGCAGATTTGATAGTATGAGGAGTACCGGGAGCATTAATTAACGAGAATCCCCGATTTCTAGGAGCTTGATGAGAATCTTCGGGTTGTATTTAAACATTACAACTTCCAAGGGTAAAGTATTGAGAGATAGAAGGTGAAATTGACTCTTTCATGCATTTAGCTCCAGACTACAAGAAATATTCTCAGCTAGCATCTATATATTCGAATATCAAATACAAATGGCAAGTCGAGAAGGTCAATAACAAAACAAATTCCAGATTATCAGGTAGTGGACCAGGAATCGAGGGATCAGCTGGCAAGCTGGCAGTTAAAAAGAGCTTTCCAGATTTTTTGTGATTGAAACTCAGATATCATTTATTTCTAGATAGACTCAATTCCCTAAGGCTGTCAATAACTTGTTCTTTGTATTTTATTTATAAAAGCTGATCATTTGATGAAAACGGGGGTTCCAGCCGAGAGGGCTGAGGATGTATTGGAAGTCAGACTGCTGTGTTCATTTTGTATATCTTAATATGAAATGACTACTTTGAAATGATTATAATCATGAGCTTATTTTGCTTTTATACATGAATTGTATCTAGTTATGATTTTATCTAGTTATGATTTTATCTTGTGTGTGGTCTTGATAATTCATTACACGATTCTTATAATGATTTGCAATTACCTTTAAATGTCCTATTGCAGAACCAGATTCATTCTTTATAAATTCATGTTCGTATTCTTTCCTATTAGTATATTTTACAATGATACATTTCCTGTTGTTTGATCTTTAAACCTAGCATGATCTCTGTACTGTTATACTTCCAACACTCTATGAACTCAGTTACCTATTAAACCAATTTTAAAGATTAACTAGCCATTCTCCTTACGCAGTCAAGGTGCATTTTTTTTAGTGATAACAAGATGTTTTTGAAGGATGTGAGGAAATTTGATAGAAAAAAAGGGAAGAAACCAAAATATGTTAGAAAGATAAATTAAGATGTTGAACCCGCCCACACTATGTTAATGGAATTTTGAGATGGTGGTTAGCCCGTGTCGAGTAGTCATGTGCTTCCAAGGTTTCATGGTTGGCACATGCTTCTACGGTTTAGTCGTTGATCTTACTCGTAGGTGGCCGTAGAAGTCAGCTATTCTCGACAGATTGTGAGTAAAGTTGGGTTTTCATGAAGGAAACCTCAATCGCATAGTGTTAATGTGTGGAAGAAAAAGGGTTGTAGCTCGTGATGGAGGATGTTGAGTACAAAAGAACCAAATTTATGTGTTGATTGTTTTGTTTTGTTTCGCTTGACATTAGAAAGATAAAAAAGACTTAAAAATGGAAAGGAAAAAGAAACTTAACTATTAGAGTGATGGTTATTCATCCTGATACCTACCAATTCCTATTTTCTTAGGTAAACACGAGGAATTATGGTTTATTAAGATAAAAATTTTGTTTATTGCTGAAGGATTATTATGTTTAGTTGAGAATGGATTTGAGGAACCCAAAACCAAGCAGAATTTGAGGAAACCCCAAACTAGGCATTGTATCAAGCCCTACCTCAAGCTTAGATTAAGGATGAGCTCACAGATAATACAAATAAGCCTCAAGCTCAGATTAAGGATGAGCTCATGGACAATAGGAATAATGTTGTTATAGCATCGTTCCTCTTTCAAGAGGGAATAATCATGGTATATCAGTGTTCCTCATTCACCAGGATTGAATGTGAGAATTATTTTGAAGATTGAATATGTAACCATATTCAACATGCATGGGATACTTTGAATGCAATATATAGTATAAGGGAAAGCAATATTATCAATTAGTTTCAAGATAATCTACAGAGAGTTGATAGTCATATTTCTAATGCACCTTTAAGGAACACTATCAAGAACGCTGAGTTGAAGAAATTGCTTCCAAAGAAGAAAAGAAAGCTCAAGAATGATGAAAGTTATAGTCAAGAAAGAACTGCACAAGAAGATTTCATTCATGCCAATGCCACAAGCTCAAGAATGATGAAAGTTATAGTCAAGAAAGAACTGCACAAGAAGATTTCATTCATGCCAATGCCACAAGTGATCAATACATTCATGAAACTTCTAAATATGAAGATGAGGACAACACTGCTAGTAATCATGAAGTGATGTACAATGAAAATCAAGAAAATTTAGATTTCATTCAGCCTCCCATTTACTGTACCTCCCCTAACCATTTCACCATTAAGATCATGAAAAAATTAGGCATTGTTTCCTGGGTAAGCAGGCCCTTTTCATAGATGATCAAACTTCTTAGCTTTATCTTTATTTATGAATCCCACCTCAAAACCAATCATTCATCTTGAAATCATCAACTTTATTTTTTCTATCAAAGGTTTTCTTCCTTTTTTTTAATAAAGATTAACTATCATAAGCTTTCTCCCTCATCTAATGGACTTTAATTCAACAGACTTATTCTCCTCTGCATATGATTAGGCTCTTCTTCCTCTTATTGCAACAATTTCATAACCGGTAATCCTAAAGAGGGTGGAAAAACAAGTCTCATAAACCAACTGAAAAGGTGATGTACGAATAGAATTCTTTGTGCTAATTTTGTCTGACCCCAATGCATATTTCAATTTGGTGTGCCATGCTCTTTTTTTTCTAATAAACTTTTGATAATTCTGACCAAACTTTTATTGGATAATTCTGCTAGCCCATTTCGTTGAGGATAATAGGTAGTATAATGATCCACACTGATATGATCGTTATGGAAAAAGATAATCATCTTATTGGATTTAAAACCTTGGGAGTTATTTGTGATAATTCTCCTTCGACGCCCAAATTTAGAAAGAATAATTTTCTAGAAAAAGTTAATGATAACAACAACAATAAATCATTTGGTTGGAATACCTATCCACTTTGTAAAGTAATATGTGGCTGTTGAAACCCATTTGTGTTGTCCTTAAGATGTGGGATTTTTCTCTCCAATGAAGTCAAACCCCTCCCTACTGCTCGAAAGGAGCTTCTAGTGAGATTGGTTTTAAAGGAAAATGAAACACTTTTTCCCTTCCATAAAAAAAAATATGATATTTATGACAAGATGCATCTTTTTTATATACATATGAAAACATAGTTTTCTGTAAAAACCATCCATTAGAACTTTTTTTTCAGTAGTTTACGAGAAGTCATGACCCCTACAGACACCTTGTTGAAACTCTTTCATAGTTTGGGTCACTTCATTTTCAAGCAAACAACTCAACAATACTCCTCATAGATCCTTCCAATATAGATAATCATTCATGATGCAAACGTTTGATTTCTGTAATTTCATTTTTCTTATTCTTGTTTTTCTTAGATCAGGTGGTGCTTGCAGATTCTACAAAACATACACAATATTATCGTATCAAGGGCATAAAAAAAAATATTATGATACTTTTACTTCTAGATATAGATAATCGTTCATGATGCAAACGTTTGATGTCTGTAATTTCATTTCTCTTATTCTTTTTTTCTTAGATCGGGTGGTTCTTGCAGATTCTACAAAACATACACAATATTATTGTATCGAAGGCATAAAAAATCTTATGATACTTTTACTTCTAGAGGTGATTGATTTGACATGATGCAAATAAAATTAGTCCCTAAAGAATCACAGTTGGACTTAGTCATCATCTTTGCTATCCCTTGTCCTTTAATCAGATTTGCTAGTATGATTTCCAGGTCATTTTTCAATAAAACATCAATCCACTTTTCTCTCCTCCCCTCTAGATTAAGCTGGGTGCGAATGTCTTTTACCATGGTATTAGGAACAAAATAAACTATGTGGGAGTGTAAAATATAAACCCTGAATTCCTTCAATGACTTGAACAAAGCATATGTGTGTTTCTCCCTAAAAACACATATTTCATTCTCCATAAAACACATATTTCATTAAATTTAGAATTTTTTAGTGGATTCAGAATTTAGAACTTTAGCTCGCTTGACTTCATTTAAAATGATGAGTGTCTTAAACTTTGATTCTCTACATAATTTTTAGTGATATTATTTATGGCTTGTATTAAATGCTATGTTGATTAAAGTTATTTAATGAAATTAATATTATGTATGTTACTATGATTAACCAATTTAATTATAATTTGTTATGGTAACTACTATGTATGTGTTTAGCTTCTATATTAGTCGAAGGTTGGCACAAATTTAGAATGACCCATATAAAGACTATTTAATGAGATAATATAATTGTGTTTGTTACTTTAACAATTCTAATTCTCAACATAGAAAGTAATAATGCATGTGTTGAGTACCATGATTTATTATATTAGGAGGTTGACAAAATTTTATAGGCAACAAGAGAAATTATTATATAAGTGTATGCTAAGTTTATTGTTTTAACGATCAAAATCAAGTATAAATTATAATAGAAACACAATTTATTTATATTATTACTATTTCTATTTTCTATTAAAAGTAAAGTTGATTAAGAATTACAACATGAATAATAATCTGTGCAAGAAATTTATTACATAAATTATTATTAAAGTTATTTAATGACATTGATAATCAATCTCTGTTACTATTATTAACTTGGAGTTGAATTACCATAGAAAGTCTAAAAAATTGACATCATATTAGAGTAACCTAAAATGTTGTGGAATTATGACATAATACCACAATTGTATTTGTTACTACAACAATTATAAATATCCTCACACTAACTATTTTTTTCTTTGTTGAGTATGGTGTTTTGTTTTTTTAAGTTGACACCACCTTAGGGTCAACAAAAGAAAATATTTTATGACTTTAAAGTCTAGGTTTTAAGCTTGTAATGTTTAAAATAAATTATGAATTAGAATAGCAACATTATCTATTATTAATATTGTTGGTGATAGTAGTGTATTAAAAACTAATTTTATTAATGTTTACTTTATGAATAATAAACTAATATGAGAAATATGTTATCTATAAATTTATTTAATGATATTGATGTTAGTAATGTTCCCATTATTTATTAATATTAATTATTTAACAATAAAAAAATGTAGTCCTATTTGATTTTTTCAAATACAAGAGGAAAAAGGGCAAACCAAGTGCAATAGTTAATGCAAGTGTTCATTATTTATTATTTGTGAAGTGTTTGAACATGTTGAAATGAAAATAACATATTAATATTTCTTAAAACATAGATTCCTACCATATTTATATTTATGTATAAAAACAAACTTTACCAAGATTTGACTCATGAATTATTAATAAATTGTGTAACAATTTTTTTACATAGTATAATGTTATTTAACGATGTATTGATATTGTGCTTGTGACTATTATTATTATTTTTAATATTTACACTAAGTGTTTTTACTTTTTGATTGATTTTATGGATTAAGTTTTGTGAAAGTTTTTTAGATCACAGTGACATTTTCATGGTTCCCATGACCATGGGTGGAGTGTCCAACCGAAACATTGATATTAAAAAATTTCAACTAGGTTAATTCATAAAACCAATATCTTGTATATTAAATCCAACATTATTGAATTTGATTCTGCACATTTGATATAGTGAGATGTTAAGCTGATCTAAGCAACACATTGAAAAGTTATATATTGAAGGGTGTTATGTAATTCGTATAAAGTATCGTCACATGAATTAACATTGAAGTTGAGCCAAAATTTTCATATATATGTAGTAGATAATATAAAATTCCTAAAAAAATAACTTAAAGAAAATGCTTGATATACTACAAACATTGACAAGTGTTTATTCATAGTATATTAATAAGTCATTCAAAGATCAAGATTAGATTCATGAATCATCTCCACATAATATCATTATATTCATTGAAGTGGATCAAGTTTTCCTGCAATATTTTTTCTTTGGTATCCATGCCCAAGCAACGGTATTAATTGGAATAGATCCAAGTTCTGTGACAATGTGATTTGGTACCCAATATTGTTCTAAAAATTTTCCCTTATATTTCCTTGAACTAGGCTACCACCAATAGACATTTACATGAAGAGTCTCACTTTCATCATCCTCAAAAATGTTTGATGTGGCTTTAGTTGTCCAAATCATCTCTCCTTCATCCTCATTTCTTAATCTAAGTAGAAAAATCGTTCATTTCTCAACATCATTCATAATATTGAATGTTGGCTTTGGCTTGTTGCACTTGTGTCCAACATATACCAGTTTATCTCACATTATATAAATCCCTATCCATAGCAATTCATATTACATCGAGTTCATTACGATCAACATTGAAATTTTTCCTTATCTTGGGCCAAAAATCCTGAGAAGAAGTATCACTTCCATCCAGTGTTTTATGATCTTTGTAGATTTCATTTAATGCATCCACTGATGTATGATCTATCTAGTTAGTTATATCAACTCCATTGGTATATGATCATTGCATATTTCAACTAATGAGTGCTAACTCCACGTTGCAGGAGATCTACCTTGTCTCCAGTAGAAAATGCAAAAGAGGCATTTGCAAATGTACACCAAATTAAAGGGACTTAGTATTTGCTAAAACAAAATCAATGTATTATCAATAACACTTAATACAAGCTTCAATATTTTGATTTACCTCTGTTATGCCTCAAATCCATGATATCGCATGGATGTATTCCCCCTTCATCAACATATTCCACAATCAAATGCATTTCAATGGCATCAATTATCAAAAGTTTAACATATCCTAAATTAAGCCTTTCTCAACAATAATAAGCTTAAGTCTCTGTAGATTCAACCCTTCATAGCTCAATAACTTGACTAATAATTACGATGTCAATATAGTCCCCTCTTGTCAAAAATATATTTTCCATTTTAACTCCTCCCAATTCTTGTAACACAAATGAAATGTATATTGTAATTAAGGTTAAACCATGTAAAGTCTTCCCTTAGAGTTGAGCAAAAATTCAACCTTCAAAAAAGTAATATAGTTGCAATAATTCAAAACAATATGATAGCTATTTTGTACGCTATGAAACATTGTTCCCTGCCATCTTGTGCCTGCTACTAGAAGGGAATTTACATATAAATTACACTAAAAACATATATGAAGAGCTAACAATTAGATATCCAATAAGTATTAGAGAACGACATACATCAACTTAGATAAAACCACCAAGTTCATATTTAACTTTGGACATGGCACTTATATTATTGATGTATGTGTGTGAATCGTACTTGCAAGAAATTTATAGAAATTGGAGAACCACAACAAAGTCCTTTGTAAAATCTAAGAAAGTCCAAGATGGATTCTAGGTTAAATGTAAAAAATGTCCCTTGCAAAGGATCAATTATATTTATAGCTCACTTAGTGAAGACGTTTGATGTTTGAACTTGATAAGTTTGAAGCCAAACTAGAATTTTTCTTCCAAATAAAATTTATGTAATATAAATAGGAGTGATCAATCCTATACCGATCAAGGAGAAGTTTGTACTCATTGTGACGCTTATCTAACAACTACTACACTTTTAGATTGGTTCTTTTGATCCCATTGATGAGTTAGAATTGGTAATGGCATGTAGAACCCAAGTTTATGGTTGATTGGTTTGCTAGTACTTCATTATAGATTCTCCATAATATTTCTCACTTCATTATAGATTCTCCATAGTATTTCTCACTTTTAATTTCCAATAGTTTTTAAAGTATGAACTTCTTTGATAAACTAAATCCTTCTCTCATGTGTTATGCACACTTGTGTAATTTGTCATGTTCTTCACCTTGAAGATGGTATTATTTTTATGAATAAACAACTTCTCCCTACGTGAGTTGATAAAACACATCTTCAAAGCATGCATCCTTTATATATTACAATCCCAAAAATTCATGGTTGCGGGGTACAATATTCGTCATGATCCCTAGAACTACAACTTTATGTGGGCCCTGGTCTAGATAACAAATTTGTCACATTTTTTGTAATTGATTTCTTGTACTTAATTACTAGAAGGATATGTTGTATAAATCTAATCCATAGAATTCCTTGCATACTATAGTTTTAGTACATTGGTACACAAATTAAAGTGGTTGGTTTTGAGTGTGGGTCACAACCTCCTTCCTTAAAAGAGACTGTTCCCATTTATATTTCATCGCTTGTACAAGGGCACATGTTTTTAGCCCCTTCATTGCCCTACCCCCTAATTGGACTCACATCCATTTTTAGTTCTCAATAGTTTAACCATTGGTTGGCTAGCTCTCTGTACTTGTTGAGTTTCTTAAACTCTTCTAAGCTTCCTCTATTTCTTCCATCATTGATGACCTTGCTAACACGGAAAAAATTTCACCTAGCTCTCTATGGTCCAACCATAATTATACATCATTATGCCACCATTATTTCGTCTATTTTGACCTTCACTACTAAAATTCCACCAAAAATGGTCCAAAACGTTATTATTCCTTCCCCCACAAATGAAAGGAAGTTGAGCATTTATTGTGACTTATCTCCACTCTCTCCAAAAAGGACCAAAAAACCCTAAAATGAGAATGGGTAAAAAACCATAGACAAATACCATGGGTCGTTACTATGGGTCAAAAAAACTGGGATCACCCTATAAATACACTGTGAAGGCCTCTCCCTAAACATTACATTGCATGACATAACCTTTTCACCATTCATCATTGTTCCCATATTTTTTGCCATATCATTTTCACGGTGTATGTTGAGCTTGCTCTATACCCTCTTGGATCCATTCCCCCCTTTTACAACCATTAGTGGAGACGACTAGAGAACCCGTGGAGCCGATGGACCATCTCCTCAAACAGTTGCAGTGGCCCATATTACTGAAAGGTATGCTTGTTCTTGTTTTTTACTACTTAGAAAAAATATTGTCATTGTTGTTTCTTATTATTGCAAGTCGAGGTTGAGGAATCCCTCGCACCATAAACTTTACCCTATGATCTGGTTGATCTAGGGTAGGTGTTTTTGCACGTAGTAGGCGACAAATCCCCATTGCATACATCCCTCTGCAACTGCTTACTCTTCTCCTTAACTACACACATACAACTAAGCCAACATATGTCCATGATCTTTTCCTTTCTTAGAACATGTTTAACCCTCTCACTATTTCTTAATTTTCCCATGATATTTTCTCTTCTATGTCCCCAACATTGTATAAACCACTCCAACCACCCGCATGGTGCAAGGTTTTGATGTTCCATACTAATGGGTTCAAAAATTAACATACCCTCCTTTACCACTAGTTTTGTTTATCCACATTGAGGTTTTTGTCATCGGTCTTATTCTCACACGCCACTTCAACTCTTTATCCACCTTTGAATAGCATTAGTACGCTTCTACAACAAAATCAACAACATACTCTATCATTGTTTTCACCCCAAAATCCATTACTTGGGTTATCAAGTGGTCTATTTTCCAAAGCATAACTAGGTTCAAAATATTCCACTCTACTATCTTCTCCACCTTCTAGAGGTATTCCTCTATTGGTTGTAACCATTGATAGATAATTATTGGGATGCCCACTTAGAATATCTTGCACTCATTTCTAATAGCATTTCCATACAAAACTATATATCTACAGTCTTAAATATCGTGTCCTCAGCTTCCTATTTAATGAAAAATATAAAATGTGTTTCAAACCACTCATCTAACCATGACTTCAAAAACCCCTAACTCATGTTGCAACAACGCGTGCCTATTGAAAGTGAAAGTGGAAAAATCATGCTAAAAAGGCATTATCACCCATCTACCTATTGATGGTGTATGGTTCCTAGAGAGTGGTTTGATCAACCTATTGGGTCATGGAAGTTGCTCTTTTTGCAAGTGAAATAACACCTTGTTACGAACCTTGTGATGTTGAACTTGATACAGATCATGTCATTTATTGTGCTTGCCACAACTTTGATATAGGATGTCATCTACGTGTCATTAAATGTGCTAGATTTGCTTCAAAACCAATTCAGTGTTTGGTTGCTTCTCAATGAGCCTGGGGAGATACGTGTGTTGATGTAATGGGAAAAACCACAATGAGCCTGGGGAGATACTTGTGTTGATGTAATGGGAAAAACCACATCTACTAGAGGGGATATGACTAAGAGAATTATAAGCCGAATCACACCATGTGACTAAGCTTGTGGTCGATGTGTATGATTGTCTACTTTTCCATAATGCAGTGCTTAGATTATCATTGGATATGACTAAGAGAATTATAAGCCGAATCACACCATGTGACTAAGCTTGTGGTCGATGTGTATGATTGTCTACTTTCCCATAATGCAGTGCTTAGATTATCATGGAATTCAATCAATCGGAATCTGAACGTTACATTGAAGGAGAGATGAACACCAGCATGAATATGTTGGAGTTGATTCGGCATCACTTGCTGGAAGTAGAGGATGAAATCGATATTGCAGAAGGAAATTTTAACTACCCATCATTCTCCTTCTTCCTTATCGTTAGCGGTAGTGGGAATTATTTGCTCACCAACACCATGGGCTCTTGCAATTCTTGCAAAAATAGCAGTAGCAGATCAATGTCAGAAGGTAAGAGAATGAATTTGCACAACAACGCTACTTTTCTGAATCTTGTAATTCTTATTGGGTTGAGGTCAAGCCGGATCAGCATGAAAATATTGGAGAGATGAAGCAGAGCAGACGTAGGCGTTACAGAGGAGTGAAGGAACGGCCGTGGGGAAAATTTGGGGCAGAAATCAGAGACCCCGCCAAGAAGGGAGCCCGAGTTTGGCTGGGCACCTTCGACACTGCCCAAGAGGCCACTCTCGCATATGACCGCGCTGCATACCGAATCCGAGGAGCCAAGGCCATGCTTAACTTCCCTCTCGCCAAGAAAATGGGTCGGCCATAGATCACATGGTGCAGAAGAGATCGCTGCTCCTCGCTTCGACTCCAATCCAAGTTTTCCCCGCCGGTTCCTGTCCCTCTTCCTCTTCTGCACCATGTGATCTATGGCCGACCCATTTTCTTGGCGAGAGGGAAGTTAAGCATGGCCTTGGCTCCTCGGATTCGGTATGCAGCGCGGGGCCTAGCTTATCGAGCATGTACGATTAATCCATGGCATGCATGTCTGACTCCATGGCACCTGACGGCATTCCTCTCTCCATTCCCGTCTCCGTTCGTCGGCGTTTCCTAGGAGATTGCGGCTCTTTCCACGGGCCCACCCGCCGTTGTCCACCGTCGTGCATTAATGCAAGGTTTCGAATTTTCAAACTCGTCTTGCTCACCATCGAAATAGCTCCCGCATTCATCCATTCATCCATGGAGTGGGCTAAAGGTAACATGTATTCTCTGTAATAGGTTTTGGTAAGATTATGAGTAATGAAATATATTCAGTTTTGGTTTTGTGTTCGTAAATAGTATCGTATCAAATTTTGTTTTTTAATTGCTGTGTAAAACAATTAGTGGGATGTAGCCTTTCTCTGCTTCCGCCCGCGCCTTCAATTTATATTGAGCTTACAACATATGGTATTTCATAGTTTGAGAAGAGCAGGGTTTCTGAGTTAGGAAAATGAAAAAGACATCTGTCTTCCGTCGGAGTAGTGAGCAGGTCGTTGGAGTTTGTACTGTTTGCTATTATCGTAGAAGTTATCCAAAGAGAAGGCTTTAACATTAGAGATGAAGTTCTCTGCAGGAGTGAGACTGGTGAGTGCTGTTGGAAAAATAGCCGAATATTGTAGTTGTTGAATTTCCAAATTGCTAGCAAAGGAGTCGAGGGCCAAATATATAGCCCGTGAGAGAAAAGGAAATTGTATGGTGGTGATTTCTCAAGGAAGTGTGTGATAGCTTCAAGGCTTAATACAGTTCAGCGTGAGGGGAGAATAAAATCCCAATAGTAAAAGACCCAAATGTTTTTGTGTTTTTGTATTTGGTTTAAAGGGGACAAAGTTCTTGCAGCAGCAAAAGTCTATTGAAAAAGACATGTAGTTGTGCCAATGGTAAAAATAATGTTGTAAAGGTTTTGTAAAAGATAGTTTATATGTATAAATAAGTGATGGAAACAACTAAAGTGAAAAAGAGTAGAAAAAGAGTAGAAGTTTAGTGCACAAAAAAGAAGGGAAAAACAAGTAAATTGAGATATTTTCAATTAATTTTTACAGACAAGTGAATGCCTGGCAAGCGTTTTTTTGTGTGAAGGTTAATGAAGGGTAGATTTATTCCCTTGCTTGGGTGATAAATCTATAGTGCTCGTGAATTGATAGTCTATTGTAGCAGAAGCCCAGTAGACCAGTTTGATTTGAGGTTTAGAAAACCCCACCATCATTGAAAGTGGAAAGAGGGTTGAGCTGTAGCTCATGTAGAACCTATCGAAACAAAGTATTTGTATTTAGTTTACCATATTACAAGGATATGTGTTATAAGCTTACTAGGTCACTTGGAGTTATGCTAGTTTGATTCATTATGTCAACATCGTACTATGATTCTACTCTATTATACTGTATTAGTAGTATCACCATTGTAACTGATATGTTAATAAGCTACAAGGTTACTATAAAGTATACGTATTGATATAAGGACAAGATGGATGGATCAGTTTTCTAAGGTTCGTAGGTGCTTGTTCGCATCGGGCAAGGATAAACAGAATGAACTGCTGCTCCTATCTTTTTTTCTCCTGCGACTGCCTTATGTGCCTTTGCTATTGGGTCTCGATCATCTGCTTCATCGACTCTGGGAATGATCCTGGAAATGAGGCTCCTGGTTATGCTGGGAAGAATGCTGATGCTTCTTTGTTGTAAAAGCTTTTGAAGAATTTGCTGCAAAAGTATTGTATGTTTTGTTTGTTGTAGAAGCGTGGATATTTTGTTTTGTTGAGAAGGTTTAGTAACACAGAAAGAATTGAGAAGAATAGAGTGTGCAAAAACAATCCTTGAGAAACTAAGACGAGCTATACAAAATGAAAAACTTTTTAGTTCTAAATGAATTTGTACAAAACAACTGTGAAGGGTTGAGATCATTTCTCAACAACATAGAATCAATGGAAGCAACAACGCAAATGACTAAGATCAAATTTCCAAAGAAGGGAGTCTACAAAGGTCTTATAGGAACTATGATGAAAAGAAAAAGGCAACTTACTGAAGAAGAAATTCAAATTGTTTACATAAGCAATTGTTTGAGGGAAGAAAACTCTTAAGACAAACAACTGAAATGACGTTTGTGGTTGACAAAGACTTTATAGAAGATGAAGAGAAATTTGATGAATAAAATCTTATATATTTTCTTGATGAACTCATTGAAATTTTGGCCTGTAAGACAGAGATTGAAGTTGAAAGTGAGCAATAATGCATGCATTGTCTACCAAAGATGGAAGAATATGAAGAGATTGTTTATGAAAAAGAAGATTGAAGCTTTTAAAGAGTGAGGCTATAAGGGTGAATGATTTTCTTAATAATTGTTATGTTTCTCAATATGCAGGTTCAGTGAAAGAAAATTGTAGTCCTATTGATATTGCAAAGATGGAGGTAAAGGTTAAGGCTGTAGCAGAACTTGAAAGAAAAGTTGAATATGTTGAAGGTTACAATAATGAAGAAGATGCATGTGAAAGAAAAATAAACATTGTTGTTGCAGATTTTGAAATAGAAGAATAAACCAAAGTTGAAGAATGACCAATATATGATGAAGAAATGTAATTGAAGCTGAAAAGATTGTAATAAAGAATGAAATGAAATTGATTTTGAAAATGCTTAGTGGTGAAGAAGGTTCATTTTATGCTCATTTCAATGTAGATGACAATGTTGTAGATGCTGCTAAAATAGTGAAAATTTGGACAACAATGGAAGCTGAAGAAAAGCTATCCAGAAATGAAAATTTTGAAATTAGTTGAAATTTCTTCTATTAAAGATGATGAAACTCTTGAACAATTGATTGAAGAAATGCTGAAAATTAGTACGAAATTGAAATCATTCGAAAAAAGGTTGAATGGAAAAGAAAATAATGAAGACCATGTTAACCTCAATTTAATTGTAGTATACTTAATTAAAGAAATTGAAACAACTTTAAATGCATATGATGATTTGTATGGAAATACTGAAGTTGCAGATATTTAATAAGATATCATGCATATTCTAGAACATAATGAGTCTAAAGAAGAACATTTTATAAATGATATTTTTGAGAAATGGAGTCCTGAAGAGATTAGCCTATTATCTTAAAGTTGATTTTGTGGTAACATCCTATTGAACAGGTTGAAACATGTTGGATGGAAATGATACATGATACAACTGAAAATTTATGAGTATAGCTAACAGAAATCCATTGAATACTTTGATGATGTTAATGGAAAATGAGGCCAAAGGACGATGAGGATTGCATATTTGAAGAATTAAAAAAAAAATAGTGAAGTTGAAGAAGAAGTCAAAATGAAGAAGACAAAGCACAACTTGTTCAAAGTATGGCGTTGACGAAGATGGAAAGACACAAATGGTTATTTTTATAGTCATATGTTCTTTGAACAGTTTCAAATTAATTTTGTAAGCCTAGACCAGCAAGGACTTGAATTAAAATTGTTATTTTTTAAGCTTGTAAATGCATTATTGAAACATGTTAGTAAGCTGTTTAGGCTATACATTTAGACTGTTAGTTAATGTCCTTGTACATCTTGTAAATTTCGAAGAAGAATATGGTTGTAATTAAGGGGGAGATTGTTGGCATTAATTACAACCAACCTCCCGCTATCTCTCATATCAGACCAAATCGATTTTGTATGCTGTCCACTTATACGAATAGACTCTTTGATAGATGAAAATTTAATGTGTCACGATAAATCATGCAAGGAGAAGCTTTTCGAGGAATCCTCTAGAGAAGGCTCGATCCCTCAAGCTATAGAAGTGTCTAGACTCTAGATGGAACAAATTTACATATTGTAGAATCATCTAGATACTAAGCATTTTTTATATCAGGAGTGAGATAATATCTTCCCAGTGAACATGTTTCCTATGTAATGATATTTGGTAAGATTATGAGAATAGAAATGGGTCAGTGCAAGAATATGAGGGACCTTTTAGATGCAATCCTAGTTTTCAAAAACACGATCACATTACGAAAAAATACAATGCGTTTCTGCTACATAGCACTTGCTATGGTTCAACCCGAGCCTGACATGTCATGGGACATGTAGGATAGGAAACCATATCGCGCACACGTTATGTAACTACAAAACGATTACGCGATCTGTAGTTCTAAAACGTGTACGCGATTTGGAAAACTAAAATTAATTTATATAAACAAGCCCAAAACCCGTGGCCTATTCTACCTATCAGGAACGCGAAACAAACGACAATTTGGAGCGTTTTGGAGCAAATTGGGTGCTTGGGATTGTTGGAGGACATGATTTAGTAGGAGGGGAGGAAATTCTACTTATGAATTATCATCTAACCAGGTAATTCAATCACCCAAAGCATTCTTTTTTGTCAATTCTAAACCTAGAATACTGTTTTTTAATAGAATAATCAACCCAACAACTCCCAAGCTAATGTATGATGGATACAAGTAACGTATTTTTCACATATCAAACTAAAAGAGGCTATAAGAAATAAAAACATCATGTCTAATAGATATTCAATGTTCCAAAATGCTATAAATATATAAAACAAACACAAGTATAGAGTGTGTGTGGAAGGAGGCTAAAATTATAAGCTAAGGGTTTTAACAATTAAAAAAACAATATATATCTACATTCAAATTAAAGACAAAGAAAGATAGAAAACCCACATCATAATGAGATTGAGAGGCATAAACAAAAAGGAACAAAAATACTATAAGAGAGACACAAATTTACTACTGAGCAGGGTTCTAAACAACACATATCTCATAATTCTCCATAATATGCAAGAGAGAATAATGAACAAGCTAGCTTATGTTCCAATTACAACAGAAGCCCTAGGTATTACACACCAATTGGTAGAACTAACATAAAAATACGGTATAAGGCACAAGGTGTAAGAAACCCATGTTAGCAAACACAAGAACACAAATTTTGCTTCTTTTATGCTATAAACATAATAAAGAAAATTAGAAACATGTGAGACCCTAGGTCTCCCTAAGATCCCTTGATCTAGCAAAGACATAAATGACTTTACTCAAACAGTCTATGCCCCTGCATCACTAGGTTTATCAACCATTTTTTAAAATAGCAAAAACAATGGGTAGCATATTTCTACATGTCGAATCTCTAAGCTCATCTACAACCAATTGTAGTCCAGTCCACAAATTCTCTATTTTTCCATGTAACTTTTGGTTGGTTTCCATGTTTATATAACAATGGAAATGGTGAACACCCATGAACTACCTAGAGTGTGTCGTGAGAGTGTTCCCAACCATGATCAAGTCAATTATATTTAGAGGATATGGTGGCAGCCCTGTATCACCCCTTTTCTTGCCTCACATGTCCTAATAGTGCCTTGTCCCTTTCTTTTACATATCCAAGGGACGTAAAGGGCAAAACATGTCAAAATAGCACTCCTAAATTCAAAGAAGTTTAAACCCAAGTGTGCATGGAAAAGTCACCAATGAGGGTGAAGAAGTGCCTTAACTTCTAGAAAGAAGTTGAACAAAACTCACTATTTAATTGTTAAATGTTCAATTTTAAGTTTTAAATGTATGTAAGTGAATGCCATTAAATTGCTTACTTGAGTTTGATTTAATTTACATTTTAAATTTTGAAGAGATGTCATTATATACCATGTATATGTTTCTAATGATTTCCTTATTGATTTTTTTATTCCAGTTGCGGTTATGGACACAATTGTTGAAATACTGATTGAGTTTGCCCAGTTGAGAGGACTCAGTACTGCTTTTAGTGGTGGTGATAGGATTCGACGTTCACTTGCATCCACTTCAAATGCAATTGTTGAGACTATTACATTGTCAAGCAACATACTATATGATATTACATCATATAGAGAAAGAAAAAGACAAGAGTACGCTGATGGGCTTGGCTACAATGCAATAAAAAAGTTGAAAATTACCAAAGAGCATATATTTTCATTGTTTAGGGACCCTCGCACGGGGGAAATCCCAAATGAAAATAGGCCACATATCTTTATCGAGTGGTGCACATATCATCCATTTGTTGATAACTGGATGGACATATGGTATATGGTTTTTGATATGCCACCACACAACAACAGGGAAATCCCCCTGTATTTCCTTCGGAAGATGTATGCAAAGTTCATGTTGGGTAAACATGTAAACTATTTTGATATATTGTCATTTCAGGGGATCGATGGGGGGATGCCCCAAAACTGACCCAATGCTAGGCTTCGAGACATTGATCACCCTATCCCTGCACCTCGCAGGTAGTTTCCTGGGCCAGATGTCCCACCTGTACATCGTGTTATTCCACAGACACATGATGCGTATTTGAGTTTGGCACGGGCAGTTGTTCGTCATAGCACTATGGTTCAACATATGGGTGAGGAAGGGACATCTGTCCCTGGTGTGGTACATACACTAGGTCGTCATGGTGCAGGACCATCTTCTAGTGCAGTACCACCTACTAGTGCAGTACCCCCATCTAGTGCAGGATCATCAGCACATTCCCAGCCTACTTTTGAGCCTCACAAGTGCACATCGTGTGGTCATCCCTGCTATGGTATTTCGTCAGATGTTTCCTTCAGTGGGTTTTTGAGTGATGTATGTATATGGATAAATTCTTCATTTATTTTCCTCTTTGTACACATATGTATAGTTTGAGCTAATATATTAATTTTCTAAACTTGCAGTTGATGCTTTATGCTAGCAGCGATGCCCTAGAGTTCCATGTTCCACACTCTACAGAGGGGCATGACATTCCATCCACTGATCCCTTGGCTGGTGGAGAGATTCCTATAGCACCCATTGCCGTATCTCACACTGAGGTAAACATTTTAAAATTTCAGTTTTTTAATACTTGTTAATTTGTTAATTTCCACATACTGTACATGTTAGTTCACTAATGCTATCTACGGTCTAATATTTACGATTATTAAACTTGTAGATGCCAGATCCTTCACGGGGGAAAGCAGTGATGGAGGTAGAAACCATGGTCGTATCGACCGAGGAAATATCTGGGCAAGACATTCCATCCATTGATCTCTTGGTTGGTGGAGAAATTCATATAGCACCCATTGTCATATCTCACACCGAGGTAAACATTTTAAAAATGTCAGTTTTTTACTACTTGTTAATTTGTTAATTTCCACACATTGTACATGTTAGTTCACTAATGCTATCTACGGTCTAATATTTACAATTATTAAACTGGCAGATGCCAGATCCTTCACGGGGGGAAGCAGTGATGGAGGTAAACATTTTTGTTGGAATATAATCCGTCAGGATTATATTTTGTAAATAAATAAAGGAAAATGAATAGTTATGTAGGAAGCTGAAAAGGCTGGTTGGAAGATGAAACTCAACCAGCATATGTAATGTATAAATAAATGATTTTGCAATGGAATAAACGAATTCGAGAGTTATTCTACCTAACAGTGGTATCAGAGCGATTCATAACTCCTGCATGTACAGTCTGCTTTTTGCTACTATCTGTAACCTGGGCTTTCCTCATTCTATAGATTGCATGCATTGGTGCATGTGCTGGCTGCTCTAAAATAAGCGTTACTCCCTTGACTGCGTTGAGGAGCGTGTTTGATGGATTGAAGTCTGAATTGGTTAGCTGGATTACGGATTACCTTCAATCTTTTGCATGGTTGTCCTTGAATAGTCTCTACCAAAACGACTAAGCTCTAGCTATATGCTACATTCATCATATACCTAACCCTATTCTGCATGTGAAGCATCTCCTTTTCACCACTGCTTTTTTCATATAGCACGCACTCATTCTGCCACTACGAATACTGTTTCAGTGTCGAGACTTCCCCAATATGCAATCTTTTGTTCGTGTCTCTGATTACAACTGTTTTTTGAGAGGGTCGTGAGCCATTCTCACCACATTCATGGCCTCCATCTAAGGCTTTCCATTGTGTGAAAGAATCCACACTATTTGCTCTAAAGTTGGAAGAATCAACACGCTGTTGAAGAGGAGAGACTCGGTGCTGCAATACACTACATGCACAAGCTGTTTTGCTGCGA
Source organism: Pseudotsuga menziesii (assembly GCA_001517045.1). Lineage (NCBI taxonomy): Eukaryota > Viridiplantae > Streptophyta > Pinopsida > Pinales > Pinaceae > Pseudotsuga > Pseudotsuga menziesii. Next base: position 740,726 of record LPNX010679575.1, read on the forward strand.
ACTTGAGGTGAGAGCTCGTGCCTATGCACTGAGCTTGAATAAGATTCAGTCACAAGAATCTCTCCTGTATTCAGCTAAGGGGAGCTCGTATTCTTGGAACCTCCATTTTTCCCTCTACCTAATATCCACGGTTTCAAATAAAGTTATCGATGTTTTATTTGTGAGAGTCTACTCTTAAGTCTGGTGATTGTGTTCTCTCATTCTACAGTTACGGTGTTGAGGGATCCTCCACCTATGAAGTTGAAGTGCATCGGGTCTGTGTCGAATCTTGGAGGGTTGCAAGCCAATCCTTTGCTAAATCTGCGATGAATATGGCTGTGCCTTCTGGAAAATATGTGTTTGAGTTGCGTGATGTGAACCCAATGGTTGTTGCGACCTCTATATTGAAGATTGAAGACGTGATATGCGACTGTGAGTTCTTTGAATCCCAATGACTGAAGATTGTTGGTGTAAGATTCAGGACATTACCCAATTTCATGGAGGTAAAATATTGTTGTTGTATTTACTTGTGACCGTTGGAGACTGCATAAAACCTAATTTTTACCCTAATTTTATGCGTGGAGTTTAATTGGAAGAGTCTGCAAATATTTTCATTTGTGTTGGGTGAAAGAGGCCCATGACTGCTGTATATGATGTGAACGGTGTATTGAAGCCGTGAACTTGAATAGTATATTCTTGGAACTGCTGCGTGAAGAATTTCTTCTTCCTGAATTGCTGCGAACTGAAGCTGCTTATATCTACTCAAACGCCCGAAGGTGCATTTTGGATATATGAGACCATCAAAGACTGCGGTGAAGATTCACGCCTTTCTGAAACTACGTGAAGCTTGAATACATTGTGAAGACCCAGTGCATGGAGTGAACTGTTCATGCTGATAAACTGCGACCATTCTGTGAAGATCGTGTAAGCTCGTGGAGTATCATAGCCTACAACCTGCTCTTGTGGAGTATCATGAAGTTGGAGAGTGCTGCGATTTCTTTGCTATGTATTTTATGAACTTGTGATTTGTTGTTGCAATTTGCTAGAAGCACAGTAACTGAAGACTATTGGTGAAGATTCACGCCCTCATTCAGCTGTGTGGAGGTAAAACGCTTTATGTTCTGTGCTGCAATTGTTTGATGGGAATATATAATGAAGCTGTGATCACATACTATGTGAGAAGATTGCTACGACCTCATAAACTGTGACTTTGTTGTAAATCTTGAGGAAGGTGGCAAAGACTTAGACCTGCACCTTTACTCTTTCTTCTTTTTCTCCTATTGTTTTAGTTGTAGATTCATCACAAAAGATGCAATCTATAGCATTTGTAGTCGGTGCCACTCTCACTGACAAAGACACTTATCCAGAATGGTGGAGGAAGATCAAGAGAGGCAGAGGAAGAAGAAACTTCAGAGGTAAAGGATGCAGAAACAACTCCAGCAAAAGATCAGATTTCAAGTGCAAGCGTTGTGGAAAGATTGGACACACAGCAGATCAGTGTTGGGCTTCGTGGGACTCCATCAAAGACAGACATAACCAGAAGAAAGATGACAATAAGAACCAAGATGCTAGTAAATCTTCAAATTCTTCTCATTGTATTGTTGCACATTGTAATCTTGGTATTAATGAAATCACTTCACTTTCATCTTACAAAGATTGTTGGCTACTTGATACTGGTGCAACATCACACGAATTTTAGAAAAGACTATTTTGAAGAACTTAATGAAACAATAAATGGCATAGTTTACTTTGCAGATAAGTCAAGTCTTAAACCAAAGGGAATGGGCACCATTCAGCTGAAGATGCCTGGATTCCCTGATTTCTTGTTGAAGAATGTTCTTTATCTTCCAGAGTTGTAGAGAATCCTACTGTCCTTGGTGCAGATTCGACAGTAAGGCCATTCCATCCACATGTTTGATGGAATTGTAGAAATAAGAAATTCCTCTGACAACCAAGTCATCATGACTGGATATGAAGATGGGAAGCTGCTGAAGCTAAAGGGTTCATCTGCAAGGGTTCAGAACTATG
>LPNX010679598.1:1880-158555 GCA_001517045.1 Pseudotsuga menziesii
AGGCAACTCGCGCATCATGCGCGACTCTGTATAAGGGCAACCCGCGCATAGATGTATGCGTGACCTGCTAGACATAACACTCGCGCATATGCGCGACATGCCAATAGGGATAGTCGCGCATGCACTCAAAATCTCAAAATAGCAAAGTAACTAGCTGGGCATATAGGTAATGTATTTCATCATCAACCAAGGTATAATGAAACTGGGCAAACCTCAATCCATAAGTGTCCTTTTGTGTGCCAACCTGAGGGATGTCAGCACTCGGACGGAGAGGTGCCAATCAGCTGTATAACAAAGGGAAGGCAAACTTTCTACATCATTTTGTCTGTAATTATGCAGAGAGGACATGGTTTCATGAGGTTGCTGAAGAAAGATACTCCTTTTGTTTGGGATGATTTCATGCAGCATGCGTTTGATAATCTTAAACATGCACTTACCCATGCACCTATGTTGCAACCACCCAACTATGCCCAGGATTATTCCCTGTATGTGGATCCATCCTTGTCTACCATAGGAATGGTCCTTGTTCAAACAGATGAACACGACTAAGAACATGTGATCTATTACACCAGTAAGAATCTTTTGGAATTTGAAACTCAATACTCACATGTGGAGAAACTTGCTCTGGCCACAGTCATTACAGTCCAAAAGTTTCGTCACTATATTTTTCTCTGCACCACTACTGTTTACGTGGATTCTAACCCCATGTACTACGTTCTAACACATCAGGTGCTTGGGGGAAAATACTCACGTTGGATTGTGATCCTCCAGGAGTTTGACCTGGAATTCACCAAAAGTACTTCCAAGAAGTCCCTTGTCTTTGTAGAGCTTATATGTGACCTTCTCCGTACTACCTAGAATCTAGATCCCTCTGATTCCTTACCTGATGAATCACAATTTCTCATTAGTATGAAAGATCCATGGTATGGAGACATTATTTTGTACCTCCAGACCTTACGATACCAGCCTACTACCTCTTGAGATGAACGTCATCGTGTTCACCACCAGGCTAAAAGTTACCTTGTCTTGAATGATACCCCATATTGTCATGGTGTTTATTCTATCCTATGTCATTGTCTTACACACAAAGAGGCTAAGATTGTCCTTAATGATTGCCATGCTGGAGCTTGTGGCGGTCATCTTTCTGGGTTGGCTACTGCCCAGAAAATTCTGCACGCTAGGTACTTCTAGCCTTCTATTTTCAAGGATTGTATTGAAATGGTCAAGAAATTCCCACCTTGTTAAATGTTTACTTCCAAGAAACGCACACATCCAACTCCGCTCCATCCCGTAGTAGCAGCTGGCCCTTTTGTAAAATGGGGCATAGACTTCGTGCACTGTATACCTACCTTAGCTGGGGGGCATGTCTACATCATTGTGGTTGTTGACTATTTTAAAAAATGGGTGGAGGCAATGCCCACATATGTCAAAGATGGTAAAACTACTACACTTTTCTTATTCAACCATATTATCTCAAGATTTGGGATTCCTAAGGCCATCGTGACCAATCATGGATCACATTTCAAAAGTAAAATGATGGTCGAGCTTAGCATCAAATTAGGGTTTTGACATGATAACTATACACCTGAATATCCATAGGCCAATGGCCAAGTTCAAGTGATAAATAAAGTATTAAAAACAATGATTCAATGGATGGTAGAGTAGGCCAAGTCAAACTGGCATTTACAACTTTTCTCTATACTCTGGGCCTATAGGACTACTGTTAAAACTTCCACCGGTTTTACATCTTTCCAATTAGTATATGGGCTGGAAGCTACTCTCCCAATAGAATGTGAGATCCCTTCTTTAAAACTGGCTATCGAATTATTACCCAACACTACCATAGATGAGGAAAGATTTCTGTACCTAAATAAACTTGATGAAACTTGACGTGATGCTTCCTTAGCTAATGAGGCACACAATCGAAGAATGAAAGTTCAATATGATAGGACTGTCCAACCCCGTTCCTTCGATGAAGGAGACCTGGTCTTGACCTATGACCAGAAGCATGACAAGCTGGGGGAAGGAAAATTTGAGTCTATGTGGCATGGACCTTACATTGTTAGCCGTGTTTTACAAAAAGGATCATATGAATTGGTTGATTATGATGGGATACCACTGGGAAAGCTCTGAAATTTGCTCTACCTCAAAAGATACTATGCCTAGTTCATCTAGCATAGGGTATTTGTAAATATTGTTTATAGTTTTTTGTGTGTCTTAGAATTTAATAAGTGTGTCTTTAATTTGATTTAGAGTTTGTTTTTTTATGAAACCTTACTTATGCACATCTTTTGTCTCATGGATAGATGACTTCATTCATTGGTTTTCCTGATGGTGCTCATCGGTATATGCTTAACCTTTCTCTACAACTTGGGTACCGTACTCTCCTACAAGTGAGCTGGTGATTTCAGGGGGTATTCTTTTAGGTCCCTCCACCAACAATCTGGCAGAATATCAAGTTGTGTTCGGTTTGTTGACGGAAGCCCTAGCTAATGATGTATGTGAAATTATGGTTTACTTGGACTCTGAACTGGTTTTCCAACAACTTAATCGAGTCTACACTATCCGTAATCCCTTGCTTCTTCGTACTTTCTGAAGAGTCAGGTTGTTAGAGAGGTCATTTGAGCAAGTCACTTATCAACACATTTCAAGACATTTAAATGCAGTGGTAGATTCCTTAGCTAATTATGTTTTGGATTGGTATATTGCTCATACATAAAAGTCTGTTTGAAACATAAATCAAAACATGTAAATTCATAAGTAGATGAACATCTCACACATCACATTTTGTCACACACACAACTATAAATATAAAAAGCTGTCATATATATATATATATATATATAAACTATAACATTGAGATACAAAAATGGGCTAAAGCATCCCTAGCTTTCAGTGCCCTCAAAAGTTCAAGACCATAAAAAGTTCATAAATACATAGGGAAAAGTCTGAATCTCCGAAGCTTTGAGTAATACATATACAAAAAGAAGATCAAAATAGAATAATCCTCCTACTGTGCATCATAGCACGCAATGGCCTGGGCCACTCTGTGGAGTAGCTTGGAAAACCATTCAGAAACACCCACTGTGTGGCGCTGATAACACCTAGGTACCATGTCTGTGGCTACATCAGGAATACCCACAGTCAAATGTTGTAGGTTTTCCTCCACATCTCCAAGCTCTTCTTCAGCCTCAAAGTGATACACCATCATGTCTCTGGTACCTACTCACCTAGCAATAGGAAACAGCCCCACTGGACAGGAAAGTCCAATGTCTGCATGAAAACACTTTTTGTTATCTCAATGTTATAAACCATAAAAATGAAATAAAATACAAAATTACAAAAAAAAACACAGTTTAAATGGTGTCTTTACTTACCACGATCATCACACATCTCACCCTCATGTAAAACCAACTCTGGATCATGACGGAAATATTCCCCATCATAGGGATAATCCTCTATCATAAGCAATTGGTTTCTCAACCAGCAAAACAGTCCAGCCCCATAGCTAACTTTAGGCGCTGCACCGCCAAGGCATGGCATAGCTGTAACCCATGATAACATCATGGGATCTTCAAGCTCTAGCTTGGTGATAGTTACGTGTGGTCTCAAATGTGGAGTCCAGTGTAACATGAATGACACCACCACTACCTCGTATCCAGATTGATTCAGTGTTCCCCTCCTACATTTGGTCAACTGCTTCTTCAGACATACTAGCATGCTCTCACACCAGTTAAAAATGGTAGGATCCATACCCTACAAAGCATATAGCATATGAGACTGAGTAGTAAGGTGGGAAAATATTGTTCCTTCCACCTTACCAATAGTGTATACCAGAGTCCTCAATGGGCGATTCACTATGGAGCAAGTCTTTAGTTTTCCGGATTGAGCTTCTATTCCCAATGCACAATGCTGGTCTATTATGTCATCCAAAAATCCTTCTCCTCCTCGAGCCCCAGATAAGACTGCTTGATTCCCCCTCATGGATAGACTGGTCAAAAAGTATATATCTTCTATCTCGATGGGAAATATGTGGATAGCTACAACAAAACGTTCTTGATCACGATCCCACATGCTAATGATATACTCAAGTAGCCGGATGCGTGCTTTCATACTGGGCACACAAAAATATTTCAGCAGTCCACAATTTCTTAGGGCTTCAATGGTAGGTGGATCATTAACAGCTTGTACATTGGAAGTATCATGCTCCCTTTCTTTCCATATGGCCATAATATACCTAAAACATAAAACTTTCATGATTAGAACACATGGCATGACTAAAACATAATAATACATTTTGAAGCAAATCTTGAGCATGAGTTTGGTCTTTTTAGTGTTCTAGTGTTTTATTTTTTCCTCCTTATGGCTGCAGCGGCGCTACTAGTTTTTTTTGACAGAGCATCATCGGCGCATGCGCCTTTAGCTCCTAGGGTGTCATTTGCTTGTCTGCCATGGACAGGGTGCCTATGACATGCTTGCCCCAGCTAGACAGAGTGTCGTCGATTAACCTATTTTCTACCATTGTAATTGCTCAGTGAAGGTCGGTTTTTCTATTTACAATAAAATTTACAAATCTACCTTCTACCTTGGCTTCAAAATCATGGTAAAAATTGTTTTTAGGGATGTGAGTCTAAACATGAAAGAAGAAAAATTGATGCTTGTAGAGTATAGAAGGGAAAATATTTCATTACTTGCCTCTTACACGATGAACGATGAAGCAATGGAGTACAAAGATCCTTGCCAAAACCACCAATGGAACTCTCACCAATCCAAACCAACTCTCCAAAGCTCACAAATGGTAAAAATGAAATGGTAAATATTTCTTACCCGACTTTCTATTTATAGATTATTTGAGATTTTCAAAAATGCATTCCAAGTTATATATTTTGAAATCCAAATTATTTAAGTGAAAGTGGGTTTTTATTTTTATTTTCTATAGTTTTGGAAAAATGGTTTCTAATGGTATTTTTTGAGTTTTTCATGGTTAATGCTAGGTTTTGGCTCCGATATAAGCTGTTTTTGTCTTTTTTAGACTAAGGGAAATAACGAAAAAGTACCGAGCATCCTTATACACTTTTTACATGCTCGTTAAAATTCTAGTAGAAAGGTGTCAAGTCCACTTTTTTGCTTTTTCAGAATCGTTAAAAATGGCTTACGAAAAAGGAACTTCATTCGGGAGTTATATTTAAGCTATTTTAGTCTCCTCAAAACACAAAAATATTGCCAAGCGAACTTGTTACGTTCTCGCTTGTAAAAGAATCTGAATGGTCAACTAGTCGAGGCCGGGTTATCTCTTTTTCAAACCGACTAGCCTTATCTACAAAAAGGACCCTTTTTGGAGTTTTCTTAGTCATTTTAGACTCTATAAACATGAAACAGTGGATGAGTTTACTTGTGTTGGACTCATAAAACATATGATGTAAGACCCTATTTTGGGAATAAACCCCTCCTTTCTTAGGTTTGTAAAAATATGAGAATGGACTCATCACTTGATGCGCTTCAACGAGTGTTTGTTACCCTCTTTGAACTCGTAAAAATGAAAAGAGGTACTCACCTTTCGAGGTGGGGAAATTAAAGGAAAGGGGAATGGTTTTCATTTTTGTATATGGAAGTACTCTACAGTCCACCTTTGAACATGGCACTTGTTTGCATTTGCATATCTAAACAGTTTGGGTTTTCAGTTTGTGCTCGAGTCGATCCATTTCTATGAGTCACCTGACTCCTTTGAGTCAATTGAAAGGATGATTTGTTATATTCCTTTCATTACACCTGGTTCTATTCTCACGGGTCAATATTTCCAAGTCATCTGTTGTTTCTCCCAATTGTTTAAAGGTTACCTCTCTTAGAAAAATAATCCATCAATAACCTCACTTATCCTCAAAATTTAGTCATGTCTGAGTCAGTCTTATTATTCCAAATCAAATTTTATTCTCATTTTCATGTCACTAATGTGGGAATCATTATGGCCCTCCTATTATAGGGTATATTCTTGTCAAATTCATATCACTATCCAGGATTTAGACCTAGAAACCTAGGTAGTACCTTGGGCCTGCATCCCTCAATGGAAAGTTAGATCTCTTTCAACATGAGTTTACATAATTGAATATTGATTAAAATATCTCATCGGATGTTCAAATTCAAGTTATTTATTCACATTCGATGATTTGAACTGGGATACCTTGGGAATCATTGACATCAATGGTGATTTCCCTTGCACTTGTTAACAGTTGACATCAATGACCGGTAATCAAATGGTTCTACCATGTTCAACATCAATATATTGTAATCACATGGTTAAATTTGTATCGTTCAGAGATTGGGATGAAGCCCCTGAGTGATTAGGCTATATCATCATCATTTCCTATGCTTAGGTTGGATTTGGAGATCATTTAGAGTCATGACATGGATCCAAATTTTATGTTTGGTGGTTGTGTTCTATATCTGGAAATGAGAGGCATAGATCTACTTTGTATATCTCATAGCTATGACCTATCTCTTACAGTATTCAATAATGGATCTACAATGTATTATTGGTAGCCATGACATAGTCATCATCATAGATCTGCAGTGTATTAGTCCACAGCTACGATTGGATAAGATTCAGTTATCTGTATTTTATGAGTCTATTTCTCTTTGTCAGATGGAAAAAATGCAAAGCATTTCACCTATCACATTATTCTAGCTTCATACTTTGGGGGGAATTCTGTTGCACATGAAAATCCTACATTGCCTAGTCAGCCTTCAGATAACTTTCTTGTTGCCTATCGATCTTCCAAAAAATCTTGATCTGGATCACCTTGGCCATTTTTTTCCCTGACCTAGAATGTACGACACTCTTTCACCTTTTTCACAGAGCACCATAGGTGCCTCCATCAGTTGAGAAAGAAGCTCTATTGACCATTTGCAGTGGGAAAAACCCTAGGTCGGTGCTCTGTCTAGTTTTCTTAAAAGTGTCGATGGTCTTAAAAGGGGAAAAAAAGAAGTTTCTAGAAGGTTTCATACATAATCCTTTATGGAATTAGTTCCTGCATGTCTGGGAGAGGTGGAATTCACCTCCCTCGCCTATAGGGATCTTATTCTATCCTTTTGTCAAGTCATCCTATGAGTATTTGGCCTATAAATGAAGCTTCTATGAAGAGAGTGGGGGAGACCAGAAAAGGAATCCTTATGCTGCTAGTTTGAAGTCTGGATAGAGGAAAAGTAGAGGTAGCTTATAGCTTGAGAGGTCTTCATTGGAGTTTGTAGACATTTGTTGAGACAGAAGCTGTAAACATCAAGGCATTTGGTTGTACTTCTTCTCATGCATTATTAATGCAAAAAAAATTCCCTTTCCTATATTTGATTATTGTGATTTTGATTAAATCTTATTGAATTCCTTGATCATCAGTATGGATACTTGATTATCATGATGCTATTATCTTTTCGTTTGTCTTGTGATCCTTCTTGCAGGTATTGAATCATCTCAAGGACTTTTTGGAGAACAGGTAAACAGGTCTACGGTTGAGGTATGTGATGTGTTATGTTAATTAATTGAACTATTCAAGGGAAGGATACGTGGCTATGATTCTTTTGTTCTGTAGTTGTGTTTTGAATTATAGAGGAACAAGAAGTGTCAGCACTAGTTGAGAATTCCTAGTAAAACTTTTCCCTCGATTATACGTCAGGATAAAACGTACTGGAAATGATTCACATATGCCCCCACTATGGTGGTCCCCAGTAATATATAATGTTTGAGTCTTTGAACACCATAAATAGCTACCAAAGCCAAATTCTCAACGTGAGAGTACATAAGTTCAGGGCTAGCTAATGCACAACTGAGATAATAGAAGACATGCTCTTGGAGCTTATCATCATCCTGAACTAAAACTACTTCTACAGCCGACTCCAACACAGCTCGATACAATATAAAATATCTGGTGTAATCTAGTGGATGTAGTAAAGGATCCAACAACAAAGCCTTTTTTAATTCCTCGAATGCGATTTGCATGGTTTCATCCCACATAAATGGGGTGTCCTTCTTAAGAAAGCAGATCAAACCCTTCGTTATCTTGGAATAATTGACTATAAAATGTAAAAGGAAATTGGATTTCCTTGTAGGCTCTGAAGTTTCCTCATGGAATGAGGAGGAGGAAGATTTACAATAGCATCAACTTTCAAAGGATCCACCTGTATTCCTCTATTAGACACAATAAACCCTGTTAACCTCCCTGACTCGATGTAAAAAAAACACTTGTGGGGATTCAAGAGTATCTTATAATGTCTACATCATTCAAATATCATATGTAAATGATCTGGATGTTCCTTCCTCTTGTGAGAATGGGAAGGAAGATCATCCAAGTAAGGTTTGACAATATTTTTTATATTATCGAAGGAAAAATTCATTGCCCATTGAAAGGTAGCTCCAACATTTTTCAAACCGAAGGGTATTTTATTTTATGTGAAGGTACCCCAAGGAAAAATGAAGGTCATTTTATGTTGGTATTCTGGTTTAATTTGAATTTGGTTATACTCAAAAAATCCATCCATAAACGAGATTACCTCACTGTCTACACAAGAATCAATGATATGATCGATGAATGGTGTGGGGTAGTTGGCCTTGGGACACACTTTATTTAAATCATGGAAATCAGTACACATGAGTATGGTCCCTTTTTTTCATCAACATGAACAGGGTTGGATACCCATTTCATCAGAGAGATTTGGTAAATGAACCCTGCTTTCAACAGTTTCTCCACTTCAGCCTTAACGGCTACCACTTTCCGCAGATTGACAGGTCAAAGTTTTTGTCGAACAGGTTTAGCATCAGGGTAAGTGTGTATTTCTTTTTCAATGATAGATGGATTTATGCCTAGCATCTCCTCACATGACCAAGAAAATATCTCGCAGAATTCTTTAAACAAGGAAGTATATATGGCAATATCCTTTGGAGAGAATTTTGCACCAATATGCACATTTTCAACGACATTGGGGTTTACATAGATGTTGATTGGAATGGTAGTATAGATATTTTCCATATTCCCCTCAGCAAAAATTCCCTCCTTTGGTAAAGGATTAATTGGTGAATAACACCCTCTTCTAGTCTCACATGGAACTCTTGATTCTCAATTCTGCTCAACTCTAGAATAAAGTAGGAATTATAGTGAAGGTCTTCACAAATATTATGTCATCCAGTCATAGCTTCCAAAGTGGATTCTTCTGAACGAAAAACCATATCTAAGTAATCGTATGGATACAAACAATTCTTGTCCTTGGCAGGAAGATAAGCTTCATCTGACTCCTCTAAGACTGTAGAAGGAGTTGTGATGGAATCGGAAGTGACATTAATAATAGCTTGATAAGCCACTTCCACTACAAATAAGGACACTTGAGGTTCATGATAGGAAGGAAGGACACAAGGATTGGTTCTATTAGTAACTGTCATGATAAACTTCCCTACACTCATAGAACCTAAGTAATTAATAGGGAATGGGATATCAAATGTGCCCATAAAAGATTCATACATTCCAACCCCCATGTTCTCATTAACCGGTTTGGTTTTATCTATCAAAGGTACTGTGGAATCATTAGTCTCCAAATGACCCTTCCGAGTGAAACTGAGTTGGTCAACTGTAACCAACTTCCCTTCATGTAGAAACACTACCACTCGAAGAATGGCCGAGGTGATCACACATATAGCGTAAGTCCAAATTTTCCCAAACAACAAGTTATAATGCAATGGGGCATTGATCACTTCCACCTCAACAACCACTGCTTTCCCTGCCAACTTTATTTCAAAATCTAGTAGGATACCATGCAGAAAAAAATACCTTCCATCGAAAGCAGTAAGTAGATTGTTCAATGGAACTAGCTCTAGGGATCCTAATTATTTCCAACAAGACATCGAAATTATGCACGTGGAAGAACCTTCATCAACCACTATATGTCCAATGATTTTACCTACATGGATGACATCAATTAATAAATCCAAATGGTACGGAGGGAATATTTTAACATCTAAAAGATTAAGCTTCACCAACAGGTTCGATGAATCGATGCTACGTATGGTTGTTAAGAGGGAATCCTGTTGAGCAGGACAACTATTTAACACTTCCAATCCTGACATTGCATAAGGAGTTTGAGATAAATATTCAAATACGAAGTAGTTGGAAGGATCCCTAGTGTTAGGGTTGTGAAATGCTTTCTTAAAGACACCTTTCAGTATCTTAGGCATTAGATTAGCTATTTTTTCAATAACGAGAGGGTTTGATGTTTCACTAGTAGGATTACCCTTATCTGGTGCCTTCGATTCATAAATATTATTTCTTGTTTGGATTAAAGTGATAGATCATACCATGTTGATGTATTTTTTATCAGGAGGAGCTCTCGAACTGCCCCTGTCTACATTCAAAATAGAAGTTGTGTTCTGTCCTTGGGGAAATGGATCCTTCAGGACAGCTGGATGTTGATTCTTTAGAAACTTTTGAGATAGTTCCATAAGAGGGAATTGATAAGTAAGGTGTTATCCTTGGAACAACTTACAAGGAAAATTGACCTTTTTCTTGTCTTTTTTACCCCCATCAACATTGTTTGTGGGATTTTTCTTGTTTTGATTACCCTCACCCTTCTTCCCTTTCTTCTTTTTCCCATCGGGATGCTGATTTCTCTTTTGAGAAGATTGTGCAAAAAAAATTGCACTCTGTGGTGAGGGGGTGGAAACCTTAGCTTCCTCTATTGTAGATTGCTTCACTGACAGCTCATGTAGTTGCTTATCCAGTGATTCTACTGTAGGATAACTAACTGAATCAACCAGGCCATCGACATGGGCTCTAGGATTGGGTTTTTCAGTGTTATTTGTGGACCTCAATGCATCAGGGATGATTTCGTACAAAATACGAGACTGTGCATATATGAAGTCTAACTGTTGGTCCGTGAGGATTTCGTCTTCTTCTGTGGTCACCCTCGAACTATATACATCCTTAAATATATAATGAAGTAAATATTTTAAGGACCACTCTAATAAAAAATTAGGAGGTATAATGTATTTTATAAGCCTCTTTCATGTTTTCCACTCCTGAATGTGATCGGAAATATGTGTGGCCTTGTGTTTTCAAAAATTTGACAACAATTCTGTGTCAGCATCATACTGGACATGAAGCTAAAAGTGGTTAAGGAACATGGTTTCTAAATCTAGAAAACTATCATAGGTAGCAGAGGGAAGTTCTATGTACCATTTTGCTGCCACATGAGTCAATGTTCTATGAAATAGCCCCAACCCAACAAAGTCATCGTTCAATGAGTTTGAAGAGCACCAAAGGTGGAAAGTGGTAATGTGCGCACCTGGATCTTCACTAGATTTTCCTTCAAACTTAGGAATGTCTGAGGGCAGTTTAATAGGTACAAGTGGTCATGCCGCACTATGTTGCATGAGGTCATTCATTAAATTTGACAAATATTTCAAGTTTAACGTTTCCAAGAAATGAAGCTTTGGCCTAACCAGGGTTCGATAATAAGGGGTTTGGGATGTAGAAGGACTTGCCCCATGGCTCCCAAAAAAAAAGGTGGGGTTTCCCCCAACCACCAGTTGTCATGTAGTTGGACTACTCTGAAAAGGATTCCACCTGAAATCTAGTGGATTACTTGTTTGTGGTGCATGATATGTGGTTTGAGTCGCTCCAGTTGAAGCTATATTTTGAAACACAAGAGCAGGTATCCCTCCACTAAATATTGAAAAGGGAGAGCTCGTGAAAGGGGCACAAAACTGGTGTCTAAAAATTATGACCAAAATCATTTTTTTTCCAGATGACATGCCCACATATGCAGGTGAAAGACCTACATAAGAGGTGGATGGAGGAATATGTCATCTATTCCATAGAAAACCACAGATGAATGAGGAGGATCCACTTGGACTACTCTGTGCACTTTTCAAAAAGGAAGGAGAATCAAAAGTTGCACTGGGAATCCTAGTGACCACCCCACTAGAAGGATATACTACATTAGAGGATGCTAAGGGTTGAACCACTTGAGAACTTGGTGAAATGGGTGCAATAGATGCACTAGGTCTTGAAGCACCTACCTGGGGAGGTGGGACTCCACCAACAAAGATGGATGAAAATGGGGTAGAAATACCTTCTCTTGAGCTATACATAACTCTACTCAAAGGAACACAAATAATTGGTTAGCTAAAAGGGAGAACCTACACAATCACAGGATCGTTCAGATCTGTTAGAGGTAGATTAAAATTTCTTGCAAACTCGTCATACTGCAAGTCTTTTATCTATACTGTTGATGTTTCTTCCTGGTTAATCCTAATTTCTGGTTCACCTGGAACTTCACTAACACCTAATGGTTCAAAAGAACTGTTAGTATCTAGTATTCTCCTTTGAGGTAGCGGTGGAGGCTCCACTGTAATAGATGGAGGAAGGTTTTGTAACCTTCTTGACCTACGAAGAGGTTGGTCCTCCACTACTATAAATTTGACTCACACACCTAAAGGAAAACTAAACAAAACCAATCCAAACAACACTCACTAAAATTTCCTAAGTAATATACAGACACTAGATATAAGATACACCTTCCAAAGGAAATCTTGGGATGATTAGAACCCAAGTCCAACTAGTGAATATCGAAGGATGGTTACTTGGTGTATCGTGAAGATTTTTCTAGGTGCAAGCGCTGGAATCACCCAACAACCCTCCCAAATTGTCTACCAAGGTTACCTTCCAAGTTTGTCCTAGGTGTACTAGAAATAGCCTTCCAATACCACCTGTGTATGACCCTAGTGTCTGGAGACTAAGGCTACTAAATATACACAAAGAGTCGGGTGGAATAGTCGCAAGACTGATCCTTATGCATGGGCAGGGTAGCTAAGCCTGAAACCCTGTCAACATTGGTATCACACGGGGCCCAAGAGGTGGCATTAATAAGATACCCAAACACATAAAAATCCTAACGAAGGATCGAACAAGGAAGAAAAGGCTTATCTCCTCAACCATACTATTGTTGATGTATTTGTAACTTCAGAATGTATTCACCTATGCATCTTATGTCTTGTACCCCGATGTTTATTCTAGGATGTGTCTGTAATGTAATTGAGTCATGTCATGCCATGATGTTTCGATCAGGAGGATCTATAATGTAAACAAGTCATGTCAAGACATTGTGGGTAACCTTCCTATTGATAAAGGGTTAAGTCCTCGTAGTTCCGAGACACTAGGGTTACCTAGTGAAGTCATCCCTAGTTGGGTTTAGTCAAGTCGAGAATTAGTATAAATAGAGAGATAGCCTCTCGATTTGATACACACTCACTTACACTCAGTTGTAGTGCATAGCTGAGAAAGAAGAAGACACTGCGGCTAGGAAGAAAGAGGTTACTGCTGTCGGGAGATCATCTTACTATTTTGGGCTTTTCTATTTGGTGCTGATTCTATCTCTGAAAAAGCTATAGGGTTTTCTCCATTCATGGTTTCCCCAAGTAAAAACACTATGTTCATTGTCTCTTGTGTTTGATTGATGTGTTTGTTATTCTCTTAGTTAAAGATCCTAATATAATGCTAGCTTAATGTTAAAATATAACATGGTATTAGAGCTAACCTAAGAAGAAGACACTGTGTAGCTGCGAGAACTAGGGCTTCATAATTTTTGGATCTCTATCCACATATTTTCAGCAAAATAAGGTTGGAATAACTATCCTCCCTAGGGTGCATTTTTCTGTTGAAGCAGAATCCAATTCTGAGGTTTTTTCAATTTTGGACCCGACATTGCTGCCGAAAAATAGGGATTTTCACAGAAGTGGAGTTTTTCAATGAGCCCAATCCTGGATTGATCGCCTCCCCAAAATCAAAGCCAGGGATCAAAATCAAAGCATTTGGTTGGACATAACTCCAGAAAATCAAAACCCTAATCTGCTCCTGAATCAGGCTAATCAGCACTGCAGAATTTCAGCTCCAGATTCAGATCCAACATCTTGACCTGGTAAGATCTAAATATTTTGTATTTACATTTGAGGTTCTCAGTTAAGATGTCTCATCATACCAATATTGATGAAAATCTTGAGGGAGCTGATAAATTTCGATCCTGTATGTATAGGATCTCCCTGGTCCTGGAAGAGAATTAGTTGGACTCCTACATCAATGAGGCAATTCCAGTTCCAGAGGGAGATGAGGTTAAGGCCTTACATAAGAAGAAGTTGGTTATGGTAAAGAGGATCATGGCTGATTCAATCAAGTATCACCTAATACCACAGGTGTACTCCCTAAAGAAACCTAAATCTATGTTTGATGCCCTAACCAAATTGTTTGAAGGAAAGAAAATAAACCAGAAGATGACCTCGAGGAACCAATTGAAGAATGTGAAGATCTAGAATGCAGAAACCATCCAGGATTACTTTACAAGGGTTTCTTAGATTACGGAACAATTGGAAGTAGTATATGAAGAAGTGGAGAATGTAGATATTGTAATGAACACCTTGAATGGTCTCCCTAGGACATGGGACTCTTTCATTCAAGGGATCTGTGCCAGAAAGAAGTTAGTCAAGTTCAGCAGATTGTGGGAAGAATTCTCTCAAGAAGAATCTCAGATAGCAGCTCGAGAAGAGAAGATGGGAAGTGAAGATCAAGCTCTCATAGTACAATCCAAGAAAACCAGATCTAGCCATCACAGAAGTAAGTACACTAATCAAAGGAATAACTTTAGAAAGCCTAGAGATAATTCTAAGTTCATATTCTATACATGTGTTGAAAGAGGACACTTTGCTAGAGATTGTCCTAAGAAAAAAAGTATCTCTCACAAGAAGAAGAGAAATAAGTGAAGATATCATGCTCATGCTATAGAGAATGATGAACCTTCCACAAAGAGAAACAGACAAGACAGTGATGATTTTTCAAGTGATGAAGAATATGTTCTGATTTTCGCTCTCATGAAAAGTATCACACATGGCAGTAATGATTGGATTATATATAGTGGTACTTCCAAGCACATGACAGGATTCAAGGAATCCTTTGTGAGATTATTTGAACATGAATCACCTCACAAGGTGAAACTTGGAGATGACTACCAGTATCCAATAAAAGGTAGTGGGGAATCCTCCTATAAGCTACACTCTGGAAAGTATATCAAGATGAAAGATGTATTGTTTGTACCTTGACTAAAGAAGAACCTCCTCTCCATATTTGCATTATATGCAAAAGGAATGAGGGTTTCATTTGTATATGGCCAAGTCCTCATGTGGCCAAAAGGAAAGTCTTTCAATGATGCAATAGTAATTGGAAAACAAGAAGGAGGACTATATAAATTGAAGGGCCAACCAGAACAAGATTTGGTTCATCACTCGGTAGAACCAAATGAGATTTGGCATAGAATACTTGCACATGTGCATTACAGAGAACTACCACTTGCGAGTAAATCTGTTGAAGGTCTCCCAGAAATGCAGACAAAACATGAAGGTGTATGCAAAGGATGTGCGAAAGGGAAGAACAAAAGGAAGACATTTCCAAGTAGCGAGAGCAAGGAAAAAGGAATCTTAGAAATCATCCACTCTGATGTATGCGGTCCAATGTCATCCAATTCACTAAGCGGGTATGCATACTATGTTTCTTTTATTGATGATTTTTCTGGGAAGACATGTATCTACTTCATGAAGAACAAAGATGAAGTATTCATAAAGTTCAAGGAATTCAAAGCCTTAATCGAGAACCACACTGAAAAGAAGATCAAGACTATTTGATCAGATAATGGCAGAGAAATCACGTCAAATGAATTCAAAGATTTTTGCAAATACTCATGGATTAAGAGTAAGTTGTCCACTCCATATAATCCATAACAGAATGGGATTGCAGAAAGGAAGAATAGGACTATCATGGAAGCTACAAGAGCAATGCTTCATGATCAAGATATTCCTATGCATATTTGAGCAGAAGCTGCCAGAACAACGGTGTATGTACAAAACTGTACTCCACACAGAGTACTCAAGAACAAGACTCTTGAAGAATCCTTCTCTGGCAAGAAACCAGAAGTCAGCCATCTCAGAATATTCGGTTGTCTTGCGTACATACACATTCCAAACGAAAAGAGGACAAAGTTATATCCTTTAGGAAAGAAGGGTATATTTGTGGGATACTCTGAAAGCTTGAAGGATTATAGAATATACTTCCCAAGGTTCAAAAATATTGACATCATCAGAGATGTAAAATTTGATGAAGATTCAGCCTACATCAAATCTGGGAAGAAACCGGTTCAAGAACCTGAAGAAACAAGAGAACCCAGAATTCATGACACAATCATGAATGAAGAAATTCAAGAAGAAGATCAAGAATTTGAAGAACCTCAAGAACCTATAGACATTAGAGGAAATTTGAGTTCTAAAATGGGCCTCCTAAGGAAAATAATAAAATAATAGTTAAAATAATAAAATAATAGTTATTAATTTTGGAAGAAGAATGAAAAAAACTACATTTTTTGTTCGTATTTTTGACATATCTCCCTGTGTTTTTACTCAAAATCTGAGTGGGAAAATTCGTTGGATGCAGAATTTAATTCCGCATCCAACGCGTACCCACACTGCATACTTTTGACAGACCCTGCTCCCCCCAAAATAAGAAATACTTGAAAAACATGATGATGACATCATCATCACATTTTTTCAAGTATTTCTTATTTTTGGGGTAGCTGGGTATGTCAAACGTATGCAGTGTGGGTACTCGATGGATGTAGAATTAAATTCTACATCCAACGAGCTTTTACGCTCATAATTTGAGTAAAACCATAGGGAGATATGTCGAAAATATGAACAAAAAAAGTACTTTTCTTTTATGACAAATATGGCAATCAACCATTATGGTTGACTCATTTTATTGAAATTCTATTGGTTCCTGAATTCCAACTCACAAAATTTATTGTTGGCACGGTTTCTTATAAGGCCCATTTTAGACCCCAAATTTCCTCTAATGTCCACCTCTGGAGAAGAATCCTCATAAGAGGAAACCTGCTTGGGTACATGAAATTATCCAAGGTGCAGAAAGATATGGAGCTTCAGAAGAAACACCCAAAGGAAGAAAGAGAACTAGGTCTTGCTCTAGTTACGTAGCCTTACTATGTGACATTATTGATAAAGAACCTTCCAACTATGAAGAAGCAACAGAACGAAAATAATGGAAGGATGCTATGATCAAATACTATCAATCAATCATGAAGAATGATGTTTGGGGTGTTGTCCCAAGACAAGAAGGGAAGTCCATTGTAACTTCCAAATGGATCTACAAGATAAAGCATGCTATAGATGGTAGCATCGAGAAATATAAAGCAAGATTCATGGCTCATGGTTTCTCTTAGAAAGAAGGAATAGATTATGAAGAAATCTTTGCACCTGTATCTAGATACACTTCCATTAGATCAGTACTTGCTTTGGCCGCAGTGATGAAATGGAAGATACACTAGATGGATGTCAAGACTACTTTCTTGAATAGTGTAGTAGAAGAGGAAGTGTATGTGGAAAAGCCACTCGGTTTTGAGACACATGACAGGGAGTCTCAGGTGCGCAGATTGAAGAAATCCTTGTACGGTTTGAAACATGCACCCATGACATGGTATAGTAGAATTGATGGTTTCCTATCCAATTTGGGCTTTACCAAGATGTTGGAGCAGGGCCCCATAGCTACAAGAAAAGCTACTGTATCAAAAGAAGAGAGTCAAAGGAAACAGTACCCAAGCGGCCAAGAAGAGAGAGCTCAACCACTGCACTTAAGGCAGCGGCAAAGACAGGAGGGCTTAGCTACCCTCATAAATAGAAAAGGAGCAATGGGATGAGGTATCAAAGACAAAGTACAGAATGGGAGTGACCGAGGAAGCAATGCCCACACCCACGATCAGCGTTGAGAAGCGTGGAATACTACAGAAAGCTATGGTGTGACGGAAAGCGGCAGTTCAAGTACAGATAGGCCAACTGTCACAGTTAGGGTTTTTGGGTTACTATTGGGAAAGGCCAACAATGTTGTAACAGGGAGAGACCTTTGGGCCACCTATATAAGCATGTATTTTTTATTGTAAAAGGTGAGACAGTAGAGAGAAAGAGAGCTAGCCAAACATTTAGATAGACAATTAGCTAGTGGTAAGTTAGCTGTTCTTTGAGTCGAGCTCTGGTTCTGCTATTCAGTCTGTAGTTATCTTACTGTAACCAGTAGCTGGATCCTTAAGCATGAATGTAACAATCCACAGGGATTGAACAATCCGTAGGGATCGAGAGAGAGAGAGAGAGAGGAAGAGTATATTGTAAGAAGGCAATATCAGAAGGAGAAGAGATCTAAGAGAGAAGGGCTCTCGGTTGTGTGTGTGGTGTTTCCCAGAAGATATCAAGCTGCATAATAGGTTGCAGGATAACTGTGTTTACTCTCTCAAGATATAATATAAAAACTAGTTCCCGTGGACATAGCTTCCCCCCTGGAAGTGAACCACGTAAAACCCGTGTGTTGTGCAACTGTTCATGTGATTGGGTTTTACTTGTTTTCTATCTGTTATATGTTACATGAAAGTGTTAGTTTTTCAACATTTAAGCTAGCATTATGATAAGATCTTTTCACTGAGAGAATAACAAGCACAGCAATCACATAAGCACATCACAAGAGACAAGAGACATAAAGATTTTAGGAGGGGAAACCATAAATGGAGAAAACCCCTCAACTTCCTCTAAGATAGTATCACCACAAGATGTGATCCCAAAACAGTAAGATGACCTCCCAACACAACAGCAGCCTTCTGTCTTCTGTCAAGCCCAAGAATTTCCTTCTCCAAAAGTGCGCCACACTTGAGAGAGCAAGTGATGTAATTCACAAGTGACAAATAGAGAGACTCACCCTCTCTATTTATATTAGTCCGTTCACTTGAATTACCATTTCACACGTAGGCTCGACCTAATAATTATTACTCGAGCCTACACCTTAATTAGTGTATAATAACTCAAGTGCCCCTAAACAGTGGGGACTTACCTAATGACTTGATATGACTTGTTTACATTATAATCCTCCCGATCGGAACATCGGGGCATGACCACATGAATCAAATACATAATAGAAACATCCCGGAATAAACATCGGGTTACAATAATATAAAATACATAGAAGAATACATTTCGAAGTTACATATACATCAACACTCCCTCTTAACTAGGAAGGTATTCTTTCGACACAATTTTTCATCACTGGTATTCTTCTCTGCATTAACTGGATCATCTGAGTCATCTTCATCTTCAAGTCATCTTCATCTTCAATTCATCTGGATCTGGATCATCTCTCGATCGGGATCATCATAAAATGGCATCACTGGATCTAGATCATTACTCGATCTGGATCAACATCACTGGACTGGATCTGGATCATCACTCAATCTAGATCATCTCTCTGGACAGGATCTGGATCATCACTCGATCTAGATCATCTCTCTGGACAGGATTTGGATCATCACTCGATCTGGATCATCACTGCTGGATCTCTTGGAGTCATCATAACTAGATCTGGATCATAGCTCGATCTGGATCTCCACTGGTCATCATCAAGTGTGTACTATCTCGTCATAGGAAGTTCTACAGAGCCAGCCCTATTTCATGATGGATGTAGGCCCACCACCTGCAGGTCTTCATCATCACTGGCCATACTGGAGAATCCTCAGGACTTATTATGTGCGTCACAAAACCTCGAAAGAGCATCCCAGGACTGATTACGGGCACACAGCCCAACCTATAGGATCTCCCAGGGCTCCGAATTACATGTGGTCTCACCACAAAACCTCGCAAGAGTATCCCATGACTGATTACGGGCACATAGCCCAACCTATAGGATCTCCCAGGGCTCCGAATTACATGTGGTCTCACCACAAAACCTCGCAAGAGTATCCCAGGACTGATTACGGGCACACAGCCCAACCTATAGTATCTCCCAGGGCTCAGAATTACATGTGGTCATGGAAAAACCTCGTAAGAGCATCCCAGGACTGATTACGGGCACACAACCCAACCTATTGGATCTCCCAGGGACCGAATTACATGCCATCTGCACAACCTGACTGAGTGTTCCTGGTAACTGACCAGGTGCCTCCATTCCTAGAATGGCAGTTTCCCTTACATCTGTCCTACTCGACAGAATGGCCAGCACTTATATCTGACATGGAAGGAACTAAATCCTTTAGCCATGAATAGAATGGCTCTGCCCTTACATCTGACCTGCTCGTCAGAATGGCACAATCCCATCCAATGATGGAAGACTCTCAACTCCAACAAGGAGAGATTTTTGCACTTACATCTGCCATGGAAGGAACTAAATCCTTTAGCCATGTACAGAATGGCTCTGCCCTTACATCTGACCTGCTCGTCAGAATGGCACAATCCCATCTAATGATGGAAGACTCTCAACTCCAACAAGGAGAGATTTCTGCACTTACATCTGCCATGGAAGGAACTAAATCCTTTAGCCGTGCACAGAATGGCTCTGCCCTTACATCTGACCTGCTCGTCAGAATGGCATAATCCCATCTAATGATGGAAGACTCTCAACCATAATGAAGAGAGATTTCTACACTTACATTTGACATGGAAGGAACTAAATCCTTTAGCCATGAACAGAATGGCACAGCCCTTACATCTGACCTACTCGTCAGAATGGCTCTCAATCTCAGCACTCATATCAGTCATGGAAGGAACCAATCCTCTCACCATGACAGAATGGCTCATCCCTTACATCTAACCTGCTCATCAGAATGGCTTTCGATCTCTAGCACTCATATCTGACATGGAAGGAACTGAATCCTCTCACCATGACAGAATGGCTCAGCCCTTACATCTAACCATGGAAGGAACCAATCCTCTCACCATGACAGAATGGCTCAGCCCTTACATCTAACCATGGAAGGAACCAATCCTCTCACCATGTCAGAATGGATCTGGGTCTCATCACTGTCATTGGGAGGAAGCCTCGATCTGGAGAACACCAAGTCTCTCTCTGAAGTACTCAAACTTCAGCCTAGCCAATGGATTCGTCAATACATCAGCTATATGTTCCTCCATCGCAACATACAAGAGCTTCACTACTCCTCTCTGCACCATATCCCTGATATAGTGATACTTGATCTCGATATGCTTCGACTTGTCATGAAAAACTAGATTCTCTGACAACTTCACGCAACTCTGGTTGTCACAATGTATACAAGTAGCATCTAACTGGAGATCAAATATATCAGACAGTAGCTTCCGCAGTCATACTGCCTCACAACTAGCTGAACAAGCTGCGACATACTCTGCTTCAGCTGTACTCAGTGCCACACAGGATTGCTTCCAACTAAACCAAGAGATCACACCTGATCCCATACTAAAGCAACATCCTGAAGTACTCTTCCTGTCGATGGCACTGCCTGCCCAATCTAAATCAACATAACCCTCCAGGTTAATCTTTTGATTCGCATCATACTTGAGCCCATAATCAATTGTACCCCTGCATTCTTTGTAACCATCAAGTGAACATGTCTCAATGTGTTCACAACAAAGCAAATATTTGGTCTCGTGTTCGTCAGGTACATCAATGACCCAATCATCTGATGATACATCGTAGCATCAACCGAATCTGACGAAGCATCACACAATGGCTTCAGGTTCGATGCCATAGGTGTGGCCATTGCCTTGCAGTCCATCATCCCAAACCTCTTTAGGATCTCTACTGCATACTTCCCTCGTCCAAGGAAGATTCCATATGTACTCTGCCACACCTCCATATCTAGAACAATAGTGCATTGACACATAACAGGAGCATCACTGGTCTTCCACCTTCAACCTTGGATCACAGGTTGGAATCCACTTTACTCTTAGTAAAGCCTAGAATCATCAGTAATCTGCCCATCCTGTCGTACCATGTCAAACCTCAGGATCTTCTGCAATCACTCCCTCTGAAGCGGAGCATCATACTCCCTCTGTCTTTCATACTCTATGCACTGAAACATTCTGTACTGGAGTGACAAGTAGTATCCATCTAGGATCACTGGATACTAAGATCCTCTATCTTGAACTTCTTCAAAAGTTCATCTTGCATCCATCTGAGAGCTTGTCATCCTCTATCAACCTTGTAGCAAAGGTTAAGATATTCATTAAGCTCATCATGTATGTGTTTCAACTCTTACTGGTTGCAAATGTCTCTTCGTAGTCTAGGCCTTCCTTTCATGAGAAGCCTCATGCTACGAATCTTGCTTTGTATACCACGATGTTTCCATCTACTGCATGATGGAACTACGAACTTCTCTTCATGTATCGATACAGTGCCCTGACATCATTCTTCTTGAACTGGTCTTCCCTTTCTTCTTGGAGGCTAGAAGGTTTTGCATCAATGATGTCACTGCCCTCATCATATTATTCTTCATTTTGAAATGTCGTCACTTGTTCTTCGGAACAAGTCTTCATTCTTCTTTGCTTGTAGGCGATTATGTATGCAATATTTCCTACAAGTCAAATGCATTTATATGGTTAGAAACATTTCATAAGGAATATTCATACTGGCAAATAATTATGTATTAATATATGATCATGCAACTAATTTAGCCAATACAACATTCATCCATATCTCACTGAAACTTTCTAGATGCCTTCCATCTCTACCAAGACAACATTGGGATTGTGCACTAATCCAATATGTCAGCAAAGAGGTTTCATTCTAGATAAGTAGCAATGGAGAATTTGTATAGCACCATGAGCTACTTACCCATATGCATATTAGTAGTATACGGTCATTAATGCAAACATCCTATCATGCATAATATAATAACTGAATATAAACAAATGCATAACAAAACAATATCATGAAATGAAAATTGAATACTTATCTTCATTTGTTTCGTGGGTATACTCCTTCTTGAGTCTTCAGCTTCATCATCTTCTTCATTCATGATAGCATCGTTTCTTATCCAAATGCTGAGGTGGATAAGAAGTTCTTCAAGAGTTGAGATCTTCATATTCCTCATTGCTTGAGGGATCTTCTTTGGATGATGAGAGCTTGATCTTCAGTTTCTTCCATCTCCCCTTCTCTTCTTATGAATCGAGCTTCTTCTTCTTCTTGAAGTCTGTTGAAATGTAATCACTTCCTTCTGGAACACATTCCTTGAATAAATGAATTCCACGATCCTGGGAGGCCATTCAAGGTGGCCATCACCACTTCTGCATTCTTCACCGCTTCAAGTTGTTCTTGATTTGAGAGACTCTTATGACTGCATGGTCTCTGCATTCTAGATCTTCACATTCTTCAACTAGTTTCTTTAGGTCATATTCTAATTTTTTTCTTTCCTTCAAATAGCTTGAAATTCAGAAAGACCTTCAACAAATTTTCTTGCACTAGGTAGTGCTCTGTAATGCACATGTGCAAGCCTTCTATGCCAAAGCTCATTTGGCTCTACTATGTCATGGATCAAGGCTTGTTCTTGGATGGCCCTTCAATTTGTACAAGCCTCCTTCTTGTTCTCCAATCACTACCGCACCATCGATAGTCTTTTCTTTTGGCCACATGATGACTTGACCATCTATGAATGCAACCCGCATTCCTTTTGTATCAATGGAGAGAAGGTTCTTCTTGAGTCCTGGAACAAACAATAGTTCTTTCATTGTTAGAGACTTACCAGAGTCTATCTTGTATGAAGATTCCCCACTACCTTTTATTGGATATTGGTAGTCATCTCCTAGTTTCACCTTGTGAGGTGATTCATGTTCTGAGAGTCTTACAAAGAATTCCTTGAATCCTGTCATATGTTTGGAAGCCCCACTGTCTATAAGACAATCATCACTTCCATGAGTAATGTTACCTGTGAGAGCTGATATCAGAACATATTCATCCTCACTTGAAGAATCTTCATTTTCATATCTGGATCTCTTTCTGGATGGTTCATCATCCTCTGCAGCATGAGCATGATGTATTCTTTGGCGTTGACCAAGTCCTTCTTGTGAAAGGCTTCTAACCTCGTCTCCCTCTGAAACTGGAACCTCCATACTCATGTAGGTGTCCAATCCATTTTCTTCAAAGAGATCATATACTTCCAGGCTTGGAAGTTGTCAACTTCCGCAAGCTTTTCACTAAGCTGATGTGATATATCATATTGAAATGAGAACCTCAAATGGAAATAGCAAAGGATTAGATCTTACCGATTTGAGGTGTCCGTCCTTGTCCCGGAGTTCGTTGATCTAGGGTTTGTCACAGAAACCCTAATTTTCAAAACTTGGAATATTTCAGATCTGATTGGATGAACAGATAGATCTCTTCAAATGGAGCTGTCTAATGTACTCCTTTTCTGAAAACAGTGAAGGGAAACTCCCGGAACAAGAAGCCCTAATTTTCTGATTTCTTCTGCAGACATTCATGTTACTGTTTCTGTGATATCTCTGAAAGTACTGATCCTCTATGTCCAAAATTTCTCACTGAGGTAACCTCGCATGTCCCTGATCCAACCCCGTAGGTTTCATTAGAATTGGTTTCTCCATTTGGGATTTATGATCCTTTTCCCAAGGTGACCTGTTACAGGACTGTTCAGAATAGCGAAGTTTTACGGCATGCCACGTGTCATTGGTTCATCTTTTGAGTCTGACATTTGGACCACAGAAATTAAATTCCGTGCCATTTCTGTAATATCTTCAGAAATTCCATTTGGATCTCTATATCCCAAGATATTGCATATCTCCCCAGGTGTCCTGTTTATGGATGATTTCTGGAAGAGGCTGGAACCCAAACTTGGAGAGATCATATATCCCAGAATATAGCAAATCTGAGGCTGATATTTTGACACAGTGTTCATCAGGATTTTGTATTTGGCCCCTGAAATTTTCAGCATCTGTGACTTTGCCAATCTCGGAATGTAGCGACTGTACCAAAACGTAGCAGTTTTAGTATTTAGGGTTTCTCCTAGCTCAGGGTCAAACTAGGGTTTGACTTTCTCGGAGTTTCACCCAACCAAATTTATTGATCCAGGTCTCTAAATTTCGGTTTTGATGAGTATAAAAATCCTATGCTGGTATCACTCAAAAATTCCTCTTCTGTAGAAATCCCTAATTTCCGCATCGAAACTGAAAATGCTTGAAATTGAATTCTGGATCGACAGAAAGATGCACCCTTCAATGGAGAGTCATCCTAGCATACTTGTGCTGAAAATATGTGGAGGAAGATCCACAAAATAGGAAGCCCTAGTTTCTGTAGTTGTACAATGTCTTCTTCTTAGGTTAGCTCTGATACCATGTTAGTTTTTCAACATTTAAGCTAGCATTATGATAAGATCTTTTCACTGAGAGAATAACAAGCACAACAATCACATAAGCACATCACAAGAGACAAGAGACACAAAGATTTTAGGAGGGGAAACCATAAATGGAGAAAAGCCCTCAACTTCTTCTAAGATAGTATCACCACAAGATGTGATCCCAAAACAGTAAGATGACCTCCCAACACAACAACAGCCTTCTGTCTTCTGTCAAGCCCAAGAATTTCCTTCTCCAAAAGTGCGCCACACTTGAGAGAGCAAGTGATGTAATTCACAAGTGACAAATAGAGAGACTCACACTCTCTATTTATATTAGTCCGTTCACTTGAATTACCATTTCACACATAGGCTCGACCTAATAATTATTACTCGAGCCTACACCTTAATTAGTGTATAATAACTCAAGTGCCCCTAAACAGTGGGGACTTACCTAATGACTTGATATGACTTGTTTACATTATAATCCTCCCGATCGGAACATCAGGGCATGACCACATGACTCAAATACATAATAGAAACATCCCGGAATAAACATCGGGTTACAATAATATAAAATACATAGAAGAATACATTCCGAAGTTATATATACATCAACAGAAAGTTGCTTATCAGTTGATGAATGTATGTATGTTATGCTTCAGTTTATAGAACATAGAAGGTTAAATTCAAGTTGAATGTATCAAGTAGCCTGTATATGAGTTTATCAGTGCTTGATTCATGATAGTTGACAGTTACAGCGTTAAGTGACTCCGGTATATGAGTTTCGTGAGTTCAGTATAGTTGATGTTAGCGTCTTAAACTGTAGAGGTCTAAGTGAAGTGGTTTAACACCCTTGTGAAGGTTAACAGAGTTATTAGACCCAGGAAGGAGGTTGCGGGAACTTGGGAGTTGATATGCATATTGACCCTCATTATAGGACATATTACAGCATAGAAAGGTGATATCACATCGTCTGAGGAGATGCGGCATGAGATATCGCCGGGAAGGAGCTGAGCACAAGAGTAAGTTTGCGCATCGCCATAGAAGCTGCGATGCAATAAGAGTACGCTCCCTACTAGTGCCAGCTAGAAGGAGATATCGCCCTCGCAGAGAGATCC
The DNA here is from genome assembly GCA_001517045.1 of Pseudotsuga menziesii. NCBI lineage: Eukaryota > Viridiplantae > Streptophyta > Pinopsida > Pinales > Pinaceae > Pseudotsuga > Pseudotsuga menziesii. The sequence continues at coordinate 28,211 of LPNX010679598.1, forward strand.
CGCTGGCTAAGAAGAGTTATGAGACCCTAAGATGCTACAAAACCCGGTTGAAGACACTTGAGTCTTCAGCCACCCCATCTAAGATCACTTTGGGTGAGACTTCAGGCTGTTCTGTGGTCTGTCGCCAAAAGGGCCAGTGAGCTAGGGGTATTGTTGGTACATTAAAGTAAACTCGGGTCTGCCCATAGTAAAACCAATAAATGATTACATTGCTGGCTTTGAGCAAATTGAAGAGCTAATGTTCTATTGGAATCCTACTAAAGAAGAACTCAACCAGTGGGTTGGGTATAAGGAAAGAGAATTTTCCGCGACAGAAAACAAGAGTCCTAGGCTCAGTACAGAGGACTGGTTACAAAAACATATCTTCATAGATCTACATGAGATATTTTTTGCGACCTATGAAAATGAGCTGTAGGACTGGTTGTCAAAGTTAACTGATAAGAATATATTCAAGAAGAAAAGAAACATTGTCTGGACACCGGAGCTGGTTTAGACCGTGAGGAGCATAGACAATCCCATTTCATGGGAAGTAGACTTTTGTCTTGCAAGTTTGCAGGAAGGCTTCATTACCGAGTTTGCAGTTGATCAAAGAAAAAGTTTCAGCCAAGCTGAGAGGTACTTCTTCAAAGGATATCGTGGTAAGTACTTGAACTCTTTAAATTTGTCTATTAAGATGTTATTACATGAAAAAGGAGTAATGGATATATTCTTAGATGAATAAGTTTAGTAAGTGTAATTTCACAAGAGTTTGAGAGTGATTTTGATGAAATTGGATGTACATGTAGTGGTAAGAAATATAAAGTAGATTTCAGATCTTCCTTCGTGGAAGACAGTTCAGACCATACTAGATAACAGAGCCAAAGTGATACAGAAAGACCAGTAGGGGGTATCCCTTACCACCCTTATACCCCACAGAAAATGACCGGGACTTAGAACAATCCCATAGGAAATCCATCTAGTAGTTCACATGCAGTACATACTACCTTTACACCACCTACGTCTACATCGCTGAGTGGTAGTAACACAGCAAATCAGAATCCACCATGTAGAAAAAAAATGGGGGATGACATGAAGTTACCTACCTTTAAGGGTACAGGGGTAGAAGACCCGGAACAGCATTGGTTCCTATTTGAAGCTGTATGGACCATTAAACAGATCCAGGATGATAATACGAAACTTGTCCAGTTGGCCACTACACTTAGAGATAGATCTTTAACATTGTATATGAAGTATACAACAGCGTAGCCCGGAACACTCATACAAGTCAGGACCGCTATGATCAAAGAATTTAAGAAACCTAAGTCTAAGTCACAGTGTATCATAGAGCTTAAAGACATTAAACAGTTACCTACATAGTCAGTATGGGACTTTGATCAGAAATTCAAAGCTCTTATAGACCAGGTTAGCTTTGAGTTTGCGCTAGAGTAGCATAAGGAATGGTTCATCCAAGCACTGCTCCCGCATATCAGACTTCCCCTTATGCAACAGAGACTCCGTACATAGGATGAAGCGTTGGAGATGGAAATGAAACTAGAGGCTTCACCTCTACATGAGACTAGTACAGGTATGAAAAACCTACAGAATCAGTTAGCCAATCTCATGTTATAGCTACATGAGATTAAGAAAGGGAAAGAGGTTTCACAAGAACTATGGTGTATAAAGTGTAAAGGACATGGCCATACTAAATATAAATATCCAATATTTGTTGAATATTTAGCAAGTGGGGCTCCAAACCCCTTAATACAGAACCAAGGGCCATGGTGTGAACTTTGCAGAACAAGAGGGCATAGACCACAAGAATTCCCTTTACTTCAGAAGTATGTACAAACCCCTAAGAACTTATATTGTAACTTCTGTAAGTCAGTAGGTCATGATGAACATAACTCTCGAGCTTATGATCTCATGATAGAGAGAAAGCATGAATTGTACAGAGTCGAGTCAGAGACATCAGGTCCAGCAGCAGGACCACAGCATGAACCGACTCATGTTGGCTGTGGTGGAGGATTCAGAGGACGAGGCCGTGGAGAAGGCTTTAGCCATGGTGAAGGCTTCGGCCGCGGCCGTGGACCGATTACTTGTTACAATTGTCGAGTTGTAGGAAATTATGCTAGGAATTGTCAGAACCCTAGACGACATGTAAGTATTGCAAGTCCTATGATCACACTATAGAAGAATGTCCGATCTTGATAGCCAATATTAGGGATCCTAAGCTAGCAATAAACCAGAACATTCAGCATATTGCTGCTGAGTAGAAAGAACCAGAACCAAGAGTCAATATTGTGACTCGCAGCGGTGCTGCTACTAGTAGGACATCACACAATACCGAAAAGAATACATGTCCAGAGTGGGTGCACAAAGAAACTAATAAATCAACACCACTTGACCTGTAGAATAACAAAGAAAGGTTTCAGCAAGCAAAAAATTTCTTTACTGACCCTATACCATTAGGATCGCAGGTACTTCCTTGTAGGGGCCTACCGCAGCAAACACCTTGTGGAGTTAGTCCCGTGCAGATATCGCAGGCTACCACATCTGGAAGGTGCGAAGAGGATGAGTCGATAGGAAGTGTACAATCCTTCCTGCAGAGCTTCTTGAAACTTGTACGAAATGAGAAAGCCATCGAAGAGCTTCAGCGCATCATAGATCAGTGTCATCCATCCATCTTCTTCCGTGAACAGTTCACAATGGGCTATTCATAATATTATGGGCCATACAAGAACAGGAAGAGAGATGAGACTCATAGCACAAATTGGAGAATTTGAAATGGATGAGGTAATCCTAGATTTAGGATCAGAGGTAAATGTTCTGACTAAGCTGACATGGGAACAGATGGGTAACCCTAAGTTAGCAAGATCACCTATCCATCTGTGACTAGCCAATCAGCAGAGGGTATCACCCTTGGGTCTATTACCGCAAGTACTAGTTGATATTGACGGAGTTCGTAGCTTTGTAGACTTTGAAGTCATAGAAATCATTGGCGATAACAAACTGTACCTAGATTTATTAGGTATTGATTGGGAAATCGATAACATGGATGTTATCTCAATTTAAATAAAAGACAAATGACCTTTGAGGATAATCAGATCCAGGTCATCGCACCATTGGATCCTTTCCAGGGTCCTCGCTAAATTGAACCTATCAGAGCAGAGGAGGAGGTGTGCAACATGGAAATCCTTTATCAGATTACTGCTAATCAGAGTGATTACATCAACCCCACTGCAGAAGGAAATATCGGTTGGTGATGTAACAGCTCATGCACATCGAATTCGAAGGTTGGTTTAGAAAATTGGCAGAATAGACTTTATGAAGTCTCAACTCGCAGATGTGCGTTTATGACTAAGTCACTACGATGGATCGGCATAGAGATTATTGATATTCCATCATTTCATGGCTTAGTGGATGTCAATGACTTTTTACAGCAGTTTGAGCAGGAAATTCCTCGGGAGTAGAGGATGACAGCTATTGACCTTGCAGTAAAAGCCACACCTACAAGATGGTGGCATACACATAAAGAACATATCGCATCATGGGATGATCTTAAGAGAATGATGGCGATCAGATTCTCTAATGACAAGGAGCCTTTACAGCAGAAATATATAGGAGAAAGTGACCCCAGGTCACATATTCATATTTGCGAACAAAGTTGGTCAGACATTCCAGAGGATGAATGGGTTCACCTATTCATTCACACTTTAGACACATTTCCAAGGAACTGGTACACTGAGACAGAGTTGTGCAGAGGAACCATCACATGGCCACTTATGAAAGACAACTTCCTACTCACTTTCACTTTTGAATCTGAGTATCCAAGCATTAATCAAGCTCTAGATGTAATAAAGACTAAGATATTTGACTACTGTACCCTATCAGTGTATGCTCAGCCTGACTGGGCCATACAGTCGGAACATGTGCTAGAATGTTACAACTTCGTAGCAGAGCCAGATGATGAGGATGAGAATCCTTGTAGTGTCAACATTCGAGAGTCAAAAGGGACTCGCGACATTGATGGACCGAGACTAGAAATTCCTTCTATCACAGAACCTATCAAGATTAAAAAGATTAATATTGGCACAGAAACAGAACCGAAGCTTGCCTCTATTGGAGACTATTGGGATGATGAAACAGTAGGACACATCGCAGATCTCTTACATGACTATCAGGACCTATTTCCCACTAAGTTCATAGAGATGAAGGGAATAGTAGGATATTTGGGAGTAATGTAGATACCATTGAAAGAGGATGCTAGGCCAGTTAAGCAGCGTCCATACAGATTGAATCATCGCTATAAATAAAAATTTAAGGATGAAATTGATAAGATGCTAGCAGCATGCATCATCGAGCCAGTACAAAAGAGTGAATGGGTTAGTCCCATGGTTGTGCAGGAAAAGAAAACCAAAGGAGAAATCAGGATTTGTGTCAATTTGCACAAAATCAATGATGCATCACTTCATGACCCATTTCCGACACCTTTTACTGATGAAGTTTTAGACAATGTGGGAGGACAGGAGGTCTACTCCTTCACTGATGGATTTTTAGGCTATCACCATATCAGAATCCATTCAGAGGATCAACATAAGACCACCTTTGCGACAGAATGGGGCTCATTCCAGTACACGGTAATGCCCTTTGGTCTTAAAAATGCACCAACTATCTTTTCTAGAGTAGTAGTTGTTGTATTTGCTGCTATAGCTGCACAGTTCATTTTTGAAAACATCATAAGTAGATTTGGATGTCCAATAATCTTGATGAATGATCAAGGCACAGATTTTCTGAACCGCACTATTGACGCCTTGACGAAGGAATTTCAGATCCATCACCATAAGAGCACTCCCTACCATCCTCAAGCTAATGGTACGGTGGAGGCCTTTAAAAAGATTCTTGAAAATGATCTTACTAAGATCTGTAACATCCAAAGAAATGATTGGGACCTCAGGGTTAATGCTGTATTATGGGCTTATAGGACTACATGCAAGAAACTTACAGGACACACACCTTTCAGCTTGGTGTATGGAAAAGAGGCTGTTATGCCTATGGAATATATTATTCCTAGTTTAAGAGTTGCTCAAATTACCAGGATGGTTGATGCAGACACAATGAATGAAAGACTAGCGCAGCTTCTTGCCTTAGAAGAAGACATATTCATCGCAGGATTTCATCAGAAAGTGCAGAAGGCACGAGAGAAAGCTTGGCATGATAGGCACATCAAAAGCAATATTTTTCAGATAGGAGACTTTGTGGTCCTCTATTATAGTAAGTTTGTTAAGTTTCCAGGGAAGTTCAAGACGCATTGGTTGGGGCCATATCAGGTTCAGCAAGTTACAAATGGAGGTGTCGTTCAGCTTAACAAACTGAACGGGGAGCTTCTTCCCACTTTGATTAATGGCATTAGACTTAAGATTTATAGTGATAGCCACTCCACCTCCTAGCCCTAACTCAGATAGTTTATGAAGTGTAGATGTTGAGTGTAGTTGAAAGGAGGCATCGCACTGGTAATTAGTCTACACCCCCCCCCAAAAAAAAGAGAAAAAGTTCTAAGTATGAGGAATCGCATCAGAAAAGTGTATGTTGTGCAAGTCATAGGATGCTTACGGAGTTTTTGAACATTGCGCCGTTCATGCCGACACTTTGGTTCGAAATGATGCAATGTGAAATCGCAGCGATGCGATGTTCCCCATGCCACGTAGATCATTTTGAAAAGGGACAGAGGGCTAGTCACTTCACCTTCTGACAAGCAGTTAATCCAGATACGACAGTTATACGTTGCCCTAGATTTGGAAACAATATAATTATTTGTACAAATTTGATAAATCTTCGACGAGACCGGCGCCTACACTCAAGTTTCGAGGGAAATTTGATCATATTTTCAGCAATTAATGGGGATCAAAACGATGGGTGTTGTCTTTTCCATGCAATTAATACCACCAATAGGTCTAGTCAAATGACCGTTGCTTCAAATATTATCACCTTTGTTATAAATACAGAGATCATTCATCCAGAAGGGTTAACTTTGCTATTTTTGAGGGCTATAGAGAAATTTGAAGAGTTTTCCATGTGAAGAGACACTCCAGTTACAGAGTGCTGGTTTTCCCCAATTTTGTAGCCATTTCCAGTTCAGAGCATTGCACCGAGTGGTTTCTATCTAAGATGAAACCTTTAGAAGACATTGTGCAAAGATTCCAGCATGATGGCCTTGTGTCAGCTATGACGACACCGCCAAAGGTTGTGAAATTAGGTACATCACAGGTCAGACAGCCGCCAAGGATGAGGATTCAAGCTCAGATAGTAGAAGAGTCCAGCCCATAACAAAGAATAAGAAAAGTGAGAAATAAGATATCCAAGAGAAGGGCTCCCAGTTGTGTGCGTGGAATTTCCCAGAAGATCCCATGAAAAGAAAAAAGGACCAAGAAACAGGAATCCGAGACTCAGAAAAACAAAATGAAATGGGAAAGGAATGAAGCAGAGATGTTGAAAATGAGAGAGATACAGAAAATGTCCAAGAAGGTAGTTACATTAAAGTTGGAAAAGGACATGTCTCCTCATGGAAGTTTTACCACTTTTCCTATATTCAGAATGATGATGGCTTGGATGAGTCTGTTCGAACAAGCGCTCCAGTCAAATTTGAGGTGAATGGTTCGAAACTGACCAAGGTAGTAGGAGATGAGGTCATTGAAACAAATTTAGCAGCTTATAAAGGGTCCGCCATTCATTTCTGGAGCTTCACTTAAGGAAAGTGTTGACACTATTTTAGAGAAAATGGCACAAGAGTGTGTCGGAGTTATGGATAAAGAAGTCACAGGACTTTGGGAGAGACTTACAAGGACTTTCCAGGAAGCCAAGGAGAAGCTACATCAAGAGAAACTAGCTGTTAGTGGCTTAGGGATGAGCCACAATTAATTGTTAGGGGACTGTTGGAGTAGGGCCCCGCAACTACAGGAAAAGCTTCTCTATTGGAAGAAAAGAGTCAAAGGAAATAGTACCCGAGCGGCCGAGAACAGAGAGCTCAACCACTATACTTAAGGCAACGATGAAGACAAGAGGGCTCAGCTACCCTCATAAATAGAAAAGGAGCAATGGGCCGAGGTATTGAAGAAAAAGGACAGGAGGGGAGAGATCGAGGAAGTGGCACCCATACCCACAATCAGCGCCAGGAAGCGTGGAAGACTGCAGAAAGATATGGTGTGACGAAAAGCGGAAGTTCAAGTACAATTTGGCCGACTGTCACAGTTAGGGTTTTTGGGTTACTGTTGGGAAAGGCCCACAGTTTTGTAACAGGGTGATACCTTCAGGCTTCCTATATAAGCATGTATTTTGTATTATAAAAGGTGAGACAATAGAGATAAAGAGAGCTAGCCAAACATTCATATAGACAATTAGCTAGTGGTCAGTTAGTTGTTCTTCGAGTCGAGCTCTGGTTCTAATATTCAGTCTGTAGTTATCTTACTGTAACCAGTAGCTAGCTCCTTGAGCATGAATGTAACAATCCGTAGGAATTGAGAGAGAGAGAGAGGAAGTGTATATTGTAAGAAGGCAATATAAGAAGTAGAAGAGATCTAAGAGAGAAGGGCTCCCGGTTGTGTGTGTGGAGTTTCCCAGAAGATCTCAAGATGCATAATAGGTTGCAATGGAACTGTGTTTACTCTCTCAAGATATAATATAAAAACTAGTTCCCGTGGACATAGCTTCCACCCTGGAAGTGAACCACGTAAAACATGTGTGTTGTGCGACTGTTCATGTGATTGGGTTTTACCTGTTTGCTATCTGTTATCTGTTACATGAAAGTTTCTTATTAGTTGATTAACGTATGTATGTTATGCTTCAAATTATAGCACATAGAAGGTTAAACACAAGTTGAATGTATCAAGTAGCCTGTATATGAGTTTATCAGTGCTTGATTCATGATAGTTGACAGTTATAGCATTAAGTGACTCCGGTATATGAGTTTCGTGAGTTCAGTATAGTTGATGTTAGCGTGTTAAACTATAGAGGTCTAAGTGAAGTGGTTTAACACCCTTGTGAAGGTTAACAGAGTTATTAGACCCAGGAAGGAGGTCACAGGACCTTGGGAGTTGATACGCATATTGATCCTCATTATAGGACATATTACAGCATAGAAAGGTGATATTACATCGTCTGAGGATTTGCGGTGTGAGATATCACCGAGAAGGAGCTGAGCAGAAGAGTAAGTTTGCGCATCACCATAGAAGCTACGATGTGAGAAGAGTCTGCTCCCTACCAGCGCCAGCTAGAAGGAGAGATCACCCTCACAGATCTGGCTAAGAAGAGTCGCAAGACCCTAGGATGCTACAGAACCTAGTTGAAGACACTTGAGTCTTCAACCACCCTATCAAAGATCACTTCGAGTGAGACTTCAGGCTGTTCTGCGGTCTTTCACTGAAAGGGCTAGTGAGCTAGGGGTATTGTTGGTACATTAAAGTAAACCCAGATCTACCCATAGTAAAACCAACACAAGAGTAAAGTAGATTCCAACCTTTACTACAAGGTTGAAGATTGCAACCTAGTGATACTCTTGTTGTATGTGGATGATCTATTTGTAACAGGTATGGATGGGTTGATTGCTGACACAAAGAGGAAAATTGCTACTGAGTTTGAAATGAAGGACTTCGGTATGATGCACTATTTCTTAGGAATGGAGGTAAGGAATAATTCGGATGGAGTCTTCCTTGGACAAGGGAAGTATGCAGTAGAGATTCTGAAGAGATTCGAGATGATGGACTGCAAGGCCATAACCACACCTATGGCATCGAACCTAAAGCTATTGAGTGATGCTTCATCAGAAGTGGTTGATGCTACGATGTATTGTCAGATGATTGGGTCCTTGATGTACTTGATGAACACGAGACCAGATATTTTCTTTGCTATGAACACCTTGAGCCAGTTTTTGACAGATTCGAGACATGTTCACTTGATTGTTGCAAAGCATATTCTGAGGTACCTAAAGGGTACAATTGATTATGGGCTCAAGTACAAGGTGAATTAGAAGATTAACCTAAAGGGTTATGTTGATTCATATTGGGTAGGAAGTGCCATCGATAGGAAGAGCACTTTAGGATGTTTCTTTAGTATGGGATCAGGTGCGATCTCTTGGTTTAGTAGGAAGCAATCCTATGTGGCATTGAGTACAGCTGAATCAGAGTATGTTGCAGCTTGTTCAGCTAGTTGTGAGGTAGTATGGCTGAGGAAGATAATGTCTGATTTATTTGATCTCCATATCGATGCTACTTGTATATATTGCGACAACTAGAGTTGTGTGAAGTTGTCAGAGAACCCAATGTTTCGTGACAATTTGAAGCATATCGAGATCAAGTATCACTATATCAGGGATATGGTGCAGAGAGGAGTAGTGAAGCTCCAGTATGTCGAGACAGATGAAAAGATAGCTGATGTATTGATGAAGCCATTGGATAGAGTGAAGTTTGAGTAATTCAGGGAGAAGCTTGGTGTTCTCTAGATCGAGGCTCCCTCCAAGGGGAAATGATGAGACCTAGATCCAATATGACATGGGAGAGGATTAAGTTCCTCCCATGGTCAGATGTAAGGCCTGAGCCATTCTGTCACGATGAGAGGATTTAGGTTCCTTCCATGTCAGATGTGAGTGCTGAGCCATTCTGATATGACTATAGGATTGGTTCCTACATGATCAGATGTAAGGGTTGAATTCCATTCTTGGAATGGAGGCACCTGTTCAGTCATGAGGAATACTCAGTATGGGACTAAGGGTCATTCTAATATGACTGTAGGATGTAGTCTTACATGATCAGATGTGAGCGCATGGCCATTCTGATGTGATTGAGGGATGTATCCCACTTGATCGGATATAAGGGCTGATGCTATTCTCTAGGAGAATGGAGGCACCTGGTCAGTTACCAGGAATTCTCAGTCTGGGACTGAGAGCCCTTTTGATGTGATGTGTTTACACATGGTCAAATGTAAGTGTAGAGCCTTTCTGATAGGATAAGGTTGGATATAGGTGCTAATCCATTCTGGCACGATGTGTTTACACATGGTCATATGTGAGTGTTGTTCCTTTATGAAAATATGGGGTTGAATGTAAGTGTAGAGCCCTTCCAACAAGATGAAGTCGAATGTAAGTGCTAAGCCATTGTGGTGTGATGTGTTTGCACATGGTCAGATGTGAGTACTGGGCCTTTCTGACAAGATGAGGTTAGATATGAGTGTTGGGCATGCCTTTCTAACAAGATGAGGTCAGATGTAAGAGCTGGGCAAGCCTTTCTGACTTAGGGTCAAATATAAGTGCTGAAGACCTACATGAAGGGCAGGCCTACAATCGACATGAAAAAGGGATATATCTATAGAACTTCCTATGACGAGAAGAGTCGAGATAGCACCATTCTGAGATAGCATGTGATGATGATCTAGATCAAGTGATGATCTAGATGTGATGATGATCCAGACTTGATGACGATCCATATCAAGTGATGATCCATATGTGATGATGATCTAGTAGTCGTGATGATCTAGAACCTGAGACGAAGAAGAATTGAAGAAGAAGATGACTTAGAAGAAGACTTGAAGAATTGAAGACAAAGAAGACAAAGAAGACTTGAAGATGAATATGACAAGATGATCGAGTCGATACAAAGAAGAAGACTAGTGCTAAAAATTGTGTTGAAAGAATACCTTCCTATTTAAGAGGGAGTGTTGATGTATTTGTAACTTCAGAATGTATTCACCTATGTATCTTATGTCTTGTAGCCCAATGTTTATTTCGGGATGTGTCTGTAATGTAATTGAGTCATGTCATGCCCCGATGTTCCAATCGGGAGGATCTATAATGTAAACAAGTCATGTCAAGTCATTGTGGGTAACCCCCCTATTGATCAAGGGTTAAAGTCCCCGCAGTTCCAAGGGACTAAGGTTACCTAGTGAAGTCATCCCTAGTTTGGTTTAGTTAAGTCAGGAATTAGTATAAATAAATATCTAGCCTCTCTATTTGACACACACTCACTTACACTCAGTTGTAGCACATAGCTGAGAAAGAAGAAGACACTGGGGCTAGGAATAAAGAGGTTACTGCTATCAGGAGATCATCTTATTGTTTTGGGATTTTCTATTTGGTGTTGATTCTATTTCTGAGGAAGTTGCAGGGTTTTCTCCATTTATGGTTTCCCTGAGGAAAAACATTGTTTTCATTGTCTCTTGTGTTTGATTGTTGTGCTTGTTATTCTTTCAATTAAAGATCATAATATAATCCTAGCTTAATGTTAAAATCTAACAACTCTCACGCGGCCTTGTTATTAGCTCCTGTGTGAGCGGAGCTTTCCAGATTGTCTCTTCTAGAAAAGGATTTACCTAATTAAAGGCCACTATGTTTGAAATCAAATGCTTTTGGACAATTTAAACTTCTTGTCCAAAAACCTAGCCTAAGCTAGTTGATGTATGAACCTATAAAAAGAAACTCACTAATAAATTTTAATTAAATGTTCTTTTTAATGGGTTGTATTATTCAAAGGTAGCGGAATGAGACTGAATGGTGTTATAAATGTAGCAAATGATGCATAAAATTTTTCAAAGTCAATACAACTAATAATGCAAATTCTCCTTTCTTTTTCTTTGTAAATGAAAGCTAATGAAATTCTAAGCAACTTGAGAAACTACAAGACTATTTTTTTTTTATATTTTTCCTGAAAAAATAGTGAAAAGAAGAACTAATGCAACCTAATGCAAAAAATGAAAAAATGTTTTTTCTTCTTTCCTTTTCCGAAGAAAAAAACTCAAAAACTAGATGCAACTAGATGCAATCTGAGTGAAATAAACAATATGATCATATAATTGTAAATGATAAGAATGAGGCCCTACAGTAACACACTTTAACCAAAAAGGAATAAATGACTCAAACCCTAGACTTGGTGAAACTATTGACTCACAAGGACAAATAGATCCGAAAGATGGAAATAATGACAGACTTAGACTACTAGAAAACCAATACCAAGTATATCAGTGTCTTAAAGGCCGATTGATCAATGACCCAAAAAAAAAGCACTCAAACCAAAATCCAAGTATGAAGGGACTTAACTCATTCACAAATGAAGAATTCAAATCAAAATCACTCAAAATACTTGACTAATCAAGCAACCAGTGAAATGTTCACACCTAAAACTCCAGTATCATGATAAATAAGAACCTTAAAAAGTATCAGAAGAATCATAAAACAAGTACAAGCAAAAAAATTATGGACCAACATGCACCTATAGGAAATTCATGACTCTCATCAAGGTAGTTTGCATACCATTCGTGATTGTCATCGAAGCAACCTGTGAATACAATAGGAAATACACGACTGTTACTGAAGCAATACGCGAATGATGTCAAAATTTTTTAGAGAGAAAAAATGATGACTTGAAGGTTCTAAACATAATTACTGAAAATTAAAGGTAAAATCGAAAAAAATCACTCACAAGATCAGACAGAGACAAACTGGTAATGAATCCAAAAGAAAGGACCCATAACAAGTTGGATTCCCCAGTGGAGTTAGCAGTTCTGTTGTTCAGGAGAATACAACCTTATAACCTAGGGTCTCTGGGGTTACCAATGTACTAAATAAACTTGTAGAGATTCATCCATTTCAGAATTTGATAGAAAAGTATGGAAAAAATTAGGCATACCTTGTTTATGATGGTCGATCCCAACTTTATTCGTCACTTCAAATTTCTTCCACAACTTCTAGGGAATGTCCAACACCTGCAAAGAGAAAGATATTTCCTACAATATCTTATATATTATATAGATTATCAATGAAACAATATTCTTACAATGAAATAACAAGACAATTCATAAATCACAATACATAAGAGTACAAAGAGACAACATTGGAAGAAAGACTCTCTTTATTGATAAACAAGTGAGGTAATATTACAACCAATATCTGAAACAAGTTCTCCTATGCTAGCCAAGAACACTGAGTTCTACTGCTCCAAGATCTATAAAGGAAATCCACCATCATAACTTTTCTCTTTAAATGTATGAATATTTAGCCTCAACCCCTACCCTCTATTTATACATGAGGAAAGAGAGAGCTTATGAAGGTTGAAATGGTTGAGGAAGTTGGGATAGTTATGATTAAGAGCCCAACTGTCCTCGACTAAACGTGTTTATATTTTTATATTTGGATTAAGGCATCCATGAATATTAATACTAGTAGGTCACATATGATAAGCGACTTGCATAAAGGAAACCCATGAATTCCAACCCTAATAATGTATATGCGTGTTGCAATGTCAATACTCATGAAGGATATGCCGGTTGCAATGGTATCAGTCGTAAATTCACCCTAATGACCTTATTAAAAATAGGTCAGGATAGTAAGAGGATGATGCATCAAAGGTCTTTCCCATCTATAGTGATTTGGACACGTCTATCCATTTTTTCCTTTTGAGTGCTGACACATTGAGTGTCAGTACTTGGATGGAGAAATACCATTTTACAAGACAACAATATTGTAGTGAATACCCTCCTAATACACATAGAACATAATATTTGAATCTCTACCTATAACCATTGTCACTTTATCACAAGGACTCATACCTCGTAGCCACACCATAATAAGGATATACCATAACAAACTTCAAATCTTCTATTTCTGCGCAAGAAACTAATGTAATTAACACTAATAACTAGGAATAGTGAAAGGGACTACATTTTTCTTACACATTGCCGTAATCGCTTAAGGATTCATTGAGTAAAACCATTTCCCAATTCATTTGAATACCCTCAATGCTTTTCTCTACTAATTATGTTACTGCTATTGGGACCTAATTGGGGTGAAGTTTTCTCATTAATTTACTAGCCAATGCCTTTGTTGCAAACCTGACTACCTAATCATCGATTGAGGCTATGTCACATCCTATAGTTTTCTTCTCCAAGAAATAATTTTCCTTCATTTTGTTTTCCAACTTCTTCTATTTCTCCTTTCCCACAATAAATGTCATCAAGTCCAAACCTGTAGATTGTAGACCCATAATTTGTGCCACTAAATCAGTGTCAATAAAAAATTTCATGTCTGTCCATAGAAAACCTCCATGGAAACATACTAAAAAATTCTTAACACATGAATTGACCTATGAAATGTTACCAAAATGGGATATATTTAGTAGGCCTAGTATGTTGGAGTGTTGCAATCCTCAATCCCATTGCAGTGGTTCAAGGAAATAAGCTCCCCCATCTATATTCAACAACTTCTGTAGATACGTTTGTGGTACATATTCTATGAATTTGGTTATGTCGTTCAAATCACGATCCATGTACTTGATATTTGGTACCTTACCAATCATATCCCCATCAATTAAAATTCCCTCATGAATCTCTAGTGCTTTGAGTAGGTACTTATCATCCTTGGTTAACTGCATCAATTTTCGATTTTTCTTCCTTAGCGGTACATACTCTAGCAGGATGGATGGTATATAAAACCCTGAAGCATATACATCATGCTTTCTCTTGCTTCGTATTTCATGATTCCACTTACGAGGAAACCTTCATCTTGATGGTTGTGGTATTAATGGTGCTTCCATTATTACTACCTATGGTTCCTCTTGTTGTTTTGGGATGTTGAACTTCATGAATTCTTTCACAATTTTCTAAACAATTATCTCAATCATTTTATTTCACAATGCGCGGGGGTCATATGCTCAGTTTCTTATCTAAAGTCTCAATAATCACTCAGTAATAGTGAACTTAAGATCCATCCTTTCATGTTTTTTAATACCCCACAATCATGTCTTATCGCTACTTTAAGTCTAGATTTAATGTATCTGATGAGATATTCTAGGGTATTTTCTCAATCATTTGGAACTTATTTCCTTTGTTACTATTGAATCCATTCACACAACATGATTTTGTCTAGCATTTAATGTGGTTTCTTCATTACGAGATAACTGTTTCTACCATTAATGTGTCACTTTTCCCTACCCATTTTTTATATTTCTAACATATCCAGATATTTATATACATTCCTACTTAAATTTGGTTTACTCCTACACCTATCCTACAAGTATACTTTTATTTGTGTATGGTACCCATTTGAACTGCATTTGGCATCTGGATGCCATATCTCTCTATTCATGCTTAATTATGAAGGTATGGATGTCCGTATCTAGTTTCAGCCAACTTCCATTGAATAAACCATTTGTGAGTTCACCATTCAACTTTTGCAGTTGTACAACACCTCCTTCTATCACATAATTAATCATATATTATCCTAACCAATGCATTCTAAACTTACTGAGATGTTTTAAGAACTTAGTGTCATAGAGACGGACTAAGTCTCTTTCCTAGAAATTCTTCTACATAATATGTCAATCATGTCATGCCCTTTCCCTCGCTTTTTTTAATTGTTGATCGAAAATTTCAATAAACCTATAATATTCTTCCAACTTCAACAACTGTGACAACATTTCATCTATTTCTCTAGTGTCTGTCATCTCTATAAAGACAACAATCCATGATCTTAGCACAATGTATGTTAGATTTTTAACATTAAGATAGCATTATATTAGGATCTTTAACTAAGAGAACAATAAGCACAGCAATCAAACACAAGAGAAAATGAACACAGTGTTTTTCCTCGGGAAAACCATAAATGGAGAAAACCCTGCAAATTCCTTAGAGATAGAATCAACACAAAAAGTAAAACCCAAAATAGTAAGATGATCTCCTGACAGCAGTAACCTTCTTTCTTCCTTGCCCTAGTGTCTTCCTCTTCCTCAGCTATGCGCTACAACTAAGTGTGAGTGAGTGTGTGATTAATAGAGAGGCTAGCTCTCTATTTATACTAATTCCTGACTTGACTAAACCCAACTAGGGCCGACTTCACTAAGTGAGTCTAATAACCCTAGCGCCCCAAAACTGTGGGGACTTTAACCCTTAGACAATAGGAGGGCTACCCACCTTGACATTAGAGGAAATTTCAACTCAAAATGGGCCTTTTAACTCTAATTCAAATTCCATATCATCATGTGTTAGCCAATGAAATTTCTTTAAATTTGAAATACCGTATAGGTCTTAAACATTTTTTTGACATAAATTTGGGGATAGGTATCATAAAAAAACTACTTTTTTTGTTTGTATTTTCAACATATCTCTTTGTGTTTTGCCTCAAATTTTGATCAGGAGAGCTCGTTGGTTGCAGAATTAAATTCTGCATCCAACGACTACCCTCTTTACATACTTTTGATGGACCACACTACCACAAAAACAAGAAATATCTGAAAAAACGTGATGATGACATCATCATCACGTTTTTTCAGGTATTTATTTTTTTGGGGGTAGCAGGGTCCATCAAAGTTATGCTGAGTGGGTACTCGTTGGATGTAGAATTAAATTCCGCAACCAATGAGCTCTCCCTATAAAAATTTGAGTAAAAACATAGGGAGATATGTCGAAAATGCAAAGAAAAATGTAGTTTTTTTCTTTTCTTCCTCCAAAATTAATAAATTTTATTTTATTATTTTAACTATTATTTTATTAATTTTTTTTAGGAGGCCCATTTTGAGTTGAAAATTCCTCTAATGCTTGACATGACTTGTTTACATTATAGAAACTCCCGATCGGAACATCGGGGCATGACATGACTCAAGTACATTACAAATACATCCGGGAATAAACATCAGGTTACAATACATAAGAAATACAAGTGAATACATTCCGAAGTTACAATTACAACAACAATCCCTCTTAACTAGGAAGGTATTCTCTTGACACAATTTATCTGCACAAGTCTTCTTCTCTGTATCATCTGGATCATCATCGAGTCCTCGTCATCTTCACCTTCAAGTCATTTCTATCTTCAAGTCATCTTATTTTGGATCTGGATCATCACTCGATCTGGATCATCATCACTGGATCTAGATCATCACTCGATTTGGATCATCTGTAAGTAGGAATATTTCACCTTCTATAGACAGAAGTTGTTCCTCTGGTCTAAATGGTTCAAATCCATAACAAATGAGTGAACGACAAAGGATGAAGATCCTCCCTGGATGTCATAGACACCTGGAATGTTGCTTCAATAGTGAACCTATGTACCTGCAATCAGATCAAATACATTATTGGCACTAGGAATTGAGCCCCCAAGGTCGAGCAAGGGGAGGCCGCTCCTGGGAAACAACATAACTGCTTTAGACTATGACTCCGGCCCTATGCAGTTAGAGAGTGATCTCTTGTTTGTCACCAGAGTCTACTCCACATAATATTTTCAATCTCGTGTGTCACCAAAGCCTACTCCACATAGGATTTTCAATCAGCATAATCAGGGGGCTAGGATCCTGAATGGATCAAAATATGTTGAGGAAAGGTGCATGGTGGGATTATCGGGGGCAAGGGACCATGGGAAAATGGAGTCCAAACCTGCATAAGAAATGATTACAAAGGGAAAGAATAACATGGGGTTGTGAATAGAGGCAAGATAGCTGCTGATCTCCCAATCAAGAGATATTTAGCGGGCGATTAGAGGACAAGAAGGGACAATCCATCGCATGGAGCACCAGCAAGATGAATTACATGCAACTTTAGAAGAACCATTGATAAATGTCTGGAACAACAACGGGTGCATAGTGAGTATGAATTCCTAACCGTTATACACTAAGTTGCAGACATGAAAGAAATAAACAAACTGGAATGGAAACAGGAAACACATTTATACGTAAAGGAAAATACATATTGGGAAAATCAATGACACATGAATCTCTGTCATGAGAAACAGTTCTTTCACTGCGATTTATTCATACACTAGCATCAATTTTTACAAATGGGGAGCCTCAACCCAGGAATGTTTCCTAATCCAATTCACTAACTCCTTTCTCCCTCTATCGGGAGCATTTTTATACAATCCTATTGCTGAGACTACTGAATTAAAAGATATAACAAGTCACCATCAGGCGTTAACAGTGCAAGGAGTGGACTATCGCCACATTTACAAATATAAATAGACATTATGGTGCTAGTGGCCATATTTGGCTTGGGTAACAGTTCGACACGCTCGGCTGCCACGATGGATGATGAGTATGATGCCTCCTCCTAGGCTTTGAGGTGTGTGTTTACACCTTAGGCATATCCCGAATGGTGTTAGAGGAATTGACCAATCTATAATGGGGAAGATTACATGCGTGAACGTCTCCTTCACTGTCACCTCCACACTGTATGGGAAACCTGTACCTTGGGAGTCTTCTCAGCCGTCCAATCAAAGGAATATTTTACATCCACCGTCCACGTTCCATTCATCTTGCCACCAAATTTTCTCTTCTGAACACCGTGGTCCA
Organism: Pseudotsuga menziesii; assembly: GCA_001517045.1. NCBI lineage: Eukaryota > Viridiplantae > Streptophyta > Pinopsida > Pinales > Pinaceae > Pseudotsuga > Pseudotsuga menziesii. Next base: position 46,501 of record LPNX010679598.1, read on the forward strand.
TTCTAGATCGTGACACATTCTTAACCACCGATCAAGACCGACCTTTCATGCAGCCATCGATCCAAGTGGGCCCCACCATCTTTTCCAATGAGAAGCTTGGATATTCATTCGTGCTAGTTCGCATTGCGAAATGAACCAGAGGCGTATATTTATCTCCTTCTTCATCACAGTCATTGATCTTCATGACCTCTATATCCCTTTCACGATTTGAGATTGTATTTTTACTCGTATAAGTATGGATCGAAAAATAAATTTAGGCCGTAGATCTTCCCCAGAACTCATCTCAGCTGTCGAAAGCTTCCTATCTTTAACACATTTCGCAATCTATGAAGGAAGCCTTGATCGTGCATGTTTGCTCACGTGAATCAGTTTGGAGCCATTGATACACCTCTGATCAATCGTAGCCTTTGCTTATGACCCTTGCCCAATGCTAACAATAGGCCTTCCACTTTCCTCATTGAAGGGAACCCATACAAGATTCAAGGGACTGGTACCCCTAGCGAACCTCCGTCAAGCCCTGAGATCAACTGTTAAGAACAGAGTGTTAACAACTGGCTCCATGAGGGATGCTATCCTCCTAGTGAGGTAGCAAAGAACCCCCATAGACCAAGTGCTGAAACCATAGGGCCACCTTTAGTCTTTCTTTGACATCTCCATTCTGTTCCATGTTACTGCTTCAACGAATTCGTGCCACTCTTTGCAAATCATGCTAGTGACTGTAAACCTATGTTGGTAACTAAAAATGAAAACAAAATGAAAACAGTAATGAAGGAAATGCTCGATAACAGCTGACCTTATTTTCTCCTACTTACTCTACCTAACTTTGTACACAAGTTCGATTAAGTGAAATCAGACTTCCAATGAAGCCAATCAAGAAACTTGCCTAATATTCTTGTTCTTGTATGGTTCTTGATGGACAGAAATGAAACAGATAATGGGAGAATAAAATGATAAACAAACTGATCTTTAAGGCAGAGATGTGACTAATCATTTCCTTCACCCAGACCCTCCATGTATTCGGCCACAGGGTCATAGAAATCACGGAAACCTCCAGCACGTTCTGTCACCTGCTCATGGGAAAGCTATCCAGAGATTCTTGCTTCTAGGGAGTCATCAGGATGAAACTTGGAAGATTGTAGGAAAGGGTCCATAGAATATTTCTCCAATGGAACATCCCTCTCTCCGCTCAAAATTTATGTAAAAAGGGCTTGAGGTGTTTCGAGAGGGAGGTCTTCAACTTCTCCAGTGGAACCGAGTAGGCATAATTCTTCTATGTGAGGTGGCATTCCTGAAGGTAGAGTATCAAAAAAAATGTTTATCTGTAAGCTACTGCATCCATCTTCATTTATGTACAAGCTTTTGTCCTGCACCACCTCCGTTTCTTTCCACTTTTTCTTGGAATCCTTAACCATGTGTCGTATTAACTCAAAATAGGCATAACACAAGGGTAGGATATCACCTCCAGTGCCCTCATCATCTTTTCTCACTCCGACCTCCTGATTTTGCATTGCAGTTTAATTTCTTTCATTAGAAGGCATTGTTTCAACAGCTGGCCCTTCAGCTACATTCTGGAGGTACTCTTCTTCATATTCATCGTACACAGGTGCACCAAACTCCTTCTTGAAATCGTCCCTAGTTGACCAGGGACAGTGTAGGTCACCATCTTCAGAGAATAATCCTGCAGGACTACCTGCTCTTGCCTCGGGCTGGTCATCTTTCAGTACATCAAAAGAGATATTTTATGGGCCAGAGACATTCCCACTCTGCTTGTAGGGCCCAACTAATTTGAATGTGTCTTTTATTTCACCACCACCTGTTAGTTATAATATTTCACCTCCTGCAGACAGCAAGGTGTTCCACTGGTATGAATGGTTCAGATCCAGAACAAATAGAGGACAGAGGTTGAAGACTCTCCCTAGATGCCATAGATAACTGGAATGTGATGCTTCGATCATTACCCTGTGTACCTGCAACAAATCTTCAACACACAAACATATCAAAACTGCCAAAATATAATCTACTAATCTATGTTAGGGACTAAGGAATCTAACAACATACATGTGAAATCAAACAACAACAATATATGTGGGACATAAATCAACTTGCATTAAATAAATATGAAGAAGTTTACAACCAAGCCTTAGTGTTGACATGCATCTCCATGAAACCAAGCATTCTCATCCCAAAAAGCTCCGACTCTAGCTCTCTATGCTCTCCCAAATGGTCTTGGGACAAGTAATCAATTCAACAGCATAACAATAACTTAATATTTCTCCTCTCAACCATGGCTATGAGCTCATATTTATAAGTCTTAATGGATAGGGTAGGTTAAGATATTAGTGGGTGAGGTGGCCTCTAAAATCCTGGGATGAGGAGTCTCGAGCTTAACTGACCCACAACAGTAGGGAAAAGGGAGGACATGAGGCTTATCATCTAGAAGCCCCGAGAAACTTCTTTTTCCCTTTTTATCCATGGTACCGCATTTCTCCTTTAATGACAGAGCGGTTCTGGTAATAAATGCTTATGGACTAGGGGCCATAAGTAGTGGCATCGCTTGTGGGAAACAGGAGATAAACGGTGCAAACAAGGTACCGCTCCTGGACAACAAAGGAAGTGCGGTGATGGTAATTTTCATGAAAGATTGAAAATCAACATGGGTTTCCACTCCAAGTTCTGGGATTCAGGGAAAGTAGGTATGTCAAAATTATTATCACATGATGGTGACCAGATTTTGGTATAACAGGATGCCCCCCAAAGCATGAGTCTTAGATGGATACGATAAACAAGAGCTTTGAGAGAACAATTCATTGCCATGAGATGAAAATGTTGGCTCCAACGGAGCATGTTGTCAAGTAGGCATCTATAGTACATCAGTATGTTGACTCATAAACACAAGTAACCAAACTCATGGTTGCAGACCAATACAAGGCAAATCCATGAGAGGAATAAACAAGCATGGCTACTAGAATACAGCGTAGATCCATGTGATAGAGGACTCAAACTTGGACATAGCTACTAGTTATACAATGTATATCTATGTCATATAAATGAAAATTTTAGCATATCCATGACTATACAAATTTGGATCCATGCTAGATATACAAAACTCCGCCGCAACCTGGGGAAAAAGCAATGAGTGCTTTAAACAAATACCTAGGGTCTTCATCTCGTCTTCCACAAAGTATGATTATATCCATGTTATTACAATGATATGAAGCCAAACATGGTAGAAACCACTTGATTAGTGGCCAGTGATGTGAACCGTTAACAAGTGCGAGGGAGATCACCATTAATGTCAATGATTCCCAAGGTACCCTAGTACAATCTATTGAGTACGAATAGATGTCCTGATGATGAACACCCAGTTGATTATATCGATCAAAGGTCAATGATATGAACTTATGTCAACAGTGAGAGAATCTATCATTAAGGCATACAGATCTCAAGGTACTAATTATTGTTTCCAAGATTATTTCTCGGATGATGAGCTGATGTCGACAGGAACAGTCTCGTCGAGGATGGCCATGATGAGTCCCACATTGATGATATGAAACTCAGAACATAGTTTTGGAATGATGTGAATGTAGTAACCATATGACTTACTCAAAGATATTGACACAAATACTGTGTAGAATGCAGAGGTAAAACTTCTTCAAATCCCCTTTGAACATTGGGCGGCTCGACAAAATCACTTGGCAGCATGACTAGATGGGACAGACACACAATGCGACAGTGGACAATGCATTATTTTGAAAGACTCAAAGGAGTGACATGACTCATGAAAGTGGATCATCACGAAGATCAAATGAATACCCAATTGACTGACATGATCTGCAGGCAAGTGCCATGTTCAAAGGTAACAACAAACAACTACCATTATTTACAAGATGATTTTTTTCCCATTTCCACCATCATGATCGATGAGTGCCTATTTTCAGTTTTATGAGTTCAAAGAGGGTAGAAAACACTTGATATAGCTTGTCGCAAGACAAGTCCAGACTCATATATTTTATGAACCTGAGAGAGGAGGGGTTCATTCCCAAGATGGGTCTCTCAATGTTTGATTTAATGAATCCACTGAAAGAAAACTCGGTATCGTTCATGTTTAGAGAGTCTGAACGAATACGGAATAAGACTCAAAAGGGGTCCTTTTTCGTATGATTTAGTCTCTAAGGCCCAAAAAAGTGTAAAATCATACCTTAGAGAAATCTTCTAGTCATGATTGGCTGGAGTGTTCCTTTTTCGTAAATAGTCCTATCCAAACTAAAAAAGAGATAACCTACCGTCGAATGGATGACTCTTCAAATACTTTAATGAGTGTGAAGAAGACAATATTGCTCGACGATCTTTTCATATTTAGGGATCCTGAAAAGAGTTTAAAGAGAACTCCATGAGGTTTCTTTACACAATGTCATATTTTATGAGCCTGGAAAGAATCGAAAATGGACTCGACGACTTTTTCATTTTTAAGGAGCCTAAAAAAGAGGTGAAAATGGGACTCCATGACTCTTCTTTACACAATGTTGATTTTTAGGATCCTAGAAAGAAACTTGAAATGGACTCAGACCTTTGATACTAGATTTTAACGAGAGTGACAAAGTGTCATAACAAACGCTCATCAACCTTTTCCGTTTTATGAAAGTGTGAAAAAGCCATAAACAAAATTTCCAAAGCTTCTTACTATAGTTCTCTTATCCTACAAGCAACTCTGAAACAAGTGTTAAATGCATTTATAACTAGCATTAAGGGATTACGACAGATAAAATTTGACTATAATGTGATTTTATATCAAAACTATAGTATGTTAGACCCAAAAATGCCTATATAAGTCATGTAAATAGTTAAAAACCAAATCATTTCACTAATTACCTATAGCAAAGAGCACTTGGAACATTTTCTTAGCCATATCTTCAGCAGCTGATACTGAGAGTTTCCATCATCCGTTTTCAGCATTGTTAGTTGCAGGTAATAGCTAAGACCCTTCTCTTTCATTTCTTAGCATTTATTTTGATATTTGGTGGGGTTTTGGGCTTAGATGGAAAGCCCTAAAACCTTAAAAGAGGACACCGTGGATACCCCTTGCGGGATACTTGGTACTAGCCGAGAACCATGCCAATAACACAGTGGACAGGCGGTGCCACTGCCTATATACAACAGTGCACAGGTGGTGCCGGCCGTGGAGAATTTAAACTGATAGTATAAGCAAAATAAATTCATTCCCTTGATTTTCAATGATTTAAGGATGATTATAATGCATACCATTATTGTTTTTGGTAGGTCTAGGTTTCTCAAAACATGGTGATATGGAAAGAAATAATGCATGACAATGAGGATGATACTGCTAAAATAAATGCAGGTTGTATTGCCGCATTACAAGACTGTGGGCTCCTGAAGTTCTTTCGGACCCCAAGCATGGTGTCACATGAGCAGTTACTGGAACACATACTGCGTATGTGGAATCTAGAGCAGCAGTATTTCAAGGTGGGGGCCCATATCCTTACAGTGGAAGTAGAGGACATATACTTCTTGACAGGTCTCTCAAGACAGGGTTCCCCCATCTCACTGACAGGATCTCGTGGAGGGGATATTACCACTCGAGAGCTTATATATTGTCACTTTGTACCAAGGATAGGTACATTGGGAAAGAATATCCCCATCAAAGTAGTGACAGATAGGGACTTACGGACCGTCCTATTTACCATGCATAGAGTGGCCTAGAGTCAGGGTGTGCACTAGGCTTCTAGGGCACACATGCTGTACACCATAGAGGCCATGGAACCCACGATGTTCAACTGGGTGGAAGCCATGCTTCCAATCTTCAAGGATCAGTTGACTAACCATTTTAGCATGCTTCTTCTTCAAGCGTGTTCCACATATGAGACCTCAGGTGGTCTTCCGGATTCTGAGAGCATGAGACCCCCGTATCCTGAGGTGGGTCCAGGTCATGGCTCACATAGGAGAAAGTAGGGGAAGGGTGAAGTTTGCTGATCCATTCTTTATATGGCTTCAAGATCAGATCCTCATGGTTTAGGATTATGCTTACGCAGGCACAGACTTCACCAGAGATCCTGACCTACCACTCCCACCTGGCAAAAAGTTGGGTGACATCGGTAAGAAGCAAGAAACCCTAAAATGGATGAATTTTTTTTTATGTTTTTTAATGTTTTTTAATTTTTTATGTTAAGTGACGAGACCTATATATTCTCATGTAGATGTGGGAGCAGCATGACCTAGAGGAGCATCTCCATTGGATAGGCAAGCTGGAGCCTGCTTTGTACCATGGGGTGATGATATCACTGAGGAGCTAGAGAAAAACCTGGAGAGGTTGACCTTGAATATCCCAGATACTGACATAGATGACCTCCCAATGAGTTATCAAAGATCCATAGTAGGAGTACTGGGTTGATTCAGTAGGCTGCTATGTAGAGTAGCTCGAGCAGTGATGTGCTATCATGAGCACCACTAGTGTATGAGATATGTACTAAAAGCTGACAGCTTCAAGATTTTGTATAATGATTTTTCCTGAAAGCCTTTGTGCTTCAGATGAGGTCTCGAGACCTATTTTTTGTAAAATTTTTGTATATATATATATATATATATATACAGACTTTTACACGGTGTTTATATGTTTCAAATGGAAAATGCATTTTCTACAAGTTTTATGTGTCTTTGAATGTTTATTTACAATGTACCATGTTTGATTTGATGTCATGAATGGGAAATATATCAATCTAGGATGTAATTATCCAATGAGTCAGCCACTACATTATGTTCCCTAGGGATATTCCTATAAGTAATAGTTTTGAATCATATTTCTAGCAAACGCACTCTCTGGAAGAGGCAGAGGAGGACCGGGTTTCTAATGGTGTATAAATGGTTTAAATGGAAAAACATGAGCTGTGAGTCCATTAAGACTACTAGATCATGAACATTCTAGGAGGCAACTTCAGTCAGAAGACCAATGACCACTTCATACTTGGCAATGTTATTAGTAGCGAGACCTATACAAACCACTCCCGAACTGACCAAATCTTCAACTAGGGAATAGAGGACCCAAGCAGCTGAGGTGAGATTCAAGGTGTGGTGGAAAGCACCATCAACGAATCCACACAAAGTCATCTGCATGACCAAAACATGGTATAAACATATGCAGACACTAAACTCAAAACCATCTTGAAAATACTAAAACCACACTGAAAGTCAATCAATTTACATATATACAAGATACTATCCAAGAAATACCTAGGAATAGTACCTTTTTAGGTACAACCCATTGTGATGTTTCCCCAAAGGGATTCCATCATAATCAATGAGCTCGTAAGATCCTTTCTCTAACACCTTAGAAATAACAAAAGCTCTGCACCACATGGACTCGAAGTTACCCTTCCCTATTTTGTCATATCTCTGATCATAAGTCAATACTAGGTCACCCTCATGAAAGACACGAGGTTGGATGGATTTATCATACTGCACCTTGATGCATTTCTTATGTGCCTCATTAGCCAAGGAAGCATCTCTTTGAGTCTCATCAAGGTTACTCAAGTACAAAAATCTTTCTTCCTCTGTAGAAGTGTCTGGGAGAAGTTCGATGGCCAGTTGTAAGGATGGAATCTGACATTGGATTGGCAAGAAAGACTTGAGTCCATAGACAAGCTAGAATGGTATGAAACAAGTAGCTGTTTTCATAGAATTCAGATAATCCCAAAGAGTGGCGAAAATAACGTGGTTCCAGTTGGATTTATGATCTCCAACCATCCGATGAAGCATAGTTTTCAAAACTTTGTTAATGGCCTCTACCTGACCATTATCTTCCGGATAATACAGCGTAGAGTTTTCATGGTGAAAACCTAACTTGGCAATCAGTTCCTCCATCATTTGATTATGGAAATGGGATCTATGACAAGTAACGATGGAATGTGGAACTCTGAATCTAGATATGATGTGATTGAACAAGAAGAGAGCGGCAACCTTACCATGTTTTGCATATGTAGGCATGGCCTCAACCCATTTTGTGAAATAATCAATGGCTATGATGATGTAACCATGCCCCCCGGATGAGGTAGGCTTACAATGCATGAATTCAATCCCCCATTTGGTGAATGGGCCAATGGCAATGATAGGGTGTAGCGGAGAAAGATGGGTGCGATTTTTAGCATAAAAATGTTGACAAGGTGGGAATTTCTTAAGAACCTCATGATAGTATTTAAATATAGAAGGCCAGAAATAGCCAGCGCGAAGGATTTTTTGGGTTGTAGCCATCCCAGATAAATGACCACAACATGCTCCAGAGTGGCAATCATTCAACACATGTTCAACCTCCTCATGAGTGAGGCATCGTTGGAGAATAGATTCAATCCCATGTCTATACAAGGTATCATTCAGGATAAGATAGTATTTCACGTGGAGATAGATACGGTGACAATCATTGTGAGATAAATGCGGTTGAAATTGCTATGTTTGGAGATAAATCAGAAAATCTCCATACCAAGGATCAGTAGTGCTAATCAGGAATAGAAATTCATCCGAAAATGAATCACTGTGATTAGATTCTGTTGTAGCACAAGGAAGATCACACATAAGCTCTGCAAATACCAATGATTGCTTTGATGTGGCCTTGGAAAACTCTATATCAAACTCCTAAAGGATAACGATCCAGCGGGAGTACTTTCCCCCGAGCACCTGACGAGTCAGGATGTAATACATCAATTTTTGGTCTGTCAATACGGTGGTAGTGCAGAGCAAAATGCAATGACGAAACTTTTGTACAGCAATGACCATAGCCAATTCTAACTTCTCTACACGTGAATAATGGGTTTTGGAATCCATAAGATTATTACTGGTGTAATAAATCATGTGCTCCTGACTGTGGAGATTGTCCTGCACTAAAACCATGGTGATGGTAGTAGCGGAGGCAGCAATATACAAGAGAAATTCCTTTGAATAATCTAGGGGGCGTATTACGGGTGAATGAGTCAGAGCGTGCTTAATATTATCAAAGGCACGTTGGGCTTGGTCACCCCAAAATAATGGAGTGTTCTTCTTGAGGAGACACATATAACCGTGTGTTTTCTCTCTGAAATTGCACATGAAATAGTGGAGAAAGTTTTCCTTCCCTTTCAAACTTTGTAGTTCAAGGAGATTAGTTGGGGCTGGTAGATCTAAAATAGCAGCAATCTTCAAAGGATCGATCCGGATGCCATCTTTGGATACCACAAAGCCTAGAAGACGTCCCATCTCAACGCAAGAAACACATTTATGTGGATTGAGCCATATATTATAATGACAGCATCTCAGGAATATGTCTCTAAGATGACTAGGGTGGTCCTCTCGTTGCTGTGAATGAGTAGGGAGGTCATCAAGGTACGGTTCAAAAATATGTTTAATATCATGAAACGCATAGGACATTGCACACTAGAATGTGGCTCCAACATTTTTCAAGATGAAAGGTAAATTCTTATATGCAAAGGTTCCCCATGGGAAAATGAATTTCATCTTATGCTGATCGAAGGGTAATATCTCAATCTAATTATAGCCAGAGAAGCCATCCATGAATGAAAAGATGACACTTCCAGCATAGTTGTCGATAATCTGATTGATGTGTGGAGTCATAAAGTTGTCCTTGGGACAAGCTTTATTCAAATCCCTAAAATCAATACGTACTCTAATGGTGCCCTGCTTTTTATTGACAAGGATAGCGTTTGATACCCATTTCGTCAGGGGTACAGGATAAATAAACCCAGCTTTGAGAAGTTTTTCAATTTCAGCTTTAATAGCTATGGCCTTCCGAGGATGGGCCTGCCTAAGTTTATGCCTGACAGGTTTAGCCATGGGATAGGTTTTAATCTCATGGACCACAATGGATGGGTCAATCCTCGGCATCTCTTCATAGGACTAGGAAAAAATATAATGGAATTCCTTAAAAAGTGCCTTATATGCTTTAGATTCATCTGCTGAGCAGTTCTTCCCAACATCAACATGCTCGATAACATCAGGCTTGGCTGATATGTCAATCGGCTTTATCTAAGTAATGTTGCAAAATTTTCCTTCAGAATCTGTATCTTGCAACAATATAGGACTTTGGGGAACATTGACAATATTAGTAGGAAACAAGGATGAAAAATCATGGCTAACCGAACTGGTGTTGGGGAGGAACATGGATATATGATGGCGATCCTCCCAAATGGGCTCATCTGTATTCATGATATGCATAATGGACTCGTCGAAAGGGAAAGTCTCAGAGAGATAATCTAGAATAGGAAGATAAGCTTCTAACCAGTATAGTAAATGGTAAGGATCCGAAGCCACTAGATGAAGGTCATCAGTGTGATCATCGAAAAAGGTTTGAATGGTGTCATACATAGCTTCATGTGGAATCAACGAGGTGGAATCATAAACATGTTTTCCCTTAGGCTCATAATCAAATGAGGTGATCATATGGACTATCATGGTATCTATGCTAGGAGGAGTAGATGGAAAAATCCCCATAAGGGATGAATCCTTCAACATTCCTACCCCAATCGACTGGTAAGGAGGAGGGGACTGGCCTAACATGGGGATGTTATTAGCCATGGAGGTAGTAACATCTGGTGTATAGAAATCAAGCTGATCAATAGTAACAATTCTCCCTAGATGTGGGAATTGGACTGTTTAGAATACTATTGAGGAAACAACAGTCATGGCATAGAACCAATTCCTTCCTAGAAGGAGGTTGTAATCTAAAGGGGCATCTACCACTTCTAATTGGATGGAAATGGTTTTTACCCCCAACTCGAGCACTAGGGATAATATGATACCATGGGGTTGGAAACCTAGTCCATCAAAGGCTTTAAGGGTCATAGGTGATGTGACAAGCTCAGGAGAGCCGAGAGCCTTCCAACAAGTCAGAGACAACACGGAGGTCAAAGATCCTTCATCTAGTACCATTCGAAAGACTTGTTTTCCCACTACTTTTGTAATGATATGAAAAGCAAGTTTATGCAGTAATCTAGGCTTTTAGTCCTCAACATTGAAATGAATCAAGTTAGTGTTATCTGGGTGTAAAGATCCTAATGCTGTCAACAAGTTCTTGCACTGTGTAGGGAAACTTTGGAGTACCTCTAAGGTAGACATCGCACAAGGTGCCTGAGCGAGATCTTCAACTACATTATAAAATTGAGCAGCTCAGGAATTTGGATTAAATATAGCCTTCTGAAGATTACTATTAGGTGGCCGCAAAATCATGTCGAGAGTAGGCTTCTCGATAGATAAGGGGACAATAGACAAGGATTCCGGAGAACTAGTAGAGGGAACTTTCCCTGAAAAATATTGATCTTCTTTCTTATCTGTGGGTTTGTCATAATTCTGACTTCAAGTTTGTAGATTGATGGTATCTGAGGACATCATACGAATTTCCTCTGATGAACTAGAGTTACCCTGATTAGACATGTGGTCTATCAGTTGTTTTTGAGAGGGAAAATGATCCATAAGTACTGCGTGTGTAGGATTGGAATTTAGAAACTAGGAGATTTCATCCCTACGAGGACACTCCTTTGAAAAATGGTCACCACCGCATAGCAGGAAGGGATATTTTGCCTTCCTTTTCCCTTTGTCCTTATCATTGTTGGTTGGTCGTGGAGTCACATGTTGGTTTCCAGGTTTGTTATTTCAATTTTTATCTTTCTTCTTCTTATTACCCAAGGTTTGAGTACTTTGAATAGAATTGACCTCAGTGAAAACCTTAGGAGTCAAAGGAGTAGGGGTGGAAGTTTGGGTTGCTTGGTAGGTTTTTTTGTAGACAGGGATTGGATTGAACCAACAATCCCATCAACAGGTACTTCTGTTGGTGGCTTGGCAGGATCGGTGCTGGGGCGAGGAGCTTGAGGAATCAGGTCATAAAGAGTTCCATACTGGGAATAAACCAAGTCTAGGTACTGAGCCTGATTAATGGCCTTCTCTTTAGTAACGACACCTCCCATAGCCACATCTTGGGAATTAGGAGGCAACAAGGATTTAGTGAACCAATAAACTAGTAACTGATTCAGAATGGGGGCCTTAATAAGCCTTCTTCACCTTCTCCACTCATGAATATGATCAGAAATGTGGGTGGAGGTGTTCTTTCGCAGAGAGGTTAAAAGATCAGTGCCCATTTCATAATGAATAGGGAGCTGAAAGTGTGTAAGAAACATGATTGCCAATGAGCCAAAATCCACAAATGAATGTTGTGGGATTTTGATGTACCACTTCATGGCCGTACCGGTCAAAGTTTGCTGAAAGAGTTGTAACTGAACAAAATCATCCATGAGGGAGTTGGAAGAACACTACAAATGAAATGTCATAAGATGGTTCTTCGAATAATCTCCCTACTTCCCATCAAATTTCAGGATATCCGATGGTAACTTTACCGGAATGGGAGGCCACGAGAAATTGTGTCGAATGGGGTCATTAATCAACTTGGACAAATCAGGCAAGTCCAAAGTTTCTAGGAAAGGTAATTGTCAGTTGGGTTGCACATACTGGTAATATTTATATGGCATATAATTACGAGTAGGACCATAAGTTGACTGAAAAACAGGTTGCTGTGACGAAGAACTATCGGAAAATCCTCCCATAAGGAGTTGATTTTCAGGATCAGGACTGCTAGGACCACTAGGGCCTCTAGGAGGAGGAACACCAAGGCCATTGAGACCACCAGGACCACTGGGACCACTAGGACCACCTGAACCACCAGGACCACTAGGAGGCGGACCACCAGACCCTCCAGAGCCACCAAGAGGTAAACCTCTAGATCCTCCGGAACCATTATTCAAAGGGCCACCAGACCCTCCAGAGCCATAAGGACGAAATCTACCAAGCCCCCCAGGACCACTATGACCACTAGGACCATAAGGAGAAAAGTTTTCAGATCCTCTGGGACCATTAGGCCCCTCAAGGGGAGGATCTCCGTAAGGTGGTCCTTCAGCACCTCCCACAGTAGGTATAGGTAACCCCCCCTAACTGGCATGTAAGAACAGTTGGTTTGCCCCCATGGTGTAAAAGTGTTACTAGAGTATGGAATTCCAGCATAAGGCATTCCTGTAGGATTGGGTGGATCATTACCTATAGGTATTTGATAACCATAACCTCTAGAAGACTGATCGGTTACAGGTTGTGCCCCCGAGGGATGACTTGAACTGGATGGGGGATTCACCACATTAGTATGGGTGGGAGGGACATAAACTATAGATGGTTATATGTTAGAGGTCTGCCCCTGACTTGGTACAATTCCAGTGCCAGATAACGTAGGTCATGTCGGGGGTTTCCCTCGGCACTAGAAGGTACTGACGAAACGGGAATTGAAGGTTGAGCCCCAGGTGTAGAAGACTTGGGAGGATTAGGAACAGCCATAACATGAGAGGTGACAGGGGTGGTAATTTGACCTGGGTTATGTGGTGTTACTGTACGATCTATGATCGGTTCTATGGGTCTTATAGAACTGACAAGTAAACGATATCCCATAGGAACAGATGTGGAATGTGATGGTGTTGGTCCTAATAGTTCATCTATCTACTTATCAATCTCCTGTGCATGGAGAATGGTAGCATGGTATTTCCTACATTCTTCTTCATATTTAGAAGAGTTTAAATGGGTGCCAAATGAGGCAATGGCGTATCCTATAGAGGTATCCCAAAATGGAGCATTGGGATCATAATCCGGACGGGCTGTATCGTCAACATGACCTTCCGTGGGAGAATGAAATGATGTATTTCTCCTATAAAGTTGTTGGAACAAGGGAGGAAAGTGTGAAGAATATGGTACTCCACTTTCTGCAACCACATTATCTCCCACTTGGGAGGTGGTAGCAGCTTTTTGGTCGATAGCTTCCATTGGATTTTCTCATGAACCAGGAGTAAAATTAGGTGGCAATCCCCGTACTCTTCTGGACTGTCTTAAATTAGACATTTTGTATAGTTCCTATCTAACCTAGGGTCTAAAAATCTAGAAAACACACCAAAAAAATTCCCTACACAAGCTATAGGTCAAAACAAGCACACTTAAAATGATAGGAGCAGTTCAAAAAGTTAGGTCTCTCACTAGGATTGTCAAGAAGGTGCCACTCACGATATACCTCAAGCGTACGTGCGTAGTAATCTCCGCAAATGTTGTTTTCAGTGTATGGCTCCAAACAAGATGGCCAAAGGGATTTTATTCGATAGATAAAGTATCCTAGTGTGGTCTCCTCATATACTGAAGGTACGTGGGAGCTCGAATCAGTAGTAGTGTTGTCTAATGCATAACCGTACACAAGGGGCCTTCCGATATACAATCGAGTATGTGAAGTACCTTTTGTTATACCTCAAGGTTATGTGAAAGGCCGTTCAATATACCAATGGTATGTCGAAGAACCACGCGAGTCCCAGGATGTAATACTAACAATCAACGACAAATCCTACTCTTAACGACACCTGAACACGTCTCTAACCTATCACTCTAGTAGCTACGTAAATTTTAACCTATAACTGCCATTAATTTTAAAGTGGACGGTTAGGTGAATGCATGATGTTTTGACAGAAAAGTAAAACCATGCAGTATGCTTGTGCAAATGTTAACTTTACCCTTTAGTATGCCTATTTATGGGAGGGAAGAGAGTATTTTCTTTTGTTTCAAAACCAAAAAATATTTCCAAACAACAATCATGAACACAAAAACAAAGAAAAGCAATACCTTTTCCAAACTAATTTCTCTTTTATGAAAGCAATGAGAAGGGGAAGAATCTCTTTTCCTAAAATAAAAACAAGAAGCACACCTATATGCAACTGCACACTATTTTTTCAATTTTCTCAAAACATAAGAAAATCTAACTTAAAACTACCATTTTTTATTTTTATTTTGATTGAGATAGTTCTAAATGCACAAGATATGAAAGAACATGAAGATCCTGAAAGCTTATAAATCCAATCAGAAAACCAATGTTCAACACTTAATGATGATATCCTAGTCTTAGTCAAATTTTTTCTTTTTTAAAGGAAGGAAAAAGAAGTTTACTATGCAAATAAGAAATGAAACCTAGAAGCTAATCCAGTGTTCTTCTTTTAGTCTATATAATAGAAACAAAATTGATCTTACTAATACCCTAAGCTTTCAGAAAACAAGAAATCCTTTCGCAGACACAACCAAAAAGCATAGAAGCGGATGAACAATCAAAATACCTAATCAAACTTTTGAATTTCCACTCAAATCAATCTTAAACCATAAAATTATCAAGCCACAAACATCAGATTCTATAACACAAGTATGATAAGTAGAACTGAAAGCAACAAAACTCAAATTTAAAAAAAAAATGAGGAAAAAATGCTTTGGAATGATGGCTACCTGGCACCGTGCTTCTTAGGTGTTGACAGAGTGTTTCTAACCTAGAACCAATTCTCGCCAATGGGATATAGGTGGTGGCACCGCATACTTCCCACTTTGTTCAGGTGGTGGCATCGCTCCTCATACATAGCATAGGTGCGGTTCCCCGTAGATGACCAAAACACAAAGAGAATGATGGATCAAGTTAGAAAAAGAATAGATCAAGGTGAATACTGCTAGATTGAGTATGAAAATGGAGCATA
This sequence comes from Pseudotsuga menziesii, assembly GCA_001517045.1. Classification (NCBI taxonomy): domain Eukaryota; kingdom Viridiplantae; phylum Streptophyta; class Pinopsida; order Pinales; family Pinaceae; genus Pseudotsuga; species Pseudotsuga menziesii. The sequence continues at coordinate 62,070 of LPNX010679598.1, forward strand.
AAAGGTCAAAATGACACAGATCTGAATAGATCTGGAAGTTTCAAACCCAAATGGACTAAGTCAGAAAGTAGATATGACTGAAGAGAGTTGAAGAAAGAGCCTGGATTCGGACAAGAGTTGTAGACTAAGGAAGATCAAAACAACTAATACACTATTCCCTAGTGGAGTCGCCATATTTCTAACCAGGGAATATTTCACCTCCTATGGACAATAAGGTGTTCCACTGGCCTGAATGGTTTAGATCCATAATAAATAGAGGACATAGGTTGAGGACTCTCCCTAGACACCGTGGATACCTGGAATGTGATGCTTCGATCGTTACCCTATGTACCTGCAATAAATATTCAACACCCAAACATATCGAAACTACCAGAATATAATCTACTAATCTATGTTAGGGACTAAGAAATCTAACAACATACATGTGAAATCAAACAACAACAATATATGTGGGACATAAATCAACTTGCATTAAAAAAATATGAAGAAGTTTACAACCAAGCCTTAGTGTTGACATGCATCTCCATGAAACCAAGCATTCTCATCCCCAAAAGCTCCGACTCTAGCTCTCTATGCCCTCCCAAATGGTCTTGGGCCAAGTAATCAATCCAACTGCATAACAATACCTTAAGAGTTCTCCCCTCAACCATGGCTATGAGCTCATATTTATAAGGCTTAATGGATAGGGTAGGTTGAGAGATTAGTGGGTGAGGTGGCCTCTAAGATCCTAGGATGAGGGATCTCAAGCTTAACTGATCCACAACAGTAGGGATAGGGAGGACACAGGGCTTATCATATAGAAGCCCCGAGAAACTTCTCTTTTTCCCTTTTTACCCATGGTACCGCGTTTCTCCTTCAATGACAGAGCGGTTCTAGTAAGAAACGCTTATGGACTAGGGGCCATAAGCAATGGCACCACTTGTGGGAAACAGGGGATAGGCGGTGTGAACAAGGTACCACTCCTGGACAACAAAGGAAGCACGGTGCTGGGAATTTTCATGAAAGATTGACAATTAGCATGGGTTTCCACTCCAAGTGCTGGGATTCAAGGCAAGTAGGCATGTCAAAAGTATTATCACATGATGGTGACAGGATTTTGGTATAACACCACCATCCTGATCTGACGGATTCTTGGACATCTTAATGTTTTCCTCAACCTCCAAACAATCAATGAACATATGTTGTAGGGTGGTTTATTTTCTCTCCAAAAGAAGCAAGGACAAGTCATGGGGAAAGGCGGCTATGTAATAGATCTTAGCAGCATTCTCAAGAGTTTGAACTTCCTTAGGCATGTTATAATAAAAGATTTCTAATATTCTATTAAAACTAGATATGGCCTCACCCTCATGCCTTCTCAGGGAATAAAACTCTAAAAGTATTTTCTCCAGTGGCCTTCTCCTACTCGAAAACCTCAAGAATGTGCAAGAAATATCTTCCCAAGTGTTGACGGACTTAGGATGCAAGTGTTTAAACCAGACTTTGGCATCTCCTTGCAAGGATAGAGCGAATGCCCTCACGTAGACATCATCATGTTTTGTCTCAAAAAGGTCAGATAAATGCTCAAAGGCTTGTACATGTTTCTTAGCAGTCAATTTTTCAGATTCTCCATCAAACTTGGGGAGGTACTTGTAATATTTCACGGGAAAATCATGGAGGATAGGAGGTAATTGCAGTGGTTTATATCTGCTTGGAGAAATGGGGGAGACAAGGTTAGGTTTGATAGCTAAGCTATATTTGAGGTTTCATGAATTTCATAGGGGTGTCCTTTGACATTGGGTGCTCCCAGATAGAATTCTAGGCCATAATCAGATGTACAAGATGACGCAATGCTTTCAGTTCGTAAAGAACGATAAACATGAATATATTCATGGCTCTACTTGGAATGAGCTAGGCCATAGAAGGATATTTTGATAAATCTGGGAAAAGATAAGAGAAAACTTACAACATATGATAAGGAATCCTGGAAGAAATGTGGAATCGAGTGGTTGGACCTTTTGTCATGCATTTCTAAGCTTCATGAGGGGTCCATTTTCCAGGTGGAGTCTATGAGCTCTCTTCGGTCATTTGATTTCTAGGTCACACCACTAGCAAGAGTTGCTGAAGTATGAATCCTTTAAGAGTGGAGTTGCCAAATGAAAAGTGCCCAACCTTCTTGATGTCTAGTCATTGTTCACCATCAATAACCAAATCTAAAATCATGTCGTTTTTCCCAGGGAGGATCTTCAATTTCATCCCCGTCAACGGCGCCAGTTTGTTGGCACTGGGATTTGAGCCCCCAAGGTCAAGCGAGGAGAGGATGCTCCTGAGAAAAATCATAACCGCTTTATACTACGCTTCTGGCACTGCGCAGTCAAAGAGGGATCTCTCATTTATCACCAGAGTCTACTCCACATAAGATTTTCAATCTCGTGTGTCACCAGAGCCTACTCTGCATAGGATTTTCAATCAGCATAATCAAGGGGCTAGGATTCTGAATGGGAAAAAATAAGTTGAGGAAAGGTGCATGGTGGGATTATCGAGGGCAAGGGACCATTGGAAAATGGAGTCAAAACCTATGTAAGAAACGATTACAAAGGGAAAGAATAACATGGGGTTGCAAATAGAGGCAAGATAGCTGCTGATATCCCAATCAGGAGATATTTAGTGGGTGATTAGAGGACAAGAAGGGATAGTCCATTACATGGAGCACCAACAACATGAATTCCATGCAAATTTAGAAGAACTATTAATAAATGCCTGGAACAACAGCAGGTGCATAACGAGTATGAATTCCTAACCCTTATACACTAAGTTGCAGACATGAAAGCAATCAACAAACTGGAATGGAAACAGGAAACACATTTACACGTAAAGGAAAATACATATTGGGAAAAGCAATGACACATGAATCTCTACCATGAGAAACAGTTCTTTCACTACAATTTATTCATACACAGGTATCAATTTTTACAAATGGGGAGCCTCAGCCCAGGAATGTTTCCCAATCCAATTCACTAACTCCTTTCTCCCTCTATCGGGAGCATTTTTATACAATCCTATTGCTAAGAATATCGAATTAAAAGTTGTTACAAGTCACCATCAAGTGTTGATAGTGTAAGGAGTGGACTATTGCCACGTTTACAAATATAAACAGACATTATGGTGCTAGTGGCCATATTCCGCCTGGGTAATAGTTCGACACACTCGTCCGCCACGAAGGATGATGAGTATGATGCCTCCTCCTAGGATTTCAGGTGTGTGTTTCCACCTCTGGAATATCCCAAATGGCATTGGAGGAATTGACAAATCTGTAATGGGGAATATTACATGCGTGAATGCCTCCTCCACTATCACCTCCATAATGGATGGGAAACCTGTAGCTTGGGAGTCTTCTCAGCCGTTCGATCAAAGGAATATTTTACATCCACCGTCCATGCTCCATTCATCCTGACGCCAAATTTTCCCTTCTGAACACCGTGGGAAGTTCTGGATCGTGACACATTCTAAACCACCAATCAAGACTGACCTTTCATGCAGCCATCGATCCGAGTGGGACCCACCATCTTTCGCAATGAGAAACTTGGATATTGATCCGTGCTAGTTCTCATTGCAAAATGAACTGGAGGCATAGATTTATCTCCTTCTTCATTGCGGCCATTGATCTTCGCGACCTCTATCACCCTTTCGTGATTTGAGATTTTAGTTTTACTCGTACAAGTATGGATCGTGAAACAAATTTAGGCCGTAGATCTTCCCCAAACCTCATCTCAGCTGTTGAAAGCTTCCTATATTTAACACGTTTCTCAATCCAGGAAGGAAGCCTTGATCGTGCATGTTTTTTCATGCGAAGCGGTTTGGATCGATTGACCCACCTCCGATCAATCGCAGCCTTTTATTATGACCCCTACCCAATGCTAATAGTGCGCCTGTCATTTTCCTCATTGAAGGATGCCCATACAAGATTCGAGGGATTGGGAACCCTAGTGAACCCTTGTCAAGCCCTTAGATCAACTGTTAAAAATAGAGTGTTAACACATGTAAACACATCAAAGCTACCAAAACATAATCTATTTATCCATGTCAGTGACTAAGGAATCCAACAACATTTACATGTGAAATAAAAAAACAATAATGTGGGATAGAAATCAGCTTTGCTTTAATATGAATGGAAAATTTTACAGCCAATTAAGCCTTAGTGTTGACATGCATCTCCATTAAACCAAAACTTTCCTCCCCATAAGATCCAACTTTGCTCTCCATGCTCTCAAATGGCTTGGGCCAAGTGGTCAATCCAACAGCATAACAATACCTCTAAAGTTCTCTCCATCAACCATGGACATGAGCTTGTATTTATAAGGCTCAATGGATAGGAATGGTTGACAGATTTGTGGGTGAGGTGGCCTCTAAGATCCTATGATGGGGGATCTCGAGCTCAACTGACCCACTATGATAGGGATAAGGGAGGACATGAGGCTCATGATCTAGAAGCCTTGAGAACCTTCTATTTTTCCCATTTTACCCAGGGTATTTCTTTTCTCCTCTTATGACATAGTATTTTAGGTTAGAACCGCTTATGGGCTAAAGGCCATAGGCAGTGGCATCGCTTATGGAAAACAAGATACAGGCAGTGCGAGCAAGATACTGCTCATGGTTAACGGGGAAAACATGGTGTTGATTATTTCTATGTAAGATTGACAAACAACATGGTTTTCCACTCTAGATGCTGGGATTAAGGGAAAATATGTAATTCAAGGGTCTTATCACATGGTGGTGATAGGATTTGAGTGTAACAAGATCTCCCCCAAAGCATGAGTCTTAGAGGGATACGATAAATGAGAGCTTTGAGAGAACAAGTTGTCACTTCGAGGTGAAAATGTCAGCTCGAATGGAGCATGTAGTCAAGTAGGAATATATAGTACATAAATATTTTTTACTCATATACAAGTAACCAACTCATGGCTGCAGAACAATACAAGGTAGATTCATGGGAGGAATAAACAAGCATGGATACTAGAATACAATGTAGATCCATGTGATAGAGGACTCAAACTTGGACATAGCTACCAAACATACAATGTATATCTATGTCATATAGACGCAAATTTGAGCATAGCCACGACCATACAAATGTGGATCCATGCTAGATATACAAAAAAACCATCGCAACCTGGGGAAAAGCAATGAGCGCTTTAAACAAATACCCAGGGTCTTCATCTCATCTTCTGCAAAGTACGATTCTATCCATGTGATTACAATGATCTGAAGTCGAACATGGTAGAAACCACTTGATTACCGATTAATGATTACAATGATCTTATAATCTGATATTTCTTCCAAAATATCCAAGTTTTTACATATTTTCACACCAGTAGCAACATTAGAGGGAGAAAAATCAAATTTCTCTTCACTTTCGGAAGCAATTACTGGTAAATTTTGCACAGAATTCAAAGGAAAATCACCGGTGAATGTTTGCATGGAAGTGCAGCAGTGTTTTTATTCAATATCAGATATTCGAATGTCTTCTTCTGTTTCAACAATATGAGAAGATGAGATATTAGAGATCTCATGAAATTCTGGAGCATCAGGAGAAGGAGTCACTTCATGGAGACTTTCTTCAATTCGAATTGAATGTGTAGAAGATTCTGCTTCATCTTCATCTTGAACAATTTCATCAGAGAGAGTAGAGGCTGAGAATTTTGAGTGAAGAACTATTGTGGTGCTGGATGTTATCTCCAAAGTACTATTATGATCCTCATTTTGCTTGCCAAAGGTTCTGTCCAATATTGTCCAGACTTCCTTTGGGTATTCAGCATAATCAATAAGGTAGTACAAGTTATCATAAAGGGCCAGACACATTGCTCCAAAAGCTCTGTCACCGTCATTTAGCTAGTCATTCTCATTCTCATAAGACTCTTTTCCAAGTCCAATAGACACCTCATAGAGACCTCGTCTCTTTAGATATGCAATCATCTTCAACTTCCATTTCGAATAGCTTGTGAATGGGGTGAGAAGAGGGATTGATGAGTCCATTCAAAGTTGTACCTGATAAAACCTGCAAATCAAAACAAAAGGGGCACTGTAAGGTCGGACAGCCTACACATTCTAGGATTTCATCACACCCAACATAGTCAATCAAGCAAGCTTGATCAACAAGTTCTTTACTTGGGATATTGAGTGGTAATCCTTGGCTTCTGGTGCAGTGCTGGATTTTTGAGCTATTGCTCAAATTTCATGGAGAAATATGTCAAAAATCTTGTTTTTGAGAGATTGTTCTTCATCCCTCCATAAGCTCTGATACCATATTAATTCTTGCACATGATCTAGGAACTAGGAATCAAAATCATCAAAGAATAATTGACAAATACTCATGAATTGGAAAATTATCGGAACCAAATTGGTTTCGTCTCTGTATATTTAATAAACAATAAAGGGTTACAATTCCAATGCTGAGCAATGGCTTAACTCCATGAAGAATTCAAATACCTAAGGAGACAATTTGAATTCAGTGAGTGAGTCTAGCTTAACTGACTCTCAACCTTTCAATCTCACTCAGTTAACCGCTTGACCAAAACCCTAATTGACTCACCAAACCCGAACTGAAGTCAGAGTGCAATAAATGACTAAATCTTAACTGAAAGAGATCAAACACATGTCATAGAAATCCAATAATCAAGTGCTAGTGCTCCATGATTCCAATGAACCCCAATGAGGTTAATTGAAGCTGAACTGACCATCAAAAGTTGGTGGAGGTTCCTTGTTGACTCCAGATCATTAAATAATAATAAATAATCATTAAATAATATATTTAATGAGAGAAGGTGCCCTAACTGACTGGTTGAACTTATTGTAACCACCAGTTAGCAATTAGGTGCATTAATATCACTCAGATCACCCCCGGAGTGCTCCAGTTAGCCTCCTTGACTGTAGGAGAAGGCTAAGTTAGCCTCCTTGATTGTAGGAAGGCGTGGGTGTGACTGGATGATGGCAATTAATGCTCCATTGATGTCAATTAAACTTAGGATAGTGGTTTAACTAGGCCAATTTGACCGAAAGAGTGTGTATGATGGTAGATGTCTCCAACACTGTTAACAAGTGTGAGGGAGATCACCATTGATGTCAATGATTCCCAAGGTACCCTAGTACAATCTAATAAGTGTGAATAGATGTCCTAATGTCAAACTCCCAGTCAATTCTATCGATCAAAGGTCAATGATGTGAACCTATGTCGAGAGTGAGAGAATCTATCATTAAGGCATACAGATATTAAGGTACTAATTTTTTTGTTTCTAAGACTAGTTCCCGGATGATGAGCTGATGTCGACGGGAATAGTCTCATCGAAGGAGGGCCATGATGAGTCCCACATCGACGACATGAAACTCTGAACATAGTTCTAGAATGATGTGAATGTAGTAACCATAAGACTGACTCAAAAGTATTGACACAGAAATTGTTTTGACTGTAGAGGTAAACTTCTTCAACTTCCCTTTGAACATTGAGTGGCATGACAAAAGACTTGGCAACATGGCTAAATAGGACAAAATCACGATGCAACAGTGGACAATGCATTATTTTGAAAGACTCAAAGGAGTGACATGACTCATTAAATTGGATCGTCATGGATATCAACTGAATACCCAATTGACTGAAATGATATGCAAATAAGTGCCATGTTCAAAGGTAACGACAAACTACTGCAATTTATTTGCAAAATGATTCCCTTCCCATTTCCCCCATCATGATCGATGAGTGCCTCTTTTTAGTTTTACGAGTTCAAAGAGGGTAACAAACACTTGGTATAGCTTGTCTGAAGACAAGTTTGAACTCATATGTTTTATGAACCTGAGAGAGGAGAGGTTTGTTCCCAAAAATGGGTCTCTCAATGTTTAATTTAACGAGTCCAATGAAAGAAAACTTGGCATCGTTCATGTTTAGAGAGTTTGAATGCTTACAGAAGAAGACTCCAAAAGGATCTTTTTTCGTATGATTTAGTCCCTAAGGCCCCAAAAAGTTTAAAATCATACCTTAGAGAAATCTTCCTGTCATGATTGGCTAGAGTGTTCCTTTTTCATAAATATTCCGTCCAAACCGAAAAAGAGATAACCTATCTTCGGAAAGATGACTCTTTGAATGCGTTAACGAGCGCGAAGAAGACAATATCGATCGACAATATTTTCATATTTACGGATCCTAAAAAGAGTTTAAAGAGGACTCCATGAGGTTTCTTTCCACAATGTCAGTTTTTTATGAGCCTAGAAAGAATCAGAAATGGAATCGGACCTTTGATACTAGGTTTCAAGAGCATGACCAAAGTGTCATAATAAATGCTCGTCGACTTTTTCCGTTTTATGGAAGTACGAAAAAATCATAAACAAACTCCCAAAGCTTTACTGATATGGTTCTTCTATCCTGCAATCGACTCAAAAGAAAGTGTTAAATGCGCTCATGACTTAACATTAAGGGATTAGGACTAATAAGTTTAGAATAAAAGGCGATTTTAAATAAAAAATATAGCATGTCAGACCCAAAAACACATATAAAAGTCATGTAAATAGTGAAAAATCAAATAATTTTACTATTTACCCATAGTGGAGGGAATTTGGAGCACTTTCCTAGTCAGATCTTCAACTATTGATATTGGGAGTTTCCACCATCATATTTGAGCACCGTCAGTTCTAGGTAACAGTTAAAACACTACTCTTCCTTTTCATAGTCTCAATTTTTTATTTTGATGGGGTTTTGGGCTTGTATGGCAAGCCCTAAAACCATGGGAACGGGCACCATGCTTATCCCTTGCGGGATACATGGTACCTCACTACAACTGTACATAAAACAAGACTCATAAACAGTGCTACCACCTGTCTCCAATGGTGCACAGGCGGTGCCGGCTATGGAGATTTAAAAATGATAGCACAAGCAAAAATAAGTCATTCTTTTAAATTTAAATGATTAAGGGTGATTCTAATATGTGCTATGATTGTTTTTGGTAGGTTTTTACTGATCAATCATGGTGATATGGAAAGAAATACAACATGAAAACGATGATGCTTTCGATGAAAGGAATGCGGGTCGTATAACCACATTACGATACTGTGGGCTCTTGAAATTATTCCGGACCCATAGCATGGTATCACATGAGCGGTTGCTAGAACACATACTTCAAATGTGGAATCCAGAGCAGAAATACTTTGAGGTTCGGTCTCATATTCTGATAGTAGAGGTAGAGTACATCTACTTCTTGACTAGACTCTCGAGATGGGGTTCCCCCATCTCATTGATAGGTTCCTGAGGAGGGGATATTACCACATGAGAGTTGAAAGATCGTCACTGTGTCCCAGGGATGAGGACATTGAGGAAGAAAATCCCCGTCAAGGTAGTGACAGACGGGCCTCTACGGACTATCCTATTTACTATGCAGAGAGTGGCTGGGAGTCAAGGTGTGCACTAGGCTTCTAGGGAACACATGTTATATGCCATAGAGTGCATGGCACCTATAGTTTTCAACTAGGCAGAATCCCTACTTCCAATATTCAAAGATCAGCTGACTAAGTGTCGATAGGGATAACTGAAGCAGTTTGGCTTTGGTTCCATTCTATCTTGCTTCTTCTTCGAGCGGGTACCAAAAATGAGACCTCATGTTGTCTTCATAGAGCTGAGTGTGTGGGACCCCCGTATGCTGAGGTGGGTCCAAATTATTGCTCGCACTGGAGTGGGTAGGGGGAAGGTAAATTTTGGTGACTCGTTCTTCAGATGGCTCTGAGATCAGATCCTCATGGTGGAGGATTATGCTTATGCAGGTACGGACTTCAATGGAGACCCTGACCTACCACTCCCACCTACCGGATAGTGGGGTGACATCGGTAAGAAGCAAGAAACCATAAAATGGATACAATGTTTTTATGTTTTTTGATGTTTTATATTTTTTATGTTAAGTAACAAGACCTAGATATTTTCATGTAGACATTGGAGCAGCACGACATGGGGGAGCTTCCCCATTGGATAGATGAGCTGAAGCCTGCTTTGTACCATGGGGTGATGATATCATTGGGGAGTTCGAGGAAAACCTGGAGAGGTTGACCTTGGATATCCCTGACGCTTCCATTGATGGCCTCCCTATGAGGTATCAGAGACCTACAGTAGGAGTACTAGGTCGATTTAGTAGGCTGCTATGTAGAGTATCCCGGGAAGTGATGTGCTACCATGAGCATCACTAGACATTGTGTGTATTAGATATCTACTGAAAGTTAACAGCTTCAGGATTTTGTATGGTGATTTTTCTTGAAAGCCTACATGCTTCAGATGAGGTCTCGTGACCTATTTTTTGTAAACTTTTTCATATATATATATATATACACACACACAGAGACTTTTAACTGGTGTTTATATGTCTCAAATCACAAATGTATTTTATATGATTTTTATGTGTCTTTTAATTGTTTATTTACAATGTAACATGTTTGATTTTAAGTCATGAATGGGCAATATGCCAATCTAGGATGTACTTAGCTAATGAGTCAGCAACTACATTATGTTCCTTAGGGATATGCCTATAAGTGATGGTTTCAAATGATCTTTCGAACAAGCGTACCCTCCGGAAGAGGTGGAGAAGCACATGATTTATAATGGTATAAACATGGTTTAGATGACAAACCATGAGTTGTGAGTCCAGCAATACTACTAGATTATGAACATCGTGGGAGACAGCTTCAGTTAGAAGACCTATGACTGCTTGATACTCGACGATGTTATTGGTAGTGGGACCAATACAAACCGCTCCTAAATTGTCCAAATATTCAGCTGGGGAATAGAGGCCCCAAGCAGCTAAGGTGAGATTCAAGGTGTGGTGGCAAGCACCATCAACAAAGCCGTAGAAAGCCATCTGCTCTACATGACCAAAACATGGTATAAACAGATGCAGACACTAAACTCAAAACCATATTGAAAATACTAAAAGCACACTAAAAGTCAAGCAATATACATATATACAAGATACTATCCAAGAAGGACCTAGGCATAGTACCTTTTCAGGTACAACCCATTGCGAGGTTTCCCTAAAGGGATTCCATCGTAGTCAATGAGCTCGTAGGCCCCTTTCTCTAAAAGTTTAGAAACAACGAAGGGACCATACCACATGGACTCGAACTTACCCTTCCCTAGTTTGTCATATCTCTGGTCGTAAGTCAAAACTAGGTCACCCTCATTAAAGGCACGAGGTTGGATGGATTTATCATACTGTGCCTTGACACATTTCTTATGTGCCTCATTAGCCAAGGCAGCATCTCTTTGAGTCTCGTCAAGGTTATTCAAGTACAAAAATATTTCTTCCTCTGTGGAAGTGTTTGGGAGAAGTTCGACGGCAAGTTGTAAAGATGGAATCTGAAATTGAATCAGTAAGATAGCTTCGAGTCCATAGAAAACTTGGAATGGCATGAAACCAGTGGATATTTTCACTGAATTCCTATAAGCCCAAAGAGTGGAGAAAAGAATGTGGTTCCAGCTGGATTTATGATCTCCAACCGTCTGATGAAGCAGACCTTTTAGAACTTTGTTAATGGCCTCTACCTGACCATTAGCTTATGGCTAATATGGCGTAGAGTTTTCATGGTGAAAACCTAGCTTGGCACTCAGTTCCTCTATCATTTGATTACAAAAATGTGATCCATGATCAGTAACAATGGACTGTGGGACTCCAAATCTAGCTATGATATGATTGAACAACAAGAAAGCGGCAATATTACCATCTTCTACATATGTAGGAATGGCCTTAGCCCACTTTGTGAAATAGTCCACGGCTACGATGATGTAACCATGCCCCCCGGATGAGGTAGGATTACAATGCATAAAGTCAATCCCCCACTTGGAGAATGGGCCAACAACAATGACGGGGTGCAGTGGAGAAGGATGGGTGCCATTTTTGGGATAAAAATGTTGACAAGATGGGCATTTCTTAACATCCTCATGACAGTCTTTGAAGATGGAAGGCCAGAAATAGCCCACGCAAAGGATTTTCTGGGCTGTAGCCACCCAAGATAAATGACCACCACATGATCCAGAGTGGCAATCATTCAACACATGTTCAGCCTCCTCATGGGTGAGGCATCGCCGGAGAATAGAATCAATCCCATGTCTATACAAGGTATTATTTATGATGAGGTAGTATTTCACATGGTGATGGATACAGGGGCAATTGTTGTGGGATAAATGCAGCTGAAATCATTGTGTATGGAGATAAATAAGCAAATATCCATACCATGGATCGGTAATGCTGATCAGGAACATAAATTCATCAAGAGATGAATCACTGGGCTCAGATTCCATTGCAGCACAGGGAAGATCACACATGAGCTCGGCAAAGACCAAGGATTTCTTTGATCTGGATTTGGTGATTTCCAAATCGAATTCATGTAGTATGAATATCCATCGGGAGTACTTGCCCCTCAATACCTGATGAGTTAGGATGTAATACATAGGGTCTTGGTCTACCAATACAGTGGTTGTGCGGAGCAAAATGTAGTGACAAAAGTTTTATATAGCAATGACCATGGCCAATGCTAACTTCTGCACGCATGAATATCAGGTTTTAGAATCCATAATATTCTTACTCGCACAGTAAATCACATGCTCCCGACCATTGGGATTTTCCTATACTAAGACCATAGCGATGGTAGTAGCGGAGGCAGCAATAAACAAGAGAAATTCCTTTGAATAATCCAAGGGGTGTATCATGGGTGAATGAGTCAGAGCGTGTTTGAGATTATCAAAGGTGCATTGGGCTTGGTCATCCCCAAAGAATGGAGTGTCCTTTTTAAGGAGACACATATAGCCGTGCATTTTCTCTGCGAAATTGCACATGAAACGATGGAGAAAGTTTTCATTCCCTTGCAAACTTTGGAGTTCAAGGAGATTAGTTGGGGCTGGTAGAGCCAAAATGGTGGCAATTTTCAAAGGGTCTATCCGGATGCCATATTTGGAGACCACGAAACCTATTAGACGTGCCGTCTCAACTCAAAAAACACATTTATGTAGACTGAGCCGTACATTATAATGATGGAATCTCAGGAATATGTCTCTAATATGACCATGGTTGTCCTCCCATCACTATGAATGAGTAGGGAGGTCATTAACATACAGTTCAACAATATGTTTAATAATGTGAAATGCATAGGAAATCGCACGTTGGAATGTGGCTTCAACATTTTTCAATCCAAAAGGTAACTTCTTATATGCAAAGGTTCCCCATGGGAAAATGAATGTCATCTTGTGCTGATCAGTGGGTAATATCTCAATCTGATTATAGCCAGAGAATCCATCCATAAATGAGAAGATTACATTTTCATCATAGCTGTCAATAATCTGATCAATGTGCGGAGCAGAAAAGTTGTCCTTGGGACAAGCTTTATTAAAATCCCTAAAATCAATATAGACTCTAATGGTGCCCTGCTTTTTATTGACAGGGACAATGTTCGATACCTATTCCATCAGGGGTACTGGATAAATAAACCCATCTTTGAGAAGTTTCTCAATTTCAGCTTTAATCACAGTGGCCTTCCATGGATGGACTTGCTTGATAGGCTTGGCCAAGGGATAGGTTTTAATATCGTGGACCACAATGGATAGGTAAATCCCTGACATCTCTTCATAGGACCAGGAAAAAATATCACAGAATTCTTTAAAAAGTGCTCTATATGCTTCAGATTTATCAGTCGAGCAGTTCTGTCCAACACGAACATGCTCGATGGTACTAGGATTGGCTGATATGTCAATCGGATTTGTCTGAGTAATGTTGCAAAGGTTTCCTTTAGAATCTGTGTCTTGCAACAATATGGGACTTGGGGGTACGTTGACAATATTAGTAGGAAACAAAGATGCATAATCACGGATAACTGAACTAGTGTTGGGGAGGAACATGGATCTATGATGGTGATCCTCCCAAATGGACTCATCTGTACTCATGATCTCCATAATGGACTCGTTGGAAGGAAAATTCTCAGAGAGATAATCTAGAATAGGAAGAGATGGTTCTAACCAGTAAGGTAAATGGTAAGGATCTGAAGCCACTAGATGAAGGTCATCAGTGTGATCATCAGAAAGGGTTTGAATGGTGTCATACATTGCTTCATGTGAACTCAACAAGGTGGAATCAACAACCTGTCTTCCCTTAGGCTCACAATAAAATGAGGAAATCATATGGATTGTCATGGAATCCATGTTAGGAGGAGTGGATGGAAAAATCCGCATAAGGGATGAATCCTTCAACATGCCTACCCCAATCGACTGGTAAGGAGGAGGGGACTAGCCTAACATGGGGATGTTATTATCCATAGAGGTAGTAACATCCGACGTACAGAAATCAAGCTGGTCAATAGTAACAATTCTCACTAGATGCATAAATTGGACTATTCGGAATACTGTTGAAGCGATAGCAGTCATGGAATAAAATCAATTTCTTCTTAGAAGGAGGTTGTAATCTAACAGGGAATCTACAACTTATACTTGAATGGAAATGTTTTTTCCCCCAAGCTCGACTGCGAGGGATGATATGAGACCATGGGGCTAGAAACCTCATCCATCAAAGGCCTTTAGAGTCATAGGTGATGTTATGAGCTCAGGAGATCTGAGAGCTTTCCAACAAGATAGAGACAACACCAAGGTCGAAGCTCCTTCATCTAGTACCATTCTAAAAACCTTCTTTCCCACTATTTTTGTAAGGATTTGAAAAGCAAGTTTATGAGGTATCCTAGACTTATAGTTCTCAATATTGAAGTGAATCAAATTAGTATTATCTGGGTCTAAAGCTCCTAATGCCGATAACAACTTTTTGTGCTATGTAGGACAACTTTGGAGTACTTCTAATGTAGACATTGCCCAAGGTTCCTGAGCGAGATCTTCAACTACATTATAAAATTGAGCAGCTTAGGAATTAGGATTGAATATATCTGTTCAAAGAGTACTCTTGGGTGGACACAAAATCATGTCGAGAGTAGGCTTCTCGATGGATAGGGGGACAATAGACAAGGATTCAGGAGAACTAGTAGAGGGAGCTTTCCCTGAAGAAGAATGATCTTCTTTCTTGTCTACAGGTTTGTCATAATTCTGACTTCGAGTTTGCAAATTAATGGTATTAGAAGACATCATACAAATTTCCTCTGATGAACTAGAGTTACCCTGATTAGACATGTGGTCTATCAGTTGTTGTTGAGAGGGAAAAGGATCCATGAGTACTACAGGTGTGGGATTTGATTTCAGAAATTGGGATATTTCATCTCGACGGCGACACTCTTTTGTGAAATGGTCACCTTCACATAGCAGGCATGGATATTTTGCTTTTCCCTTCCCTTTATCATTATCATTGTTGGTTGGTCTTGGATTCTCCTGTCGGTTTCCAAGTTTTTTATTCTTACTTTTACCCGTCTTTTTATTATTGCTCTAGGTTTGAGTACTTTGATTAGAATTGACCTCAGTGAAAACCTTAGGAGTCGAAGGAATAGGGGTGGTAGTCTGGGGTTTCTTGGCAGGTTTTTCTACTGATGGGGATTGGATTGAACCAACAATCCCATCAAAAGGTACTTCTGCTGGTGGTTTGGCAAGATCGGTGCTTGGGAGAGGAGCTTGAGGAATCAAGTCATAAAGAGATCCATACTGGGAATAGACCAAGTCTAGATACTGGGCTTGACTAATAGCCTGCTCTTTAGTAATGACACTGCCCATAGCCATATCTTGGGAAATTGGAGGCAACAAAGATTTGGTAAATGAGTCAGCTAATAATTGATCCAGAATAGGGGCCTTAATAATCCTTCTCTACCTTCTCCACTCATGGATATGATCGGATATGTGGGTGGAGGTGTTCTTTCACAAAGAGGTTAAGAGATCAGTACCTGTTTCATAATGGATAGAGAGCTTAAAGTGTGTAAGAACAGTTGCTAAGGAGCCAAAATCCACAAACGAATGTTGTAGAAGTTCAATGTACCACTTCATGGTTGTACCGGTCAAAGTTCACTGAAAGAGTTGTAACTGAACTGAATCATCCATGAGGGAGTTTGAAGAACACCATGAAGGAATGCCATAACATGGTTTTTTGGATCATCTCCCTGCTTTCCATCGAACTTTGGGATGTCCAATGGTAACTTTACGGGAATGGGAGGCCATGAGGGATTATGTCGAATGGGATCATTAATCAACTTGGACAAGTCAGGAAAGTCCAAAGTTTCTAGGAAAGTTAACTGTCGATTAGGTTGCACATACTAGTAATACTGATATGGAATATAATTACCAGTAGGACAATAAGTGGAATGATAGATAGGTTGTTGTGATGAAGAACTAACAGAAAATCCACCCACAGTGGGTTGATTTCTGAGATCGGGATCGTTAGGACCACTAGGGCCTCCGGGAGGAGGACCACCAGGAACTATGAGACCACCAGGACCATTGGGAACACCAGGGCCTCCGATACCACTAGGAGGTGGACCACTAGAACCTTCAATACCACTGGGAGGTAAACCTCTAGAGCCTCTAGAACCACTAGGAGGAGGGCCACTAGACCCTCCACAGCCATTAGAGGGAAAGCCACTAGGCCCCCTAGGACCACTAAGACCATTAGGACCATAAGGAGGAAAGGCACCAAGCCCTCCAGGATTATTAGGCTCCCCAAGGAGAGGACCACCATGAGGCAGTCCCCCAGCACCTCTCATAGTATGAATGGGTATCCCCCCCATAGTTTGCATGTACGACTAGTTAGGCTGCCCCCATGGCGTGAAAGTATTACTAGGGTATGGAATTCCAGCATAAGGTATTCATGTAGGATTGGATGGAAAATTAATATTTCCTACAGGTATTTGATAACCATAACCTCCAGAATATTAAATGGTTACAGGTTGTGCCCCCAAGGGATGACCTGAACTGGATTGAGGATTAGCCATATTAGTATGGGTGAGGGATATAAACTGTATATTGTTCTATATTAGAGGTCTGTCCTTGATTAGGTACAATTTCGGTGCCAGATAACGTAGGTTGTGCTAGGGTTTTCTCCACGACACTAGAAGGTAATGAAGAAATGGGAATTGAAGGTTGGGCCCCAGGTGCAGAAGACCTAGGAGGATTGGGAATAGACATAACATAGGAGGTGGTGGGGTTGGTATTTTGACCTGGGTTGTGTGGTGTTACTGTGTGATCTATAATCGGTTCAATGGGTCTCATAGAATTGACCAGTGAATGGTATCTCACAGGAACAATTGTGGAACATGATGGTGGTGTGCCCAATATGTCATCTATTTTCCTTTCAATCTCCTCAGCATGGAGAATGGCTACTTGGTATTGTCTACGTTCTTCTCCATCTGGAGAAATCTCTTCAGAAAAGTTTAAACGAGTTCCAAATGAGGAAGTGGCTTGTCATATATAGGTATCCCAAAATGGAGCATTGGGACCATAATCCAGAAAGGTAGTATCATCAACATGACCTTCTATGGGAGAATGGAACGAGGTGTTTTCCCGAGAAGGTTATTGGACCAAGGGAGATGAGTGTGAAGAATATGGTCCTCCACTTTCTGTAACCACATTAACTCCCACTTGGGAGGTGGTAGTAGCTCCTTGGTCGATAGCTTCCATTGGATTTTCTCCTGAACCAGGAATAAAATCAGGTGGTAAGCCCTATAATCTTCTGGACTATCTTAACTCAGCCAATTTGTACTATTCCTATCTAACCTAGGGTCTGAAAAGCTAGAAAACACACCAAAAAATTTCCCTACACAAGTTATAGGTCAAACAAGCACTTTTAAAATGACAGGAGGAGTTCAAATAGTTAGGTCCCTCACCAGGATTGTCAAGAAGGTGCCACTCACGACATATCTCTAGGGTACATGCGTAGTAATCTCCCTGAATTTTGTTTTCAGTGTATGGATCCAAGCAAGACAGCCAAAGGGTTTTTCTCAGATGGATAAGGTATCCTAGTGGGGTCTCCTGATATACTCAAGGTACGTGGGAGGTCAAATCGGTAGTAGTGCTGTCTAATGCATAACCGTACACAAGGGGCCTTCCAATATACAATCGAGTACGTGAAGTACCTTTCTATATACCTCAAGGGTACATGAAAGGACATTTGATATATCGACAGTACGTGGAAGATCCGCGCGAGTCCCAAGATGTAATGCAGACAAATAATGACAGCTCCTATGCTTAACGATGCCCGAACACGTTTCTAGCCTATCACTCAAATTGATGTGTAAATTTTAACCTATAACTACCATTAATTTTAAAGTGGACGGTTAGGTGAATGCATGGTGTTTTGACAGAAAAAGTAAAACCATGCAATATGCGTATGCAAATATTTCACTTTACCGTTTAGTATGCCTACCTATGGGAGGGAAAGAGAGCATTTTCTTTTGTTTAAAAACCAAAAATATTTCCAAACAACAATCTTGAACACAAAATCAAAGACAAACAACACTTTCCAAACTGATTTCTCTTTTTTGAAAGCAATAAGAAGGGGAAGAATCTATTTTCCTAAAAGAAAAACAAGAAGCACTCTACATGCATATGCACTCTATTTTTTCATTTTTTCTTAAAACATAGATAAATATAAGGTATAATGCTCAATGATGATAACCTAATCTCAGTCAAAAATTTTCTATTTTAAAGGAAGAAAAATAAGTTCTCTATGAAAACAAAAAAAATGAAACTAAGTTGCTAATCAAATGTTTTTCTTTCAGTGTATGTAAGAGAAATGAAAATAGATCTTACTAACACCCTAAGCTTTTCAAAAAACAAGAAGTCCTTTCACAATCACAACCAACAAGCACAGAAGTAAATGAACAATCAATAAGCCTAACCTAGCTTTCGATTTTTCTAATCAAAGCAATCTTTAACCATAAAATTTCAAACCACAAGCATCATATTCTAATACACAAGCTTGACAGTGCAGGGATGAAAGCAAATCAACTCAAAAAAATTTCAAAGAATGAGAAAAAATAGGTCTTGGAATGATGCCTACCTGGCACCGTGCTGCAAGGGTCTTGACAGAGCGGTTCTTGACCAGCACTGCTTCTCACCCACAGGACTCAGGCGGTGGCATTATGTGCTGCTAACTAGGTTCTGGTGGTGGCACCGCTTCTCACCCAGAGGACTCAGGTGGTGGCATTGCGTGCTGCTAACTAGGTTCTAGTGGTGGCACCACTTCTCACCAACTGTATAAGCACGGTTCCCTGTATAAATCCAAAACAAAAAGGAGAATGACATATCAAGTCATAAAAATACCAAATCAAGCTAAAAATTGATAGATTGAGAATAAAAGAGAGCATAAAAGGTCAAAATAATTCAGATCTAGACAGATCTAGAAGTTTCAAACCAAAATCCACCGATTCGGATAGCAGATCTAACTGAAGAAAGTTGGAGAAGGAGCATGGGGGCTTCACTTGTTGACCAATATCATGTCAAGTTAGTTCATATTGTGGGTTTTAAAAGTATAAAAAATTGAACCAATATATTGCAGGTATTGGGGGGATGAGGGGTTTAAGGTTGGGCTGGGTAGGGTGGTTTATAAGGATTGAGGTAAAAAAAGGGGTGGGGATGAGGTTTTAAGTATTGGGAGGGGGTTTCAACAAAAAGAGTTTGGGTAAATATCTCTCGAAATTAAGGGTATTCTTTAATATCCAACGATCGGACGTGCTATGTGAGAGGTTCACTAAGTGAAGTCCCCATGAGAAGGAGCCTAGATTCGAACAAGAGTTGAAGAACTGAGGAAGATCAGATCAACTGATGCATATATCTATTCCCCAGTATGGTCACCAGATTTGTGAGCAGGAATATTTCACCTTATGCAGATAGAAGTTGTTCCTCTGGTCTGAATGGTTCAGATCTAGAACAAATGAGTGAATGACAAAGGGTGAATACCCTCCTTGGATGTCATAGACACCTGGAATGCCGCTTCGATAGTGAAATTGTGTACCTGTAATCAGATTGAACACACCAACACATCAAAGCTACCAGAACATAATCTATTTATCCATGTTAGTGACTAAGGAATCGAACAATATTTACATGCGAAATCAAATCAACAGTAATGTGGGATGGAAATCACCTTTGCATTAAGATGAATGGAGAAGTTTACAACCAATTAATCCTTAGTGTTGAAATGAATCTCCTTGAAACCTACACTTTCATCCCCATAAGCTCCAAATTTTATCTCCATTCTCTCAAATGGCTTGGGCCAAGTGGTTAATCCAATAGCATAACAATACCTCTAACGTTGTCCCCCTCAACCATGGACATGAGCTTGTATTTATAAGTGTTATAGTGGATTTCATCACTCTAGGTGAATCACACTTTGTATGGCCTTCCCCTGTCCCGCTGCAGACTCATTAGACCCTATGGACCACTTTTTGTCCTTTGATGTTTCCTTGATCATCCCCACAAACATATGAAAATGATATACGCGGCTTTTAAACCTATAACCACATGCATACGTGGGTTTGACCCATATAACCACGTACATCAAGATGTGTGCATAATCCAAATCCTTTTGGAGTTTTCCTTGACATGGATCCGACTCATTCGACTCCTGGCCTTCCCTATGCCTTGAGATCACTCGGATTTGACCTTTCATTATCCCTTTGAAAGCTATATAAGGAACCCCTTGGTACATTGAAGGCATAAGAGAGAATTGAGAGCAAAGAAACTATAGTCCATTGTTGACAGAACTTATGCTTGAGTCTGCATCCCTTTGTCCCTTGGAGCACTTTTGTGTTCTTCCCAAGCTTTCCTTTTGCTAGTGAGCTTGCTATCGAGAGATGGAGAATTGAAGTGGTGGAGACCCAAGTGGGGGATTCAGTTTCTCCGGTTCGCAAACATGTCGTCAGAGGTTGTATCTTGTAATCTATGATTATATTAATAGAAATATCTTTTCTTGTCCAATGATGTGTATTTGAATGAATATTTTATCCATGGGATTATGTCAAATGCTTTTACATTATTGATTATATATGCTAGAATAGATCTAACACCATGATATATAGTATGCTTGTATTGTTTACTTGTTGTTGAGGAAGTGTTATAGCAATTCAAGCTGAAGATTGGCAAGCTCAACGGGGATATACTTCAAGCGTCCAGAATAAGGTACGAGGTCTGATCCTTTAGTGTTAGACATTTAGTTTCTATTGAATATTGGAAAGGATTGATTTCTACAGTCAAGTTGTCTGTTGTGGTACCCCAAGCCATAGAAATTTCTCTCCATAACAGAATTGGTGACTCTGATGGGGAGTTCCTAGTAGTTGTCCTTTGGGGGTTGTTTTCTCGGCATTCAATGTATTTGAATTGCTCTTTCTCTCTTGTTTCTGTGTCAGGTCTAGGGGTGTGCACACCTGGTAGATTCTGATTGGTGTGAAGTCTATCTTAGCCTATCTGTTTGCCTTGATTTTATGCATCTTTTCTTCCTATACACGGGTTTTTGACTTACAGTCGCGTATACACACGGTTTCTTTTGCGATTTTCGCGTATACACATGGGTTTACTACAAACAGTCATGTATACCCTTGATTTTGTCTTTTTGGGGAAGATAAATGGTTGTTGGGTGAATTCTGTTAGTTGCTAAGTCTCCTTTGGCACTGCCTGAGTCTGTTTAGACCTCTGTTTCTGACCAGAAACATTTTTTTAGACTAATTTTTTTTTTTAGGAAAGTTCTCGTCATGGCATTTTTTATTTTTTGTTTGATATTAGTGCATTAGAATTCTTTTACCTTAGTGCTTTGCTTGAGTGCTGTTTGGGTGTGCTTGCAGAGTCTAGGGGTCGTAGAATCATTCTTTTTCTTTTTGCATCTCTTTTATTTTCAAAAAATCCAAAAATATTTGCTTATCATCATGCATTGCATTTTTCACTTTGCAATGTACTTGCACTAGATCTAGATTTGCTTTGGAGTACTAGTTAGGACTTAATATAGGAAAATTTGCATTTATCATTTGAAGAAGAATTGTGCATTTCACGTAGTAGCATACCCTATTTTCATGGACACAATGCATTCGCATTGATTGTTAGGTGTGCATTTTACTTCTTCTTGCGTCATAACACCATTAGTTGCACGAGCATATCCTATTTTTGAGTAATAAAGCCAACTAAAATCAACACAAAATTAAAATGTATTACACTCTTTTCTTTTCTAGGGTGCACTAACAAGCTTAGGTTTTAGGATCTTGGAATAGTTCATTGTAAGTCAATTCTCCAAGATCACTAAACAACAACATCTAGGTGTCTGTCTAGGTGAGTGTGTGAAATCCTTGGTATAGCCATTGTTCTCAGGATCCTCTTCTCAAACGGGAGTTAAGCACGAGGCAGTGTGAGCAGTTATTAATTGGGATGACCCCTATTCATAACTGAGTAGCACCAGAGATATTTCCAGGATTGTATTCGTATCTGGGGGCTCTTTTGAGAGTTTCAAGCTTTGCTACCCTGCCCATACGGTCAATCCCGCATGCGACTGTCTGCCTAAGCATTGATTATATTGAGGTGACCTTAGTGGCCTTACCTAGGATATCGAGGGGGTACTTGTAGAGGTTATTCTACAGGTGTCCCGGCAAGGTTGGGGTTGGATAGCACAGTCACTTTACGCATTGAAGTTGAGGGCCATAATAATTGGTTACGTACCTCCGCTTGTTGTGTATGGGAGTCTCAAGCCTCTCCTAGGTGAGACATACCTACTTCATTCAGGAGCTCACTTATCTAGCCCTTGTTTGCTTGCATTTGGATTTAGATTTTATTAGTGATTGCTCTGTGCACGCTAGTTGGCCTACGGTTGAAATAAATAGAGAGTCTTTGCTATTTTTTTTTGAGTCATTGTGGATTCAAGTGCAGTTCCTCGTCGTTCTCGTCGGTTAGCAGGGATTTCGCCTTCTACTTATCCTCCTCCTTTGGGAGAGAGACCTAGACAGTCTAGACGGACTATGTCACACATTGATTCACACACAATGGGAGACCATTCAGAAGATATTCCTGAGCCACCTCCTCCCATTCATGTAGACGATGGGGAATTTACACCTACTTACGATCCTTCACCTGGATTAGCTGAGTTAGGTCCTGTGATTTTTGAGATAGGAGCCTTGCATGATAGACCTACTCACTCTAGAGCTTATTCCCCTTTTACGTGTTACCGGTATGGCATGTCGGAGGATGCCGAGACTCATTTCTAACCAGCCACTACTAGATATGGTAGTTATGGTACGGCTGGTTTTCCTATGCATGATTTGACATTTCATGTCGAATCCGAATTTGAGCCTAGCACTATGCTTGGGGGCACTCTCATTCCTTACCATGAAAAGAGGTTTGGGAGCACTAGTCACATTGCACCTTCCATCCCAGTGGTGGAAGCTACATCTTATATCCCTCCTAGGTCTAGGGTTAGCGATCCGATTAGGATACCAGATCCAAGATGAGTGACGATAGGCAGTAGTACGTATCTTATTACTCAGATTCCTTCATCCTCAGCCCCTAGTTCTTCAAATGTAGATCCCCCACCTTATTCACGTGGTCCTTCGAGTCGGCACATGGCTACGAGTCAGGTCCATACTACGGTTACTAGACCGATTGTGTCTCAAGTTTACATACCTCCCGTTGCTTCGAGAGGCTATGTTCATGCTTCTAGAGGTCAGATTGATACTTCTGTGGAATATATCCCTACTTCCGGTATGTATATTCCTACTTCTGGAGCGTATCTTCCTACCTACAGAGTGTCTCATGGGGCATCGCATGCGATGACCTATGGACCTTATTATGGGATGCGGTATGGATAGGTTTCTTCACCTTACGGAGGTGGGTATTCACAACCTACTTATTCTCCTAATTATGGCTTTGTAGCTCCTACTAGTCAAGGTCCACCTTATTATGGTGCATCCACGCCACCCTATATGGGTCATATGGGAGGAGGGCACTATGGTGAAGGCCATGGTGGTAATCAACCCTATATGAACCATGGAGTGTTCTATAGACCTCATCATCCTAGGCTCCCTTTCCTCGCAACGCTTAATCTTCCTAACTTATTGAGACTTACGAATGATCCTGTGGCTCATGACCTGGCTTGGCCGACTGTCCCTACCAAGCCTCCTTCATACATACCTAAGTTCGAAGGCAAACTGGGAGAGGATCCGAGCCAACACATTATTACGTTCCACCTATGGTGCTCTTCGAATTCATTACATCAGGACTCAGTCCGTTTGAGACTATTTCAACGCACCCTCACAGGGCCTGCTACAAAATGGTATATAGAGTTACGTAGGGGCGCTTTCACTTTGTTCGATGACCTTGCGATGAATTTTCTCAATCACTTCCAGCACCCAGTGCGCTATGACATTGGTATTGAACTCTTGTCAACATTTTGACAAGATAAAGCCACCCATATTTCTGATCATATTCAAGAGTGGTGTAGATGGAAGAGATTAATTAAAGCGTTTATACCACCGGAGTTCCTTCTCGAGTGGTTCCTCAAGTCATTATTGCCGTATATAGCGAAGGATGTTTCCACATTCGGAGTGCAGAATGAGGAACAAGCAATCTTTAAGGTGCAGGAACTGGACTTGATCTATGCTCAGTCTGGTTTGTTGTATGAGATTATTCCCAACGCTCCTTGTTCCAGTTTTGATCCCAAAGTCAAACTTGGACCCCATGCCGATGGCATTGTGGGTTGTGCAAGTGCGAAACCTGCAGATTTGGTTGCAAAACAAGGTAGCTAGTTGTCGCTCAACCAATCTGCTTCGGGACAAGCTACGGCTTTGTCTCAACCCACCCAAGCAGGGAATGTACTTTCTATGCAATCGTTGGACCAGAAGGGTAACCAGCAACCCGAACGAAATAGAAGAAAGGGTAAAAATAATAATCGAAAGGGTGGGAATAAGAATGAGAATGCTAACAATAATGACAAGAATGGTAAAAATGTTGGGGGGGGACAAGCAAGCAAAACGTAAGGTTAAATTCCCTTTCAAGTTATGTAAGGATGATCACCTCACTTACTTGTGCCCTCGGATTGATGAAGCTTCGAGATTCTTAGCATAAGGCCCAGCTGTGCTAATGAACCATTTACCGCATAACCAAAATATGAACTCAAATTCCCATGACCAATATAGTGAGAATGATCCACCAGAGACTAGTGCTCGTGGGTGCATTAACATCGTGCTTCCAAGGTTGTGACTCATGCGAAAGATTATAGTTCGTCACAACCCAGCCCAGGCAAAGAGCCTGATCCACCAAGAACTCCTTTGCGCATTGAGAAACCTACTGATAAACCTGAGGCTACACCTCGCATTCCTAAGGGATTCCTTAAGAGTTTGGGGCATAATCCAAATGCCCAAGCCACCCATAATTATTCAGTTGTTGAGGATTTGGGCCACACTCCTTGTGCGATGTCTGCATTGGAAGTGCTTCAGAGTTGTCCTTCACAAAGGAAGGCATTTCTTTCTGCCCTTGGTGTGAATGGAGATGATTCTTCCTTGGTGATCAAATTTGAAACCGCTGGATTGCACCCTCGCTTTCCATACTATGTGTCTCTTTTGGTGCACGTAGAATGTCTTAATATGATTGTCAAGCGTACTGTGATTGACGAGGGCGCTGTGTATTCTATGATGTCTTTGTCCTGTTGGAAGGGTCTGGGTTCTCCTGAGCTGTCTAAATCAGCGACTATGTTAACTACGTTTGATGGGAGATCTTTTAGGCTGCATGGTATCCTCCCTTCCCTTAAAGTTCATTTGGGGGGGAATACTATTGCGATAGAATTTGAGGTGGTTGATGCGCCCCTTGACTACAATATTTTGCTGGGTAGGAATTGGATGTATAGTATGCAAGCTATTGCTTCTTCCTTGTTCCATGTTGTATTCTTTCCACATAATGGGAAGATTGTAATGATTGATCAAATGGCATTCAAGAATCCATCTGTTATCGCATCTTCAGGAGCTACGATCCCAATCGTTGAGCACTCTCAGCCGGTAAATGGGAGTGTGGGTGTAGGCATGTATCCATCCCTCATGGGAAGATTTAGTTGTCCTGCACCGATCCTCATGATAGGATCTTGTTTCGATGAGGCTTCAACATCTACAACCTCAGTGTCTTTTCACACGACTCATATGGAAGATCCTTGGATTATTCCTACACTGAGTACTTTGAGTGAGCCCGTCGAGACGAGCATGCTGTTGCCTGCAGCTATGATAGCTTATCAAGCTAATTTCAAGAATGTTGCAGAGCCTTGTTCTTCCTCTTCGTGGATGGAGGAGGAAGACCCCTATGTGCTACCAGAATGGGCAGTATAGTCTTCTCATGCCCATGACTACCTTGATACAGTTTTCCCTTCAGATGAAGGGATTATCAAGGCTATGTTGGGAGTTGAGCCACCATGGGAGGAACTTCATCATAGATCGTACTTTCTTCCAGTGCTTGACCGTTTGGAGCATGAGGATTATAGGGATATTCTTAGTCAAAAATTTGGTAGGCCTCTCTCCTGGTCCGATGGATGATGGAAACATGGCGAACATATCGGCAACAATTCCTATCAACATTTCTTGCAATCCTGGCACGATAGAGAATGTCTATATTGGGGCTGAATGTTCCCATGCTGAGATTCTGGAATATACCAAGCTATTCAAGGAATTCTATGATATTTTTTCTTGGTCTTACAATGAGATGCCAGGTATTGACCCTAGAATTGTCGAACATGAGATTAAAATTTACCCCAATGCTAAGCCTGTTTGACAGCGTTTACGCGCCGTGAATCCTAGGAAAGCACCCGCCATTAAGGAAGAGATAGAGAACCTGTTGAAATCCAGTTTCATCTATCCCGTTCCCTTGATGGAGTGGGTTTCAAACCCCGTTTCGGTGGATAAGAATTAGGGAGCAATCTGTATATGCACTGATTTCTGTGATTTGAATCGTGCCTATCCTAAGGATAACTTCCCCACACCATTTATAGATCATATTTTGGATGAGTGTGCAGGTAGCGAGGTGTTCTCCTTTATGGACGGCTTTTCTAGGTATAATCAGATCTAGATTAAACCTAAGGACCAACACAAGAATGCATTTATTTGTCCTTGGGGAACATTTGCATATCGAAAAATTCCTTTCAGCCTTAAAAACACCAGAGCTATGTTTCAGCGGGCGATGACCTTGATCTTCCACGATCTCAAGTATGTTATTGAAGTATTTTTGGATGACCTCGCTGCTCATTCTCGCATGAGAATGCATCATCCCTATCACTTGAGATTGGTATTATAAATATGTTGGCACTATTCAGTTAGACTCAATCCTCATAAGTGCATCTTTTGTGTGAATTCAGGTCATTTGTTAGGATTCATCGTTTCGAAAGAGGGTATAAGAGTCAACCCTTTGAAGGTTGAGGCAATAGTTTAGTTGTCTCTGTTGTACAGGATTATGCACCTAATAACCATAGGTCTGGGGTTACCAACATACTCAATTACTTGCAGGCAATTGACTTCTAAAGTGCAGAATAGGAAATAGGAGGGTTAGAAGGACTTACTTGTTAAACGAAGGTCGATCCTTGCTTATTCTCTTCCTCTCTGTTCCACTTCCAAAGTCTTCAGGATTGCTCCTCTTTCACCTGTCAAGAAACACTCTTCCAGATACAAGATGATTCATGTACATATAGGCAGGTTGGATAAAACACATATCATACTGAAATATAAACATTTATCAAACCACAAGACATGAAACACATATGGAAGAAGTAATCTTTTTATTATCAATAATGGAAAGAGTTAAGGTTACAACCCAACGTCTGAGACAAGGACTCCTCTGCAACCAAAGGATTTTGAGTTCCACTGCTCCAAAGACTTCTGTATAAACTCCACCAGCATAACTTTGCTCTCCAAGTGTAGGTAACCAACACCCTCCCCAAGGCCTGTATTTATATGGGTGAAATAAGGCAGTTATCGAAGGTTGGGGAAGTTGTAGCAGTTAGGGAAATTAAGTTAAATGAGTTAACTAATCTCCCATTAGTGCATGTTTTATGTTTTAATGTTAAGATACACATTCGAGGGTATGTAGTAGAGAAACCCGTGAATGATTTGTGACTAAGCATAAGGGAAACCTATGAATACAAGGATTCGCAACTTCCATCAACCGGGACTCGCGAGTGATGCACGAGTTGTATAGAAGGATAGTCGCGAATACATATCAACATAGCCAAATGACATAGTAACTAGGTGGATGGTGAAAGAATGTATTTCATAATAAACCAAGCTATAGTGTTTTGGGCAGACCTCTATCCATAAGTGTCCTTTTGTGTGCCAACATGAGGGATGTCGACACTCGGACAGAGAGGTGCCATTCAGGTGTATAACAAATGCCCCCTAATGTGTGAGGTCAGAGGGGAACGATGGCCGAAATACATTATAATCTTTAACTCTGGAGAAACTCAAAAATCCAATGGAGTAGAGAGATTACTTGAAGCAAATACATAGTAATGTCATATACAAAGTTACATCTGAGGATGCTATGTTCAATTTACTGCAACACTAGCTCCTTTACAATATTTGAGTACATCATATGATACGGGTAAAAACCACGTATATTACAAAGGTGGATCGAAGCCACAATATATAATAATGATGAGTCTTCAAAGATATGGAAGCTATGTAGATGGATAGAACATAATCTTGAGCAACTTAGTCCATAACTGTGAACTAAGGTCTTCATAAAGGATCCCAAAGAACCAGTACAATCCAAGCCATGCGAATAAGGGTAAGCTGAAGTTGAACATGGAAAGGATTCAATAGTTTATCAACCAATAGGTGATAATTGACAACTGAAGTAAATGAATTCACCAATGATGAAAGTTAATCCTAACGTACGATCGTCAAAACTCTAGGTCTTTGCCATTAGGAAGTACTGAAAACAGAACCATGCTGTGATAAGGAAGGAAACGGATCCTCCAACGGATCACAAGAGTGACTAGGAACTGGGAAAAAGAAGGGAGACACAAATAGATAACAGATATAACAATGATGGGATCAGGTTATAGATCAGATATTGGGTAGAGTCCTTGAACAGTGAGCACAACACAGAGGTGACCCAAGGCAGCGTACAAAAGATAGATAGAACAACTAGACTTATCTGTCATGTAGAAGACATGATCAAATTCCCCAGGTATAATGGACAAGAGGAGGAGTCAGAAACTCAAAGTGATAGCTGAACACAAGTGTATACTGAAACATGGATATCGGAAAACAAAGAGTGCTATGTTCAAGGACGACATGCTGCCATTACTGAAAACAAGAGAAAACTTCTTCCTTACCTTCCCTGTTAAATTTTAATGAGTCCAGGAAAGTAAACTCGGTTCCCTCTTCATTTTTTAACAATCTTGAAGAGATGGGAAAATAATGCTTGATAGAGTCACTGATTTGTGGATTTGATGAGCTCGAACTAGTACATGCTCAGCCGGTATTTTCACATTTAGAGAGTCTGAAAATGCCAAAGAAGACTCCAGGGGGGTCCTTTTTCGTCCAATTTAGTCTCCTGAGGCCGAAAAAGTATAAAACAAACCATAGAAGAACTCTCTTAACTTCTAAAGAAGAAAAGGTGAACCTTTTTCGTACTTAGTCAGGGAGGTCCGAAAAAGGTTAAATTACCACCTACCCAATGCTCCTTCCAGAACAACATAGAATAGCTTGAGTTTTACGAGTGTGAAGGAAAGAAAGATCACTCCGAAAGTTCCATTTGGTTATGAGAAATGGGGCTTACAACAATAAACTCGTTGCTTTTTTCTTTAGTGTTTAACAAGCATGAAAAAAACACAAAGTACACTCGGAATCTTTTTCATGTTTGGGTCCAGAGCATGAAAAAAAGAAAACTAAGCTCAAACCGGGTGTTCCTTTTCTGTAAATTTAGTCCCTCAGGTCCGGAAAAGTGATAAACCTATGCCTGAGAATACTCTTCTCAATTCAAAAGAAAAGAGAGTGATCCTTTCTCGTATTATTCTGCATGGTCCGAGAAAGAGATAACCTACCACCAATGCGGATGCCCGTTCACATATTCTTAATGAGCTTGAACGGACGAGCTAACTCGGTAGTCAAGTCTGTTTTGAAGCAGTCAGACCTGGGCATAAAGAAACTCCATAAATGCGGGGAGTCCTATAAAGGGATAGCTTGTAAAAAGAGATTTAGAAGAATCTCTATTTGGCATGAAAAATAGCTAAGAGAAAACCCCTGAACCTGAAACAGTGACGGCATGAGCACAAAAGGATGACAAAGGCATATAAAGATGATACTCATGAAATACGGGCCCTAGCCACGGAGGAACAATGGTAGAGACAAGGGACTAATGGCTTAGAATACCATAGTCCATGGCAAAATATTAAATACTAAGGTTAATGTGGAGTGATAAGATGCCAACATGTGTTGGAAATAGCGAAACCACCCTATTAGAGCAAAAACATTTTGTAAAATTTGATAAACCTATTCCAGGATACAAAAGTATGGCATTAGTTGATGAGCATTTCAAACTATAGAATAAAACCCCACTTTATGAAATATTATTTCTATAAATAGAATGAAAATTAAAAAATTTCATACCATTTGAACTTTGTGAACCATAAAGAGCAAGAATACCCTCTACCTTTGATTGATCACCAAGGACAATCGGACCGTCAGAATCAGAATCCGTCAGCTTCAGGTAACTCTACAACCTAAGCCCTTTAATTTGATCCAAGCAAATATTAAAATTAATGGTGAATTCGGTATTTATGAGCAGCCCAAAATTACCATAGTACGCATTTGCAGGTTGCTAAATAGGAGAGTCGCGAATACGCATTTCATTCGTGGGTTGTCTAACTAGACAGCCGCGAATGATTTGCGACCTGTTTAAAGGGACAGTCGCGAATGCTGCACAAAAGGGAAAAACTTAAAAAATATGCAATATTTTTAAATTTTTAATGTGAAATACTGAATCCAAATTGTTTGTATTTGCCAGGAAAACATGGTTCTGGAGTGGAGAGAGAGAGAGAGCATGAAGTAATGGATCATGCGGTGCTCCAAAGCGCACCCACAATACAAGCATTGAGGACTTGTGGGCTGCTGAAGTTCTTTTGTACCTCGCCCATGCGGGCCAATGTCCGCATATTGGAATTCATGGTCAATTACTGGGACCATGAGTTGGGGATGTTCAATCTTTAGGGTGAGACCTTAGAGCTTACCGTGGAAGATATATATTTCATTACCGGGTTGTCACAATGGGGAGCACCGGTGAAATTGGAGGGCACCGGCAGGGGTAGTGACCCCTTAAGTGTTCAAAACTATGTAGACATGTTCTACATACCAAGTACTCAGAAGAAAGGAAGCAGCGTTCTCATTGCAGACATCCAATATTTCACTCTCCAGGTATTGGCTAGTACTATTGTGAGCATTGCAGGATCATCAGGGTTACATATGGCCACCAGGAATCAAATGAGGGTGGCAATTGATTGCTTTAGAGGCGCTCTCTATGATTGGTGCTCAGGAATTGCCCCCATCATGAAGAGGCAATTATCCAACTGCAAGAGGGGATGACGCAAGAACTTTGGCTATGCAAGCATACTAGTAGTGTTCTTCTTCTTCGAGAGTGCCAGCTATGAGCCTTGCTATACCACTACAAGTCTGATCGCCACGGCAGCCAAGGCTGAGCCGGTGGGGATACATATTCCTCTGTCACAGAGGAGGAGACATAGTACAAAGTGTATATGATGATGACTTTTATACATGGTGGGAATGACAGCTGCCGGTGCTGGAGCAGTGTCCATACGCTGAAATAGACTTCCAAGGTGACCCCAACCTCATTCTCCCTCCAGGAGCAATATGGGGCGATATGGGTAAGTAATTTTTAATTTTTTATCATTATCAAATTTTTATGAATTTTTCAAATGATAGTGATATACATATGTACAAGTCTTAATCCGATTTATGTGTCAAAATGCAGATATTGGACCAGCCTTCCCTGAAGGTCACCCTCGCATGTTCGTGCATCCGATTGTAGGAGGAGACCCAGGATTGGTCAGGGTACTCAAGGGGAAGCTGGCTAGGCTAACCCAACGAGTACCCACTATATGAATCAAGCATATCCCTACAGCCATGCAGGAGTTTGTAGTTGGGGTTCCACCGGTTTGGCTACGTCTTTTCAGATGAGTAGCTAGAGCAGTACTTGTATACAAATATGCGGTGGAGGCTGCCGAGGCCGAGGAGGCTGAGGAAGCCAGGGTGCATAGAGATCATGGGGACCAAGGTGGTCCCAGTGGCCAAGGCGTCCAGGCTTAGTTCTAGAGCATTTTGATGGATGATGATACACATTTTTGTACTTTTGTATATGACTGGATCTACGGATCAGACTCGATCTATCTACAGACAGATATTTTACATATATATATATATTGATGTTTGGTTTTCGGCTTATTTACAAGTATTTTTTATATGTTTGCTGTATATTTTATAAAATGTGTGTGAGATGCCAATCCAAAATATAATTAGCATATGCATCAGTCAATGAATTTTGGTTTCATGGAATATGATTGAAAGTAATAACTTCAAAATGTCTTTCCAATAAACGAATTTGCATAAACTGACGTAACAAGATAGGATTTCAGACCTGATAAGTTCTATTGAGCTGGGAAACTACAAACTGAGAATCCAAACGGACTTCAAGTTGGGTGATGCCACGTGACAAAGCATCCCATAGGAGCTCAATAACAGCCCTATACTCGGCAACATTATTAGAAGCAGGACCAAGACAAGCGCCGCCCACAACAACTAGCTGTCCTGAGGGAGAATAGATAACCCATGATGCTGAAGCCAGGTTACAAGTGTGACGATTGGCGCCATCAGCGAAACCTATATACATTTTGGAATACATCTACAACAACCAGCAGATAATATAAAAAACAAAACTGACAACCTATTGTACATAAAATACATACAATAAAAATACAAGAAAAAGTGCTAAGCCTAAGCATAGTACTTCTTTAGGTAGAGCCCATTTCTAAGCTTAGGCAGCTTATTCCCATCATAATCCACTAATTCATATGCGCCTTTACTCAATACCTTCGACACGACATAGGGTCCTAACCACATACCCTTGAATTTTCTTACCCCCAGGGGTTCTTTATCTTGGTCCCAAAGCAAGACAAGTTCCCCTTCAGAAAAAACCCTAGGTTTGACCGTTTTATCATATTGAGATTTAACCCTATTTTTATGAGCCTGATTGGCAGTCAACGCATCTCTACATTGCTCATCAAGGTGTTCTAGATGTACTAGACATTCTTCAAGCTCAGTCGTATCAGGTAACACATGAATGGCTATCTTCAAAGACAGTATTTCGCATTCAATCGAAGTAATATTCGTCATCTTCAGTGTTTGCAAGGCATGGAAAACTTCTTACGAATATTTGTTGTCAACTTTTCCAATTTGACTAGAGGCTTCATGCGTCTCTTGAAGAAGGATACTCCCTTTGAGTGGGATGAGCGGGCCCAGGAGTCCTTCGATGCACTTAAGCGAGCCCTAGCATCGGCCCCGGTGCTTAGTCCTCCAGATTATAGCCGTGATTTTCTATTATATGTGGCTGCGTCTTTAGAGATGATTGGTATGGTTTTGGTTCAAGAGGATGAGGAGCTCCAAGAGCATGTCATATATTATCTGAGCCAAAACCTTATTGATGCAGATATTTGTTATTCTCATGTCAAGAAGCTTGCTTTGGCTACCGTACATGCGGTTCAACATTTGAGACATTATATTCTCCTTCGCCAGACCTTGGTTGTGGCCCGTGTCAATCCATTTCATTTCATCCTCACATGAAGGATGAATGGGGGAATGTTGGGCACTAGGGCAGACCCGGGTTTAAACCTTTTGTGTCGCACCAACAAAAGACCCACAGTGTTGGCCCTTTTGGCAACAACCTACACGCAGGTTGCAGTCTCACCCGAAACAGCTATGGGGTGCCGCAGAATCATGTTTCTGCAAGCAAAAGAGGGATGTTACTGTACCTTTAGTCTTTACCAATCTATAACCAATTAACACAGAACTTTGACAATTATATATAACTTCGCATATAGATAAACACACAGTGCCTTTCTTTACTTTTTACTAGGAAATCATAGTGAAGCTATTTATTAGCAGTGATCTTATTTATCAGATATATCTATTATTAATGCATAAAAGATAAACAAAAGCAGAAACAACACAAGAACCACAACACCAGATATAACGTGGTTCACCCCCAGTGTAGGGGTTACGTCCACAGAACTTTGTTTTATTCAATCTTGCTACAAAATCACAGTTCTGATCTGCGCACTCAGCTGCAGATCTCTTCTAGTCCTTAGGAGCTGTGCACACAGCAGCAGGCCTCTGCGCACACAGCTGCAGAGGTCGTCCATGCACACAGCTGGGACTTAACCTTCTTCTTACAAAATAGCCTTCGCTTTTCCTTGATTCTTCTTACATCAAAAACCTAACCTTTCTTATTTACACAAGTGCCTAGTTATACAGCGCACTCTTTACAAAAACATGGATTCAAACCATGGGCACCCCGAACCCTAAACCTTGGACTTAAACCATGGGTTTATTACAAAAAGGGATTTTGACTTAACCTTGACACCCCTAAGACTATTTTGAGTCAAAACCTGTGGAGTTACCCACCTTAAGGACCGTTAGGGTGCGCGCCCCAACAGGCCCCTAAGACTCACCAGTGTCCCGTCCCGGGGAACTCTTCTACTCAGCTGGTGGTTGAAATTTGTTTGGCGAAGACATGGTGTGCTGGTTGCTGGAGCCCTCCCTGCTGTTGTCGGCTGGATGCTTCTTTCCTTCTTACTATTAATGCTGAGCAGGCTTTTTAGATCCATCTGCAACCCCATCCTTCAATCTGTTTTTCGACCATTTGACCATCCACAATTCAGGGTTCCTTGAATTGCGTGTCAAGCTACATAAGACAAACAGCCGCCCCGGTTCTGCCAAACCAGGAAGGTACATGGTGGGATTCTCCAAAGCCTTCTTGTGAGGCCTTGTGCCCTTCGTCACTCTGCATTAGAGCGAACTTCTACCTGCCTTCGCCCGATTTAGAGCAAACTTCTGCCTTCCTTTGTACCTAGGCCGAATATGACTGTACTGGTGGATTACTCAGAAGGTTCTGCAGACCTCTCTCTCGGAACTCTCGTACCAGCTCCTGGTCTTCACAATTGTTTGACATGGTTCCCGCCGAGCAAACTTGAAGAAGTGCTTAGTGGAGGACTCATGGGAAAATGTAGCTTTCTTATAGAATCCTGTTACAGAATCTATCATTATGGTGTATTAATGATGCCAAATATGCTGGAATGCCGGAAATCTTGTCACACACAGCCCCAGATTTTCACAGAATCTCATTATTATAGGTATGGAGAGTAGCTCTCATGCTGGCGCCGCCAAATCCATTTTGTCCCATCCGCCACATTTGAGGCCGCGACACACCCTGGACCTTCGACCTAACAACTACCTACAACTTCGACACAATATGAACCTGCGACCCCCGATCAACCTTCGGCCTCTGCTGTACTCATACTGCATCCTTCATACCAACCATACTGTTACACTCCATAATGCTGAGAACAGCTTCATTTATAGTCTAGCACCCAATTTCAACTGTTCTTGGTACTTAGACGTTTCCTTCTTGTGGCTACCTTTGATTCTGAGGTCCTGGCATGTCCCTATACTTTTTTAAATGAATCCCATTGACCATAGAAAGTAAAAGTTCTCCATTCAACTTAGCTAGTTGGACTGCACCCCTATCAGTAACTTTCTGCACTATATATGGTCCCTTCCAATTTGTCTTGAACTTTCCTGGGAACTTCATGAATTTACTGTCATATAGGAGCACAAGATCACCCTGCTGGAATTGTTTCTTCTTGATGTGTCTATCATGCCACGCTTTTTCTCGAGCTTTCTGCACCTGCTGCTGGAATCCTGCAATAAATCTATCCTCTTCAAGTTCTAGTATCTTTGTCAGTCGTTCTGTCATTACAGCTGGGTCATCCATCTCGGTGAAAGCAGATATTCGGAGGCTAGGAACAATGTACTCCATGGGCATGACTGCTTCTTTCCCATAGACCAACCGAAAAGGTGTATGGCCTGTCAACTTTTTGCAAGTAGTTCTATAAGCCCAAAGTACTGCTGGAATTTGAAGGTCCCAATCATTTATGTTAGCATTGCAAACCTTTGTCAAAGCATGCTTAAGGATCTTGTTAAAAACTTTGATAGTCCCATTTTCTTGTGGATGATAGGCGGTATTCTTCTGATGATAAACCTAAAATTCTTCAGTCAATACTTCAATAGTCCTGTTCAGAAAATGTGACCCTTGATCACTCATAAGAACTCTAGGACACCCAAATTGGGACAAGATGTTGTTGAAGATGAACTTCGTAGCTGTAGCAGCGCTATAGGTCTTGACTGGTTGAGCTTCGGCCCAACATGTAAGGTAATTAGTCGTTGTAATGATGTATCTAGCTCTTGAATTTTTCGCAGGGGGGTTGATAGGGCCAACAAAGTCAATAGCCCATTTGTCAAAGGCTTGTAAGGTTACCTACAGGACTAGAGGAATTTCATCCCTCCTGGCTAGTTTACCTGTCCTCTGACAGACGTCGCAGCTATGGCAATATTCCCTTGCATCCTTGTGAACTGTAGGCCACCATAAGCTGGCTGTCAAAATCTTCTGTGCTATAGATTTTCCAACATAATGCTCTCCTGCTGTGCCAGAGTGTGCCTCAGCCAAAATTAGTGGATTTTCATGCTCCAAGACACATCTACACAGTATTTCATCTGGTCCCATTTTATACAGTTGTCCTGCTATTAAGGTGAAGTCCACTGCTCGAACCACCAACTGCTTCTTTTGCTGTGTGGTCATCTCGGGTGGTGGAAAACCTGTAGACAAGTACTGAACAATATCCTAAAAATATTCATCAACCATCTGGATAGAAAATAGCTAGGCATTAGGAAGACCTTCATCCAAACTGGTAGGTTCTTCGCCAGACTCGAGCCTCGACAAGTGGTCAGGTCCTAGGTTAAGTCTCCCAGGCTTAACGATGATTTCAAAATCATATTCCTAAAACAGAATCAACCATCTGCATATTCTTCCACCTAGCACAGGCTTGTTAACCAAATACTTCAAAGTAAAATGGTCAGTAAACATCTTAAAATGAGATCCTAACAGATAATGTCGAAACTTTTATAGTGCATATACCATAGCGAGGCCTTCGCGTTCTGTCGTAGTATAATTTTTCTCCACTGTGGACAATTTTCTGCTTGCAAAAGAGATAGGGTGATCGATATTACCTACACCTGATTGAGCCAGTACAGTACCCAGAGCAATGGAGGATGCATCGACATGCACATGAAACTCCTTATTCCAGTCAGGGAATACTAGGATAGGGGCAGTAACCATCTTTTCCTTCAAAATATCCAATCTTGCTTGGCACTCAGGTGTCCAATCGAACTTGATATCTTTTTTCAACTACTTCTCCATCAGGGCAGTGATTTGGGCATAGCCTTTGATGAATTTCCTGTAATATCCCGTGTGACCAAGTGTAGTGCGAAGCTACTTAACATACTTCAGAGGTGGCAAGTTCACAATAATAGTGATCTTCGTAGGATCCATCATCAATCCTTGTTTACATACAATATGGCCAAGCAGAATTCCAAACGGTGCACAAAAGATGCATTTTTTCAGGTTCAAGGAGATATGGTGCTATCTGCGCTTATCCAACATCAATCTTAGGATATTTATATGGTCTTTTACCAGTCCAAAGATGGTCCAATCATCAAAATAAACTTCTAAAAATTTATGTATAAATTCCTTGAATGCAGAGATAACTACTCGTGAAAACATAGCAGGGGCATTCTTCAAACAAAAGGGCATCACAGTGTACTGAAAGGACCCCATTTCTGTAGCAAAGATTGTCTTGTGTTGATCCTCTGGAGCAATTCTAATTTGATGGTAACCTGAAAATCCATCAGTAAAAGAGTACACCTCTTGACCCTCGACATTGTCTAACACTTCGTCTGTAAAGGGGGTGGGGAAAGGGTTATGTAGACACGCATCATTCAATTTTCTCAAATCAACACAGATGCAGATCTCACCCTTAGTATTCTTCTCTTACACCACCATAGGACTGACCCACTCGGATTCTTCAACTGGTTCAATAATTCCTGCAGCAAGCATCTTATCCAGCTCCATTCGAACTTTTTCCTTATACTTAGGGTTCAACCTATAAGGGCGTTGTTTCATTGGCTTTGCATCCGGTTTCAGGGGGATCTTTATAACACCGATATCACCTAGGATACCTTTCATCTCTAAGAACTTTGTCGAAAATAGGTCCTGATATTCATGGAGAAGTTGGGTTACTTTGCTTACCATATCTTCATCCCAATAGTCTCCAATGGTAGCATACTTAGGCTGCTCTTTTGACCCAATGTTGACTTTCCATGTCTTCAGGGGCTGAGTCACTTCAGGAAGTTCAACGGCTGGTCCTAGAATGTTGCAGTGGCCTTCGGACTCAGGAATATCAATATTGCGCGGATCATCATCCTCGTCAATTGCGATGTTATAACATTCTACAGCATGAGCTTCGTGTGTTTTCCAGTCAGGTTGATATTCTATGAATTCTTGATCATCGAATACCTTAGTGTGGATCAGCCTGATAGCTGCATCTAAAGCTGGACACACTTCATTAGTAGAAAAGGTATGGAAAAAACTATCAACAAGACAATCCCACCTTACGGTATCCTAGCGAAGCTCAGCGTCCGCGTACCAATTTTTTGCTGTCGGTGCCAAGGTATGCACAAACCGATGTACCCATTCTTCCTGCGATACATGCTTCCATGTACCATAGCATTGCGCTAAATGCTCCTGGGGCCTACGCTTGCCATCAAACGTGCTTCGCACCTCCTGGGGCTGATCCAAAAATCGCAGGCGAAGGAACCTCTGACAAATTTCCCAACTAGGAATGTATTTCTTATGGCTGTTCCACCATCTGGTGGATGTAGCTCTGAATGCTGAATCCAGAGCCTCCATTTTCTGTGACTCAGGTATATGGGCTGAGAATTGTACAATAAATTGTTCAGGGTCTATCGAACCATCAAAAACAGGTAGAGCTCTTGGCTGTGCACTGAGCCATCTGAGGGACTTGGTAATCCCGATACATCTATGTCCATGGAGCTCATATAATCGGTTATGCCAACTTTCTAAGTCATCCTCAGAGTCCTTCATGCAGGAACTACTAGACTCCCAACCTTCGGCAGGAGGAACCTCATCATCGTCTTCCTTCGCAGTGATATTATAGATGTGGTCCAAGTCGTCCTGCTCTTTGGCTCGTAGTGGTTCTATATACCTTTCTCCTTGTGACGGTCCAGGGGTACGATGACTCTCAAGTATTTCCCTTAGAAGGTCATCTGTCTCTTCTTAAGGTTAATGACTACATCATTTTCCATGGCCCATTCGATTCCTAACAAGGCGGGATAGGGATTACTATCATCAATGAGCTCGATAAATTTGAAGTCTGCTACAGTATAGACTCCATCAATATCTACTGGGATACTAGAGAATCATCCTAGGGGCACAATCTTCTATTGATTGGCTAACCTCAACTGTGTAGGGGACCAAGCAAGGGCAGGTTTCCCCATTTGCTGCCATGTTTGCTTGGTGAGGATATTGACTTCTGATCCTAAATCCAGAATGACATCAGTCATATCATACTCACCTATCTGAACATTCAATCTCATTTCCCTGCCAGTTCGTCGGACTCTATGAATAATTTTGTCTCGACCATAGCTTTGCTGAGGTTCGCAGGAAGCAATGAATTTCTGTAGCTCATTCAAAGCATCCCGATTTCTTAAGAGCTTAAGGAAACTCCACAAAAAGGAGGACAATGTACTTACATTATCCAGCGAAGCTTCATGGGGCTACGACGGCATTTGAGGGGCTTGCGCAGGTGTGGCTGATGTGCTAGGGCCAACAAAATCTTTCTTGACTCCCATGAATGTCTCTTTTTCCTGTGCGACATCAAATGCGGGGATTTTCTTAGGAGCCTTACGAACCCAAGCATCGTCAGGCCGTTTCACCGCATTCTGCATGTGCGTCATAGCTCCACTCCGGGTAATAACATTGATGGCTGCAGCAGGTCTTGTCTTGACAGAAATCAGCTGGACGTTCTGGGGAGGGGTGCTATTTTGTGCCTGAATCTTAGCGATCAGCTCGGGGCACTGCTCAATGACATGATCTACTGCATGGAAATATTGACATGTTGTGGTGGGGTTTCGATAGTCCCTAGCTAGATTCTTAGCCTGGTTATAGTTGTAACACACCAACTGGCCTCTGCCTCATCCTGCCATACCACCACGACCTCCAAAAGCACCCCTACCGGAGGCACCACCCCGGTAACCGTAGCCATCATTACTCGGTCCCTCAGTGTGCACCCTGTAGGCATCATAGGTGCGACACTCATCTTCATTATGTCCTACAGACCTACAGAAGTTACAATAGGGGTTCTTAGGTCCTTGTCCATACCTTTTCAGGAGGTAGCAATCCTCAGGCCGATGCTGACCTGTTGCCTCGCAGAGCTCACAATATAGAACTTGCGGCAGAAATGGGTTTGGCACACCAGTATTCAGGTAATTTCTTACCAGAGGGCACCGTTCGTTGTCGTGACCTTCGGTCCAACATTGCGTACACCAAACCTCGTCACGACCGGTTTTTCCTTTCTTCATATCATGAAGTTCCAGAGCCATCGCAGCCAACTGCGCTTGGATTTAAACGATACCAGAATTATCTTCAACAGGGGCGGTCTCAAGCTTCATTGCGATTTCCAGAGCCTCCTGCTAGTTGGCAACCTTCTATTGCATGAATGGGGTTCTGATATGTGGTAACAATGCAGCAATAAACCATTCCTTATGCTGTGCAGGACTAATGGTGAAACTGACTTGGTCCAGTAGAACTTTGAACCGCTGGTCAAAGTCCCACACTGATTCACCATGCCGCTGCTGAATCTCTTTCAACTCAGTAATACACTGCGACTCAGATTTGGGCTTCTTAAACTCTTTGATGATTGCTGCTTTAATGTCATCTAAAGCATGACTCTGAGTGCTGGAGAATTTCATGAACCAGGTCAAATCCCAGTCCCTGAAAGAAGTAACGAGTTGCGCGCTTCTTACAGCTGGATATGTAATCTTCTTAGCATTCCACACCGCTTCACATAAAAACCAGAATTGTTCGAGGTCCTCTGATCCAGTGCCTTTGAAAACAGGGAGCTTAATTTCATCAGTCAGGTGGGCCATGGTAGATCTGGGAGGATTGGGAGGGGGACAGGAAGTCGACGGGGGGGGATTTACTAGGGTAGACTATCCTGCGACAGGAATACTCGGACTAGAGTGACTTTCATATTGCGATGGAATGTCAGGGATAATAGGGCTGCGCTGCGGGGTTACCGGGGGGTTTCCAACCGACGGGTTTTTGTCAGGGTTTGAATCTTTGGGGTTGATAGGGGAAGGCGCGGTATCCTGTCCGAAGGGATCGGATCCTAAATCATGCTTGTACCTTTTTTCTCTTTGTAGAAACCCACTTTGCTCAGTGAAGGTGTTGTCACTTGTAAACATATGTTAGTAATACAAAATCTAACAGTCTGATTCAAACAACAATATTCCTTTTTCGGCTAATAGCATTTTAATTCTCAAACTCAATAAATTTAGAATCTTACCCCTTGGTCCTTGGAAGAACTATCGCTCGGATTCGCTAAAGGAAGTGTTCGTGTCGATGGCAAACTCCGCCACGAAGGCCTCGAGGGTCCGCATGGTCCAGAAGTCAACCGCGCGGGATATCTCATTGTTCACGCTTTTCACTAGACTAACTCTTGCGGGGGTCCAAACAGAAAACTGCCCTTCGTGAAAATTTGTTCTTCTCTCGGCCAACCTGGATAACCACTGGTGCAACTCTATGTGGATACTACCAAAGAAAATTTCATAAGCATCAAAAAAAACTTACCTTTGCAAAAAGTCTCTTGCGCTATGACGCGGATTTTTGTTCTCTTGCTTAGCAAATTTTAGATAAGTCTCATCAATCCAATCACTAATGTCCTTCACAGAGGGCCTCCAGAACATAGCCCTCGAGGTACGACGTAAACCCGTCTTGCGCAGATACTAAGTTCAACTGACAATGGAACCACTTTGTTGGGCACTAGGGCAGACCCAGGTTTA
Source organism: Pseudotsuga menziesii (assembly GCA_001517045.1). Taxonomy (NCBI): domain Eukaryota; kingdom Viridiplantae; phylum Streptophyta; class Pinopsida; order Pinales; family Pinaceae; genus Pseudotsuga; species Pseudotsuga menziesii. Next base: position 104,241 of record LPNX010679598.1, read on the forward strand.
AACCTTTTGCGTCGCACCAACAAAAGACCCACAGTGTTGGCCCTTTCAGCAACAACCTACGCGCAGGTTACAGTCTCACCCAAAACACCTATGGGGTGCCGTAGAATCAGGTTTCTACAAGCAGAAGAGGGATGTTACTGTACCTTTAGTCTTTACCAATCTATAACCAATTAACACAGAACTTCGACAATTATATATAACTTCGCATATAGATAAACATAGAGTGCCTTGATTTACCCTTTACTGGGAATTCACAGTGAAGCTCTTTATTAGCAGTGATCTTATTTATCAAATATATCTATTATTAATGCATAAAATATAAACAGAAACAGAAACAACACAAGAACCACAACACCATATATAACGTGGTTCACCCCCAGTGTAGGGGTTACGTCCATAGAACTGTGTTTTATTCAATCTTGCTACAAAATCACAGTTCTGATCTGCACACTCAGCTACAGATCTCTTCTAGTCCTTAGGAGCCATGCACACAGTAGCAGGCCTCTACGCACACAGCTGCAGATCTTCTAATCTCTTACAAAACCCTATGCACACACAGCTGCAGAGGTCGTCCATGCACACAGCTGGGACTTAACCTTCTTCTTACAAAATAGCCTTCACTTTTCCTTGATTCTTCTTACATCAAAAACCTAACCTTTCTTCTTTACACAAGTGCCTAGTTATACAGTGCACTCTTTACAAAAACATGGATTTAAACCATGGGCACCCTGAACCCTAAACCTTGGACTTAAACCATGGGTTTATTACAAAAATGGATTTTGACTTAACCCCGACACCCCTAAGACTATTTTGAGTCAAAACCTGCGTAGTTACCCACCTTAAGGACCGTTAGGGTACACGCTCCAATAGGGAAAATATAATAAATGGATTGTCATTCTGCAAGAATTTGATCTCGATTTTGTTTCGACAAAATCGAAGAAATCTTTAATCTTTGCAGAGCTTATATCAGATTTCCCAAGCGAGGCTGAGGAGTTGGTTTGTGAATATACGTTTGTTGATGAACACATCTTCTTAATCTCAACGTTAGACCCATGGTATGGGGATATCATAGTATATCTACAAACACAGAGGACCCCTACTTACCTCTCATGAGATGAACGACGACGATTACATCACGTTTCTAAGAACTACCTTATAGTGGACAATACTTTGTACCGCCGTGGGGTAGATTCCATCTTACGACATTGTTTAACTCATGATGAGGCTGAGGTAGTGCTTAATGATTGCCATAGAGGGGTGTGTGGTGGTCATTTATCTGGGTTTTCTACAGCTCAAAATATTTTGAGAGGAGGTTATTTCTGGCCGTCAATCTTTAAAGATTGTGTTGATTCGGTCAAGAGGTTCCACCCTTGCTAGGTGTTCACACGTAATATGTGCTCGAAGCCTGCCCCGTTACATCCCATTATCATCGTCGGTCCCTTCACTAAGTGGGGGCTTGATTTTATGGATTGCAACCCAGCTTCGGCTAGGGGGCACCATCATATTATAGTGGTTGTGGATTACTTCACGAAATGGGCTGAGATTATGCTTACAGTAAAATCCAACTGTGAGACAGCCGCTCACTTTGTATTCAACCAAATCATTACTTGGTTCGGGATTCCGAAAGAGCTTGTCACTAACCATGGATCGCACTTTCATAACCATATGATGGAAGATTTGGCATCCAAGTTAGGGTATAAGCAAGAGCACTCCTCTTCTTACTACCCCCAAGCGAATGGACAAGTAGAGGCAGTGAATAAATCACTCAAATCCATTCTCCAACGAACCATCGCACAAAGCAAGACAAATTGGCACATTATGTTATATCCTGCTTTGTGGGCATATCGAACCGCGGTTAAGACTGCCACTAGTTTTTCTCCATATCAGCTTGTACATGGAGTGGATTCGATATTGCCGGTTGAATGTGAGATTCCTTCATTGAAGCTAGCTGTGGAACTCTTACCAGACACTTCACCTTTGGAGGAGCGTTTGGTTCACCTTGAGCAACTTGATGAGAAGTGTTGGGATGCCTTGGTGGCTCTAGAGGTTAATAAGTGTCACGTTAAGGTCCAATACAATAAATCTATCCATCCAAGAGTGTTTAGTGAAGGAGACTTGGTCCTTTTGTGGGATCAACCAAAAGAACCCTTGGGGGCAGGGAAGTTTAATCCTATGTGGCGTGGCCCTTACGTGGTCAAGCATGTGTTAGAGAAGTGTGCCTATGAGTTAGTGGATTATGAGGGGACATCTTTGGCAGAGCCTAGAAATGGGCTCTATCTCAAAAAATACTATGCATGATCTTTAGCCAAGGCTACTTGTTGTATATTATTGTACAGATTTACGTAGTTAGGTCTTTTTCTTATCGTGATTGGGTTTGTGATTAGTTTCCATTTCTTTTGGTAGATGTCAATGGAATATTCCACCTACATAGGATTCACGGATGGTGCAAGCCGTCACACTCAACACTCAGCCTCTGTTTCTTGGGTGATTTATACTCCTATGGGTCAAGTACTGTCTTCAGGAGGTGTATGTCTACGGCGATCTTCCAACAATGTTGCTGAATATAGCCAAGGGGGCTTCACTTGTTAGCCAATATCCTATCACGTTAGTTCATATTGTGGGTTTTAAAATTATCAAAAATTGAACCAATATATTGCAGGTTTTGGGGGGATGAGGGGTTTAAGGTGGTGGTGGGTAGGGTGGTTTATAAGGATTGAGGTATAAAAAGGGGTGGGGAGGAGGTTTTAAGTATTGGGAGGGGTTTCAACAAAAATATTTTGGGTCAATATCTCTCGAAATTAAGGGTATTCTTTAATATCCCACGATCGCACGTGTTATGTGAGAGGTTCACTAAGTGAAGTCCCTATGAGTATAGTGTCGTTATTGAGCTTCTATGGGATGCCATTCTACATGGTGTTCTATCTCTTGAGATATGTCTTGATTCGGAGTTAGTAGTGTCACAGCTCAATGGTTTGTACCATGTTAGATATCCGACATTATTAAGAAGGTTCTTACGTGTGAGATTGCTAGAACGATAATTTGACAGTATAACATATATACACATTCCAAGAAATAATAATCAAGTTGCTGAATCATATGATAACTACGTGTTAGATTGGAATTTGTCTCATTCATAATAAATTAATCACAGACACAATTTTTACGCATGTAAATAAATAAATCGATCACCATAAAAAAATTTTATATACATCAAAAATGTAGTAATACATAGTGTCATAATACAAAATTGGGGCTTTTCAGGCCACCATCATATAATACACGGTAGTACAAAACATATACACTCCCAGGTGTCTAATCCTATGGAGGAGGAGGAGGGTGGTGATCATGGAACGTCACTACGGCTCTAGCTAGCCATCGGAATAAACGCACCCATGCGCGTGGTACCCCCACCACCTGCTACTGTATGGCCTCAGGAAAGTCCTCAACTTGTGCCATGGGAACTCTATGATTCAGTCTCACAAAGTTGGTATGAATGCTCTAGAGCGTTTGTTCCACATCCACACCCGTGATGTCATCTCCTCGTCCCCTCTATCTATGATGAGGGAAGCCTTCTAGACGCTATGGTGATCCCACACTTGCATCCAAATGGTAGATGTCACTATGTATTGTCATGCAAAAACATGTCTTTTTATCACATAATCAAGAAAATACAAAAAAATGAAATAACTCAAAAAATTTAAAAATAGTGAGGGTCGAGATTCGTTACCTATATCACCATATGCCGATCTTGGTGGCAATGGCATGTCTGGATCCCCTTGAAAATCTATCCCCGCATAGGGGTAGTCATCTATAGCAATGCTTTGTCATCACCACCATGGAAAGAAGTCAGCTAGATATGGGTTGGCCACCCTACCACCCCCCAGTCTGTGCATAGCATCTACCTAATGTCATTGGTCCAGATCTTGAACCCTGTGGAGAGGAATTTCCACTCTAGGGCTCAATCCTGGAACACGCTCGAAGAAAAACGTGCTCAGAATACTACTGAACCTGAAGTTCTGTACCCTGCCTGCCTTACACTCACTGAGCTGGTGTTTCATGTTGCTAAGTAGTGTCATACTCCAGTCATAGATGGTGGGTCTCATACACCCCACCACGTAGAACATCAGCAGCCACGAGGCCTGATGGAGTGATGTTAAACCTACTATCCTACCCAGCGTCAATAATATGGCCTTTAGGCCCAGCACCTATATAGCATTGGTGGGGACTTGAATCCCCACCTTCTCAGCATCTAGGTAGCAGTACACAGCTATGTACTCATCGATAGTTAGAACACCGCCTGGCCCACCTCGAGAATGAAGGTTCACCACCTCCCCTCGTCTAGAAAGACCTATGATAAAGTATATGTCCTCCACCTCTATGGTGAGGGAGATCCCATCTATATGGAAGGACTCTGAGTCTGGATCCCAATAGTCTACCAGCATCTGTAGCAGTCTTGGTTTGGCCCTCAAACCACCAAGACACCAAAACTTGTAGATTTCGAATGCACGTAAAGCTTGCTGAGCCATTAAGTCGGCCCTTACTGCTTCCTCTACTTCACCATGCTCGCGCTCTCTCCACTCTAGCACCATCCTACAAGAAAAATTGGAAATTTGGCCATTAGTTTAGTGTAAAACCATATGTGTGGCCTCATACGCGACTGTTTTGCAAACAACCGTGTATGTACGCGGGTTTGAGGCTCTTTTTCACGTATAGCCAGCCCTATACACGAAAAAAACCTCGATATCCGTGTGGGCCGCAGTGCTCATGTAGAGATGGCCTAAAAATTCATTTAACCATGAAAATCTAAAAAATTATATCAAAATGCAAGAGGAGAGCATGAGTAAATACCTGGAAGAAACGATTGTGAATTCCATTGGCTGGATCTCCTAAAATTTGCAGTTGAAAATGAGAGCTCAAACGGGTACAAGTTTCAAATGATTTATATTTTTTACTATTTATAGAAAAATTTTCAAATATTTGAAAATTTTTACCCCCTTTCCTATAGTTTTGTTATTTTCTAACCATTTTGGACCATTTTTGACATAATTGGTGTTGTAGATGACCTTTTTCAGAGCCGTTTCAGCCATTGGATTGACTCGATCGTGCTTATCTCAGGTATCATGTCTAAACTGGCATATAGGTTAGGTTCACCACCATTTGCATTGTGCATGACCTTATGACCATATCACCATGACCTTAGGAACGAACCCACTCTATTATGTCACGAAACTTTTTTGCTACTTTAGAAGTGGCATGATGTGAGTGGTAGAGCTTCACCTTACATGGGTACCCTAGTTAGCGCCTTATTTGCATTTGGTGCCTATGCCGACGTTTTCTCCTTTAGGGTGTGGGAGTCCGTTGTACAGTACTTCCATGACATTTCGTAAGAGCCTCATACTCCTCTTGATCTTATGCTGGCCTATTTCCCTCAGGACTCCCTTATGTCAAGTTGTGAATGCATTATCATGAGCTTTGCCTCCCTTATTGAGCTTTGTGCCAGCTCCCGTGACATTGCGTTTCAGCCATATAGCCCGAGCTTGTCTCATGTCTAGTCATGTAGAGCCATTTTTTATATCCTTCACAGCTTGATTCCCTTTTTACCAGGAGGGGATTTTCCCCCAAGTGTCAATATCCTACACATGTATCCCTGCATTGAGCATAGGTATGTTCCACTGCTTGGAACTAGTTTGTTTTCCCTTATGATACTCGTCTCCTCCTAGTTTGTAACTATAAATATAGTTTATCCTTTTTTCAAGATTTTCAAATAACTCAAAAAAATCCAAAAAAAAATCAAAAAACCAAAAACCCGGACAAGGAAAGATGTTATCTTTGGCAGCTGCCGATTTGTGTTGATTTCGAACAAAGCACTGTATATCACATCCATTGGTTGGGTTATATTTTGACTTTAGGAGCTGTACTCATTTATCTGAGTTTATCTCCACCGACTGGTTAAGCTTCCAGTCCCTATGGAGCCTCTGTTGATGCCTCCTATGTCATAGAGATGTTCCAATTTTTATATCGAGTCTATGCTTCCTTCATTCAGTCACCATACGCCGCTATGCTCTTGTTCAAAGGAAGTTGAAACTTATGTCGGCCATTCCTCAATTATCTTGACTTTGCATGTCGGCCATTCTTGGTTCAGTTACTGGTTCATGCACTTTATGATCGAGTCCTTCCATATTATACAGCCTTGTTGAGTACCTCGTGTTGGATGATGGGGGATGCCTTAATTCCCTTCTTACAGCGGATTTCATCCCATCAACTTCAGATCATTTATTCTGGGATTGGAATCTAGAGTCATGTTGAGTGCCTTGAGACTTGCACACATCAGTGGCAGGTTCTCTCGCCATCGACAATTTCATGGGAATACATTAATGTCCCCTGATCGATGGATCCTCTCAAGTGTTCGACCTCAACACATTTATTCACACCTATTAGTTTGCACTCTAGTACCTTGATTCCCATTTTCATTATTGGTGGGTGATCTCGCGTCTGTTAACGGTATACATTAATGACCGGTAATCAGATGATGGACTACTATGTTCGACCTCGACACCTCTATTCGCATAGTAGGACATGCACTCGTAGCGGTTTGTGTAGAATACTTTCCAGATGGGTGGCATCTCTTATATGCTACCTCCTTGATCGTGCCAGTGTTCATGATATTTCAGCTCTCATGACTTGATTCCAGTATATGTCAGACATTTCCAGCCACTATGGAGATCTTGATCTGTTATATATCTTCAGCCATTTTGGAGATCATGGTCCTTTGTATATCTTCATCATGGAGTTTCTTATCTATGTAAATTGTATGTGGCGATGACCACATATGTAATATCATGTATCATGCCTATTCATGGCCATTGTACTCTTATGTATCCGAGACTGCTATATGTACTTGTAGTTATGTGCATATTTGTATTATTGTACTATGTTGATTGGGTGGCTGGTCTTCCATTTGGGATCCTTCATCACTCCACTTCTGGGATGGACTTATAATTTATTTCGGCCATCGTATAACCCCTCTGACCTCACACATTAGGGGGCATACGTTATAGGGGATTTCACCACTCTAGGTGAATCACCCTTTGTATGGACTTCCCCTGTCCCGCTGCAGACTCATTAGACCCTATGGACCACTTTTTGTCCTTTGATGTTTCCTTGATCATCCCCACAAACATATGAAAAATGATATACGCGGCTTTTAAATCTATAACCACGTACATACGCGGGTTTGACCCATATAACCACGTACATCGGGATGTGTGCATAATCCAAATCCTTTTGGAGTTTTCCTTGACATGGATCCGACTCATTCGACTCTTGGCCTTCCCTATGCCTTGAGATCGCTCGGATTCGACCTTTCATTATCCCTTTGAAAGCTATATAAGGAACCCCTTGGTACATTGAAGGCATAAGAGAGAATTGAGAGCAAAGAAACTATAGTCCATTGTTGCTGGAACTTATGCTTGAGTCTGCATTCCTTTGTCCCTTGGAGCACTTTTGTGTTCTTCCCAAGCTTTCCTTTTGCTAGTGATATTGCTATCGATAGATGGAGGATTGAAGTGTTGGAGACCCAAGTGGGGGATTCAGTTTCTTTGGTTCGCAGACGTGCCGTCAGAGGTTGTATCTTGTAATCTATGATTTGTATTAATAGAAATATCTTTTCCTGTCCAATGATGTGTATTTGAATGAATATTTTATCCATGGGATTATGTTAAATTCTTTTACATTATTGATTATATATGCTAGAATAGATCTAACACCATGATATATAGTATACTTGTGTTGTTTACTTGTTGTTGAGGAAGTGTTATAGCAATTCAAGCTGAAGATTGGAAAGCTCAATGGGGATCTACTTCAACCATCCGGAATAAGGTATGAGGTCTGATCCTTTAGTGTTAGACATTTAATTTCTATTGCATATTGGAAAGGATTGATTTCTGGAGTCAAGATGTCTGTTGTGGTACCCCAAGCCATAGGAATTTCTCTCCTTAACAATAAGGCTCAATGGATAGGAATGGTTGAGATATTTGTGGGTGAGGTGGCCTCTAAGATCCTATGATAGGGGATCTCAAGCTCAATTGACCCACTATGATAGGGATAAGGGAGGACATGAGGCTCATGATCTAGAAGCCTCGAGAAACTTCTCTTTTTCCCATTTTACCTAGGGTATCGCTTTTCTCCTCTTATGACAGAGTAGTTTAGGTTAGAACCGCTTATGGGCCAAAGGCCATAGGTGGTGGATCTGCTTATGGAAAACAAGATACAGGTGGAGCAAGCAAGATACCGCTCATGGTTAATGGGGAAAATGCGGTACTGAGTATTTTTATGTAAGATTGACAAACAACATGGGTTTCCACTCCAAATGCTGGGATTAAGGGAAAAAATGTAAGTCAAAGGTCTTATCACATGGTGGTGATAGGATTTTAGTATAACATCATCATCACTAGATCTAGATCATCCCTTGATCTGGATCATATTTGGAGCATCATCACTGGATCTATATCATCCCTCGATCTGGATCATCACTGTTGGATCATCATCACTGTATCATCACGAGTGCTATCACATGATTATTCTCGTCACAGGAATTTCTATAGAGCCAGACATTTTTTATGCTTGTTGTAGGCCTAGCCTCCATGTAGGTCTTCTTCAGCACTTATATCTGACCCTAAGTCAGAATGGCTCACCCAACACTTATATCTGATCATGTAGGAACCAATCCTATAATCATATCAGAAAGGCACGCCCAACACTCACATCTGACCATGTGGGAACACCTCCCACAACCCTGTCAAAAAGGCCCAGCACTCACATCCATCAACCAATTTCGGAAAGGCTCAGCACTTACACTTGTCCATGTGAGGAACCAATCCTCCATGCTGAAAGGCTCTACACTTACATCTGAAAACCAATGTCACAAAGGCTCAGCACTTATATTCAACCATACAAGGAACCAATCCTTCATGCTGAAAGGGCTCTGCACTTACATCTGACAACCAATGTCAGAAGGGCTCTGCGCTCACATCTGATCATGTAGGAACCAATCCTATAGTCACATCAGAATGGCCCTCAGTTCCAGATTGAGATTTCTTGGTAATTGACCAAGTTCCTCCATTCCAAGAATGGCATTCAATGCTTACTTCTGATCGTGTAGGAACTAATCCTACATTCACATCTATTATAATAATCAACCCATAGTTTACCCATTTAGACATTAATTTAATTATTTCTGTCTTATTAGCCTAGTTCATGTGTCCCACCTTGTGCAAGTTGTCTATTACCTATCCATAGTGGTCAAACTTTCCTTATTTGACTCATCTAGTGCATGGGAAAGCCCAAGGAATCAAATCTGCTTTATTCTTGGCCTCCTATGCGCCCTTCTGCTTTTTCTTCTTTATTCCCTGCTTTTTCAGTGTTTTAAGGCAAATGGAAAAGCTAGACTAGGTGAGGTGAACTAGTTTTTTGTCCTCTTCATCCTCCACTCTTTTCTCCATGAAAAAGCATGTATGAGCTGCCATTCCACCACTCTTTAGCTTACCTAAGCCATTTTTCTAATTTGTGAGCTCCATGACAGATTTGGGATCAGCTTTTTACACCTATGGGGGATTTGCTTATTTTTAGTAAGCCTGCTTTATTCTAGATTCGAATTGCTCCTCATGCATTCAAATCCCTGATTTATGTTATTTATTTAGCAACCTATTATGTTATAGGGTTGGCTATTGTACACTAATTTAATACAGATTAGTGTTCAACTCCAATTTCAGTCTCTTTTGTGAGTGATTTTGCATGATCAATTGTTAATTGTTGTGAGTAAAATTAATCTATCACTGGGTTCAATTTCCACATGGTATCAGAGCACTTGTATATTGTTTTCTCTCCTCCAAAATTGTTTTGCAGGTTAGATATCAGTGACTAGGAGCCTTCTACTGACAACCGGGACAGATTTTCTAAGCTATGGATCAATCACAGAAAACTATCTTGACTCCCTTCAATTTCTTTGAATGGAAAGCAGAGATGGAAATAATGTTGAGAGAGAAAGGCCTCTACAAGGTGACTATGGCAACAGAAGCAGATCCCAATGCAGCTGCAGAGAATATAAAATGGCACAACAGGAGGGATGAGGCCTATGGTCTCCTGTGTCTGAGTATTTCCAGATACCTCATTTTCCATCTTGATGGATTGAAATCATCGAATGAAGTATGGGAGAATATTTTTGATATTTTTGGAAAGACAGATGAGATGAGGGGACATCAAATTTAAAATGAGCTGATTTCTCTGAGTCCAAATAGCTTTGAATCCCTGCAGCTATATTTCTCCAAGTTCAAAGCACTAGTTTTGCAGCTGAAACAGTGTGGGATCGAAAAGAAAGATGATCAGCTCATACTGGCCATACTCTCGAAGCTAGGCCCTGACTATTCAGTTTTTGTTTCTACCTTCTATGCCACAAAACTGACAGCTCAAACCTAGAAGATGCCTAGCCTTGCAGATTTCATGGAATCTCTCACACAAGAACAGGACAAGCTGGTGATGATGGTCACCATCAAACCATCCAAAGATCAAGCTTTGATTGCTGGAGATTCGAGGGTGGATTCAAAAATAAAAAAGAAAGCTAAAAAGCCACCTGAGAAAAAGAGAGACAAGAAACAGTCTCTGAAGGATCTACAAGGTCCCAAGAAAAACTACCAGAAGAAGAAAAACAAAGGTGAAATGAACAAGTGCACATACTACAATAAGGGCAATCACACTGAAAGCTCTTGTATGAAGAAGAAAATAGATATGCTGACCCAACTCCTGGAGAAGAATGGAATCTCCCTTCCAAAAAGCTCAAAGAAGAGAGAAGGAGGATCAAGTTCAGATGACAGAGAGAGAGTTCATGCTCTAGTTGCTGGCACATCAAACTCACCCAGTTTTATCATTGATTCTGGAGCTTCAAGACACATGGTTTTGACTATGGAGGCCTTCTCCTCACTAGACAAGTCAAAAGGACCATCTATAGTACTGGGAGATGACTCTCTCACTGAAATTTTGGGTAAAGGAAAGATAGATCTTGATCATGGTCAGTTCAGCAATGTGTTGTATGTGCCTGGTCTTGCCTCCAACCTCCTATTAGTGTACAAGATGACCCACACTGGGTCTCCTAAGAAAGTCATATTCTCACCTGATGAAGTTGAGATCACAGAGATCTCAACTGGTAGAGTCATTGCAAAAGGAGTTGCGAATCATGCTCAAAAGGTATACATGTTCTCACACTTCCTACCTTACTCAAACCCCTCTGCTCTTCTGATTCATGCTAATGAAGCAAGCAAGATTTGGCATGAAATATTTGGCCACCTAAACTACAAATATATTTCTAATCTTAGTGAAAAAGATATGGTCATAGGGTTTCCCAAGATAAAATTTTCCAAAGGAGTCTGCCAAGGTTGTATCCTAGGAAAACACCCAGAGCACAAATTTGAGAGAGCTAGTCATGAGAGAACCTCTGCACCCCTCGAGCTGATCCACAGTGATGTTGCTAGCACATTCCCTCATATTTCCATGATTCAGGACAAATATGCATTGACCTTCATTGATGACTTTTCCAGGTATTGATGGGTTCACTTCCTGAAACACAAGTCTGAAGTTTTTGGCCTATTCAAAGTCTTTAAGGCTTTGGTTGAGAACGAGTCTAGAAGGACTCAAGGCCCTCAGATCTGACAATGGTGGTGAGTATGTCAAGTCTGAGTTTATTAATTATTGTGTAGATGCAGGTATTCAGATGTAGCATTCTATCCCTTACACACCACAACAAAATGGTGTTGCTACGAGGAAGAACAGATCACTGAAGGAGATGGCAACATGCATGATGGAGGCCAAAAATTTTCCACCAAAGTACTGGGCCAAATCTATCAACTATGTAGCCTATATTCATAATAGGGTGCCTCAAAAACAACTTGATGGCATGACTCCCTTCGAAGCATGGAGTGGGCACAAGCCAGATGTGACCCATTTCAGGATTTTTGGCTCAAAGGCTTGGGCTAGAATCCCAACAGAGAAGAGGAAGGATTTGCAGCCCCAAAGCCAAGAGTGTCTTTTTGTTGGATACTCTAAATATTCAAAAGGGTACAAACTGATAAATTTGAGCACAAACAAATCCTTCATTTAAAGGTGTGTTCAGTTTGAAGAAGAACCCCTTGCAGTAGTGGAAGTTGGTGAAGCCTCTTCACCACCTGAACCTCAAGAAGTAAGTAAAGAGTTTTTTTAACATGCTGATTCTAATTTGTCTAATGGAGATGAGTTTATTGCAGACCCTAACATCCCTACAAGGCCAAAATGGGAAGCCAAGAAACTACATGCAGTAGGAGAGCTAGCTGGGGATCCCAATGACCCAAGGAGGACTAGATATCAGTTCGAGAGTGGTCAGTCCATGAAGGATCCTATGTTTGCTGAAAAATGCTATTTGATGGTGGAATATGATCCTCAAACATATGAAAAAGTATCAGGAGATCCAAGATGGAAAACATCCATGAAGGAAGAGTTTAACTCACTCTAGAAGAGCAACGCATGGGAGCTAGTGGATCTTCCCCCAGGGAGAAAACTAGTACAGTGTAAGTGGGTCTATAAGACCAAATTTGCTGCTGATGGTTCACCACTAAAGTACAAGGCCAGATTGGTAGCCAAGGGCTACTCACAGGTTCATGGCATAGATAACAATGAGACTTTTGCCCCAGTGGCAAAGATGGATTCCATCAGGCTAGCCTTAGCCATTGCAGCCTCAAGGCAATGGGAGGTACATCACATGGATGTAAAATGTGCCTTCCTAAATGGATATCTCACTGAAGAGATATATATGCAGCAGCCTCAAGGTTTTTCTACTAACCCTTCTCTTGTGTGCAGGTTGAGAAAGTCATTGTATGGGCTAAAGCAAGCCCCCGGGGCTTGGTATGCCAAGATCGATAGCTTCTTGCTATCACTGAATTTTGTTCGGTGCAAATCAGATCCAAATGTCTATTTGAAGTTAGTTAATGGTTCATTAATGATAATTTTGTTATATTTTGATGACCTCCTCGTTGTAGGAAGCTCAAAGGCTGAGATTGATTCCTTAAAAGGAGCTATGAACCAAGCCTTCTCCATGACAAATTTGGGGCTCTTAAGTCAATTTTTGGGGCTTGAGATTGCTCAAACCAAATCTAGAATCAAGGTGCACCAGTCCAAATATTCCTTGTACTTGCTGAACAAATTCAAAATGAAGGATTGCAAAGAAAGCAAAACTCCTTTCCTTTCAGGAGTGAAGCTGGAAGAAGCTGATTCTTCACCTATGGTAAACAATACACTGTATAGGCAATTGATTGGATGTTTGTTGTATCTGACACATAATAGACGTGATCTTTGTTATGCAGTAAGTGTGGCTTCTAGATTCATGGATCAGCCTCAAGAGATCCATTGGAAAGCAGCCAAAAGGATCCTTAACTTTGTTAAGGGAACAAGGACACATGGGATCTTCTATAAAGCAAAATCTGATCTTGATTTGATTGGATTTACCGACAGTGATTGGGCAGGTGATAGAATAGACAGAAAGTACACATTAGTATATGTGTTCATGCTTGCAGAAGGGCCAATCAGCTGGTCAAGCAAGAAACAGAGTGCCATTGCACTCTCATCTACAGAAGCAGAGTACAGAGGAGTTTTTAATGTAGCAACTCAATGTTTATGGTTGCAGGGTTTACTTGGAGAGTGTGGCTTCGAACCAGAGTACTTAACTACCATCTACTGTGATAACCAGAGTACCATTCGAATCTACAAATATCCAGTTCATAAGTAGAGAACCAGACACATTGAGATCCATATGCACTACATCAGAGAACTTGTGCATGATGGCACCATTCACCTACTCTTATGTTCATCTTCAGAACAAGTAGCTGATATCTTCACCAAAGCATTTTGTGAGAAGACCTTCAGCAATCTCAAATCACTGCTGGGGATTGCGGATCATGCTGTGAAGCATGAGTGAAGACAAGATTCTACAATTTTGTTTATAGTCAATGTTTAAGGGAGGATTTTCCCAAGTTGGTTTCACCTCTTTCCTTGTTTTAAATGGACATGCAGTATGTAAAGGGTGACTAAGCCTTGTTGCTAGGCCCTATAATTTTCTGATATATTACTCATAATTCAGGCTTAAGGGGGGGTTTTAGAATAATCAACCCATAGTTTACCCATTTATACATTAATTTAATTATTTCTGTCTTATTAGCCTAGTTCATGTGTCCCACCTTGTGCAAGTTGTCTATTACCTATCCATAGTGGTCAAACTTGCCTTATTTGACTCATCTAGTGCATGGGAAATCCCAAGGAATCAAATCTGCTTTATTCTTGGCCTCCTATGCGCCCTTCTGCTTTTTCTTCTTTATTCCCTGCTTTTTCAGTGTTTTAAGGCAAATGGAAAAGCTAGACTAGGTGAGGTGACCTAGTTTTTTGTCCTCTTCATCCTCCACTCTTTTCTCCATGCAAAAGCATGTATGAGCTTCCATTCCACCACTCTTTATATTTCCTAAGCCATTTTGCTAATTCGTGAGCTCCATGACATATTTGGGATCAACTTTTTACACCTATGGAGGATTTGCTTATTTTTAGTAAGCCTGCTTTATGCTAGATTCAAATTGCTCCTCATGCATTCGAATCCCTGATGTATGTTATTTATTCAGAAACCTATTATGTTATAGGGTTGGCTATTGTACACTGATTTAATACAGTTTAGTGTTCAGCTCCAATTTCAGTCTCTTTTGTGAGTGATTTTGCATGATCAATTGTTAATTATTGTGAGTAAAAATAATATATCACTGGGTTCAATTTTCACAACATCAAAATGGCTCAGCACTCACATCTGACATGGAAGGAACCAATCCTCTCACCATGACAGAATGGCTCAGCCCTTACATCTGACCATGGAAGGAACCAATCCTCTCACCATGTCAGAATGGCTCTGGGTCTCATCATTTCCCCTTGGAGGAAACCTTGATCTGAAAAACACCAAGATTCTCCCTGAAGTAGTCAAACTTCACCCTAGCCAATGGATTTGTCAACACATAAGCTATTTGTTCCTTCATCGCAACATACTGGAGCTTTACTACTCCCCTATGCACCATATCCCTGATGTAGTGATACTTGATCTTGATATGCTTTGACTTGTCATGGAACACTGGATTCTATGACAAATTCATGAAACTCTAGTTGTCGGAATGTATATAAGTAGCATCAATCCATATATCAAATAAATCAAACAGTATCTTCCCCATCCATACTACCCCAAAACTAGATGAACAAGCGGCGACATACTCTTCTTGAGCTGTACTCAGTGCCACATAGGATTGCTTCCTGCTAAACCAAGAGATCACACCTGATCCCATACTGAAGCAGCACCCTGAAGTGCTCTTCCTATTAATGGCATTGTCTGCCAATCCAAATCAACATAACCCTCTAGGTTAATCTTCTGATTCACCTCATACTTGATCCCATAATCAATTGTACCCCTCAGGTACCTCAAAATATGCTTTGTAGAAATCAAGTCAACATGTCTCAGATTTTTCAAGAACTGGCTCAAGGTCTTCACAGCAAAGAAAATATCTAGTCTCATGTTCGTCAGGTACATCAACGACCCAATCATCTGATGATACATCATAGCATCAACCATCTCTGATGAAGCATCACTCAATAGCTTCAGGTTTGATGCAATAGGTGTGGTCATGGCCTTGCAATCCATCATTGGAAACCTCTTCAAGATCTATACTACATAATTCCCTTGTTCGAGGGAGATTCCATCTACATTCTACCACACCTCCATGCCTAGAAAATAATGCATCATACCCAAGTCCTTCATTTAGAACTCGATAGCAAGCTTTCTCTTCGTATCAGCAATCAACCCATCCATACCTATTACAAATAGATCATCTACATACAGTAGGAGCATCACTGGGTTTCCATCTTCAACCTTGTAGTAAAGGTTGGAATCTTCTTTACTTTTGGTAAATTCCAAACTGGATAGAAAGCTGTCAATTCTGTCGTACCATGTCCTAGGTGCCTGTTTCAAACTGTACATGGATTTCTTCAATATACACACATGAGACTCCCTGTCATGTGTTTCAAAACTGAGTGGCTTCTCTACATACACTTCCTCTTCCACTACACCATTCAAGAAATCATTCTTGACATCCATTTGGTGTATCTTCCAATTCATCATTGTAGCTATAGCAAGTACTGATTTGATGGAAGTGTATCTGGCTACAGGTGCAAAGGTTTCTTGATAATCTATTCCTTATTTCTGTGAGAAGCCATGAGCCATGAATCTTTCCTTATATTTCTCTATGCTACCATCTACAACATTCTTAATCTTGTAGATCCATTTGGAAGTTACAACGAACTTCCCTTCTAGTCTTGGGACAACATCCCAAACATCATTCTTCATGATCGATTGATACTCTTCAATCATAGCATGCTTCCATTCTTTTCATTTTTCTACTTCTTCATAATTTGAAGGTTCTTTATTGATAAAGTCACATAGTAAAGCTACATATCTGGAGCAGGATCTAGTTCTTTTTCTTCTTCTATGATTCTCTTCTAGAGCCCCATATCTTTCCACACCTTGGACAACTTCTCGTACCCAAGCAGGTCTCCTCTTGTGAGGATTCTTCTCTTGAGGTGGATCTACAGGTTGTTTTGGTTCTTCAAATTATCAATCTTCTTCTTGAGTTTCTTCGTTCATGGTTATGTCATGAATTCTAGGTGCTTCTACTTCTTTAGGTTCTTCAATAGGTCTCTTTTTGGATTTGTTGTAAGTTGTGTCTTCATCAAATGTTACATCCCTGCTGATGTCAATCTTCTTGAATCTTGGGAAATATATTCTGTAATCCTTCAAGCTTTCAGAGTATCCCACAAATATACCCTTCTTTCCTGAAGGATCTAATTTTTTTCTTTTCTCTTTTGGAATGTGTATGTACACTAGACAACCGAATATTCTGAGATGGCTGACTTCTTGTTTCTTGCTGGAAAAGACTTCTTCAGGTATCTTGTTCTTGAGTACTTTGTGTGGAGTATGGTTTGTACATACACCATTGTTCTGGCAGCCTCTGCCCATATATGCATGGGAAGATATTGATCATGAAACATTGCTCTTGCATCTTCCATGATCGTTCTATTCTTCCTTTCTGCAACCCCATTCTGTTGTGAATTATAAGGAGTGGACAACTCCATCTTAATCCCTGAGTCTTTGCACAACTCTTTGAATTCATTTAATGTGAATTCTCCACCATTATTTGATCTAAAGGTATTGATCTTCTTTTCTATTTGATTCTCGATCAAGGATTTGAATTCCTTGAACTTGCTGAATACTTCATCTTTGTTCTTCATGAAGTAAATCCATGTCTTCCTAGAAAAGTCATCAATAAAAGAAACATAGTATACATACCCGCTTAGTGATCTTGATGACATTGGACCGCATACAATGAAGTGGATGATCTCCAAGATTCATTTTGCTTTGCTCTCGCTACTTGGAAATGTCTTCTTTGTGTTCTTTCCTTTCACACATCCTTTGCATACCCCTTCATGTTTTGCTTGAATTTCTAGAATACCTTCAACAACTTTTCTTGCAAGTGGTTGTTACAGAGAGAAATTCCTATGGCTTGGCGTACGACAACAGACAGCTTGACTCCAGAAATCAATCCTTTCCAATATGCAATAGAAATTAAATGTCTAACACTAAAGGATCAGACCTCGTACCTTATTTCGGACGGTTGAAGTAGATCCCCATTGAGCTTTCCAATCTTCAGCTTGAATTCATATATTACTTCCTCAACAACAAGTAAACAATACAAGCATTCTATATATCATGGTGTTAGATCTATTCTAGCATATATAATCAATAATGTACAAGCATTTGACATAATCCCATGGATAAAATATTCATTCAAACACACATTATTGGACAGGAAAATATATTTTTATTAATATAAATAAGATATTACAAGATACAACCTCTGACGGTACGTCTGTGAACCAGAGAAAATGAATCCCCCACTTGGGCCTC
Source organism: Pseudotsuga menziesii (assembly GCA_001517045.1). NCBI lineage: Eukaryota > Viridiplantae > Streptophyta > Pinopsida > Pinales > Pinaceae > Pseudotsuga > Pseudotsuga menziesii. Next base: position 122,299 of record LPNX010679598.1, read on the forward strand.
CACCACCTCAATCCTCCATCTCTCGATAGCAAGCTCACAAGAAAAAGGCAAGCTTGGGAAGAACTCACTAGTGCTCCAAGGGACAAAGGGATGCGACTCAAGCATAAGTTCTGGCAACAATGTACTATAGTTTCTTTGCTCTCAATTCTCTCTTATGCCTTCAATGTACCAAAGGGTTCCTTATATAACTTTCCAAAGGGGTGATGAAAGGTCGAATCCGAGCGATCTCAAGGCATAGGGAAGGCCAAGAGTCAAATGAGTTGGATCCATGTCAAGGAAAACTCCAAAAGGATTTGGATTATGCACACATCCTGATGTACACGGTTTTAGAGGTCAAACCCACGTATATACGTGCTTATAGGTTTAAAAGTCATGTGTATCATTTTTCATATGTTTTTAGGGATGATCAAGGAAACATCAAAGGACAAAAAATGGTCCATGGGGTTTAAGGAGTCTGCAGTGGGATAGGGGAAGGCCATACAAAGTGTGATTCACCTGGAGTGGTGAAATCAGCTATAATAGATGCCCCCTAATGTGTGAGGTCAGAGGGGTCATACGATGGCTGAAATACATTATAATTCCATCCTAGAAGTGGAGTGATGAAGGATCCCAAATGGAAGACCATCCACCCAATCAGCATAGTACAATAATACAACTCTGCATATAACTGCAAATACATATAGCAGTCCCGGATACATAAGAGTACAATGGCCATGAATAGGCATGATACATGATATCACATATGTGGTCATAGCCACGTACAATATATATAGATTAGAATCTCCATGATGAAGATATATATAGTACCATGATCTCCATAATGGCTGAAGATATAACAGATCAAGATCTCCATAGTGGCTGGAAATATCTGACATATGCTGGAATCAAGTCATGAGAGCTGAAATCTCATGAACACTAGCACGATCAAGGAGGTAGCATATAAGAGATGCCACCAATCTAGAAAGTATTCTACACAAATCGCTATGAGTACATGTCCTACTATGCGAATAGAGGTGTCGAGGTCGAACATAGTAGTCCATCGTCTGATTACTGGTCATTAATGTATACTATTAACAGATGTAAGATCACCCACCGATAATGAAAATGGGAATCAAGGTACTAGAGTGCAAACTAACAAGTGTGAATAAATGTGTTGAGGTCAAACACTTGAGAGGATCCATAGATCAGGGAACATTGATGTATTCCTAAGAACTGTCGATGGCGAGAGAACCTGCACTGATGACTGCAAGTCTCGAGGCACTCAAAAGGACTCTAGATTCCAATCCTAGAATAAATGATCTAAATTCGATGGGATGAAATCTGTTGGAAGGAGGGAATTAAGGCATCCCCCATCATCCAACACAAGGTACTCAGCAAAGCTGTATAATGTGGAAGGACTCGATCATAAGGTGCACGAACCAGTAACTGTACCGGGAATGACCGACATGCAAAGTCAAGATAACTAAGGAATGGCCAACTTAGGCTTCAACTTCCTTCGAACAAGAGCATAACGACGTATGGTGACTGAATGAAGGAAACATAGACTTGATATACAAACTAGGACATCTCTGTGACATAGGATGCATCAACAGAGGCTCCATAGGGACTAGAAGCTTAACCAGTCGGTGGAGATAAACTCAAATAAACGAGTACAGCTCCTAAAGTCAAACTATAACCCAACCAATGGATGTGATATACAGTTCTCTATTTGAAGGTGAAATGACTCAACAGCTTCCAAAAATAACATCTTTTCTTGTCCGGCTTTTTGGTTTTTTAATTTTCTTTTGGACTTTTTCAGTTATTTAAAAAGCTTGAAAAAAGAATAAAATAGCTTTGTAGTTACAAACTAGGAGGAGACGAGTGTCATAAGGGAAAACAAACTAGTTCCAAGCAGTGGAACATACATATGCTCAATGCAAGGATACATGTGTAGGATATCGACACTCGAGGGAAAATCCCCTCTTGGTAAAAAGCAAATCAAGCTGCGAAGGATATAAAAAATGGCTCTGCATGGCTAGTCATGAGACAAGCTTGGGCTATATGGCTGAAACGGAATGTCAGGGGAGCCGGCATAAAGCTCAATAAGGTAGGAAAAGCTCTTGATAATTCATTCACAACTTGACATGAGGGAGTCCTGAGGGAAATAGGCCAGCAAAAGATCAAGAGGAGTATGAGGCTCTTGCGAAATGTCATGGTAGTACTATACAATGGACTCCCACACCCTAAAGTAGAAAATGTCAGCATGGGCACCAAATGCAAATAGGGCACTAACTAGGGTACCCATGTATGGTAAAGCTCTACCACTCATATCATACCACTTCTAAAGCAGCAAGAAGGTTCTGTGACATAATAGAGTGGGTTCGTACCTAAGGTCATGATGAGATGGTCATAAGGTTATGAAAAATGAAAACTGTGATGAAACCTAACCTATATGCCAGTTTAGACATGATACCTGAGATCGGCATGAACGGGTCAATCCAATGGCTGAAACGGCACTGAAAAAGGCCTTCTACATCACGAATTATGTCAAAAACGGTCCAAAATGGTTAGAAAATGTCGAAACTATAGGAAAGGGGGTAAAAATTTTCAAATATTTGAAAATTTTCTATAAATAGTAAAAAATTCAAAATATTATAAATCATTTGAAACTTTTACCCATTTGAGCTCTGATTTTCAACAGCGAATTCCAGGAGATCCAGCTGGTGGAATTCACTACCGTTTCTTCCAGGTATTTACTCATGCTCTCCTCTTGCATTTTGATACAATTTTATGAATTTTCATGGTCAAATAAGGTTTTTAGGCCAACCCAAAATGAGCGGTGCGGCCCACATGGAAATCGAGGTTTTTTCCATGTATAGGGCTAGATATACGTAGAAAATGGCCTCAAACCTGGGTACATACGCGGCTGTTTTCAAAATAGTCGCATATGAGGCCGCGCATATGGTTTTTTCAATAAAATAATGGGAAAATTTGCAATTTTTTTGTGCAGGATGGTCCTAGAGTGGAGAGAGTGTGAGCATGGTGAAGTAGAGGAAGCAGTAAGGGCCGACTTAATGGCTCAACAAGCTCTACATGCATGCAGACTCTACAAGTTTTGGTGTCTTGGTGGTTTGAGGGCCAAACCAAGACTATTATAGATGCTGGTAGATTACTGGGATCCAAACTCAGAGTCCTTCCATAGAGGTGGAGGACATATACTTTATCATAGGGATTTCTAGATGAGGGGAAGTGGTGAACCTTTGTTCTCGTGGTGGGCCAGGAGGTGGCCTGACTATTGACAAGTACATTGCAGTGTACTGTTATCCAGACACCAAGAAGGTGGGGAGTCAAGTCCCTACCGATGCTATACAGGTGCTGAGCCTAAAAACCATATTACTAATGCTGGGCAGGATAGCAGGCTTGGCATCACTCCACCAGGCTTCGCGGCCTCTGATGTTCTATGCAGTGGAGTGCATGAGACCCATGATCTACGACTGGAGTACTACACTACTGAGCAACATGAAACACCAGCTCAGTGAGTGTAAGGCAGGCAGGGTGTGGAACTTTGGGTTCAGCAGTATTTTGAGCATGTTTTTCTTCGATCGTGTTCCAGGATTGAGCCCCATAGTGGACGTTCCTCTTCATGAGGTTCAAGATCTGGCCCAACGGCGTTGGGAAGATGCTATGCGCAGACTGTGGGGTGGTAGGGTGGCCAACCCATGTCCAGCTGACTTCTTTTCATGGTGGTGATGACAGATAGTTTCCATCGATGACTATCCCTATGCAGGGATAGATTTCTGGGGGGACCCGGACATGCCGTTACCACCAGGATCGGCATATGGTGATATAGGTAACAAATCTCGACCCTCTCTTTTTAAATTTTTGAGTTATTTAATTTTTTTGTATTTTCTTGATTATGTGGAATCAAAAATACATACTTTTGGGTGATGATACATAGTGACATATACCATTTGTGTGCAGATGTGGGACCACGGTGGCCAGAGGGCTTCCCTCACCATAGACGGAGGGGAAGAGGAGATGACATCATGGGTGTGGATGCGGAGTGAATGCTCCAGAGCATTCATACCAAATTCATGAGATTGACACATAGAGTTCCCATGGCGCAAGTCGAGGACTTGCCTGAGGCCATGCAGCGGCAGGTGGTGGGTGTACCACGTGCATGGGTGCGTTTATTTCAACGGTTGGATAGAGTCGTAGTGACCTTACATGATCAAAAACCTCCTCCTCCTCCACAGGATTAGACACCTGGGAGTGTATACATTTTGTACGACCATGTATTATATGATGGTGGCTTAAAAGCCCCAATTTTGTATCATCACACTATGTATTATCACATTTTTGATGTCTATATAAATTTTTTTATGGTAATCGAGTTATTTATTTACATGTGTAAAAATTGTGTTTGTGATTAATTTATTATGAATAAAACAAATGCAATCTAACACGTAGTTAGCATATGATTCAACAACTTGATTATTATTTCTTGGAATGTGTATATATGTTATATTGTCAAATTACCATTTTAACAATCTCACACGCAAGAACCTTCTCAATAATGTTGGATCTCTAACATGGTACAAACCTTTGAGCTATGACACTACTAACTCTGAATCAAGACGTACCTAAAGAGATAGAACACCATGTAAAATGGCATCCCGTAGAAGCTCAATAATGGCGCTATATTCAGCAACATTGTTGGAAGATGGCCTTAGACATACACCTCCTAAAGACAGTACCTGACCCATAGGAGTATAAATCACCCAAGCAGCAGAGGCTGAGTGTTGAGTGTGACAGCTTGCACCATTCGCAAATCCTATGTAGGTGGAAGATTCCATTGACATCTGCCAAAAGAAACGGAAACTAATCACAAACCCGATCACGATAAGAAAAAGACCTAACTATGCAAAGCTGTACAATAATATACAACAAGAAGCCTTGGCTAAAGATCATTTATAATATTTTTTGAGATAGAACCCATTTATAGGCTCTGCCAAAGCTGTTCCTTCATAATCCACTAAATCATACGCACCCTTCTCTAACACACGCTTGACCACGTAAGGACCATGCCACATAGGATTAAATTTCCCTGCCCCCAAGGGTTCTTTTATTTGATCCCACAAAAGGACCAAGTCTCCTTCACTAAATTCTCTTGGATGGATAGACTTATTGTACTGGACCTTAATGCGACGTTTATTGACTTCTAGAGCCACCAAGGCATCCCAATGCTGCTCATCAAGTTGCTGAAGGTGAACCAAACGCTCCTCCAATGGGGAAGTGTCTGGTAAGAGTTCCACAGCTAGCTTCAACGAAGGAATTTCACATTCAACTAAAAATATCAACTCCACTCCATGTACAAGCTGATATGGAGAAAAACCAATGGCATTCTTAACAACGGTTCGATATGCCCACAAAGCAGGATATAACATAATGTGCCAATTACTCTTGCTTTGTGCGATGGTTCATTGGAGAATGGATTTGAGTGATTTATTCACTACCTCTACCTATCCATTCACTTGGGGGTAGTAAGAAGATGAATGCTCTTGCTTATACCCTAACTTGGATGCCAACTCTCCCATCATACGGTTCTGAAAGTGCGAGCCATGGTCAGTGACAAGCTCTTTTAGAATCCCGAACCGAGTAATAATTTAGTTGAACACAAAGTGAGCGGCTGTCTCACCGTTGGATTTTACTGTAGGCATAGCCTCGGCCCATTTCGTGAAATAATCAACAGCCACTATAATGTGATGGTGCCCCCCAGCCGAAGCTAGGTTGCAATCCATAAAATCGAGGCCCCACTTAGTGAAGGGACCGGCGGTGATAATGGGATGTAATGGGGTAGGTTTCGAGTGCATATTATGTGTGAACACCTGGCAAGGGTGGCACCTCTTGACCACAACAACACAATCCTTAAAGATCGATGGCCAGAAATAACCCACTCGTAAAATATTTTGAGCTGTAGAAATCCCAGATAAATGACCACCACATGCCCCTCCATGGCAATCATTCAGCACTACCTCAGCCTCTTCATGAGTTAAACAATGTCGTAAAATGGAATATACCCCACGGTGGTACAAAGTATTGTCCACTATGAGGTAGTTCTTAGAGACGTGATGTAATCGTTGTCGTTCATCTCGCGAGAGGTGAGTAGGGGTATTCTGTTGGGCTATAGGGAAGACCCGGTTTTTATACCATTAAATTCACACCAACAAAAGACCCACAGTGTTGGCCCTTTCAGCAAAAACCCACGAACAGGTTGTAGTCTCACCCGAAACAGTTATGGGGTGCTGCAGAATCAGGTTTCTGCAAGCAGAAGAGGGATAGCAAACAGTTCCTTGCATAACCCTTTGCTGGGAATTCACAGCGAAGTTAGTATTTTGCAGTGATCTTACTTATCAGTTATATATTTATTAATGCATAAAATAACATAAGAACAACACAACAGAACCACAACACAAGATATAACGTGGTTCACCCCCATTTTAGGGGTTACATCCATAGAATTGTGTTTTATTCAACTCTTTACAAAAACCACAGTTCTGATCTGCGCACTCAGCTGCATATCCCTTCAAGTCCTCAAAGCCACGCACACAGCTGCAGATCTTCTTAATCACCCAAAAACCCTCTGCGCACACAAATGCAGAGGTTGTCCACGCACACACCTGGGACTTAAACTTTCTTACAAACAAGCCTTAGATTCACATCAATTCATCTTACATTAAAATCCTAAACTGACTTCTTTACAAGAGTGCTTATTTATAGTGCACTTATTATAAAACCATGGGCTTAAACAATGGGCACCCCGAACCCTAAACCATGGACTTAAACCATGGGTTTATTACAAAAAGAAGGTTTTTACTCACCCCCGACACCCCTAAGACTATTTTGAGTTGCAACTCTGCTTACAAAATTCCATAAAAACTGCGGAGTTACCAAAATTAGGGACCGTTAAGGTGCACGCCCCAATAGGCCCCTAAGACTAATCAGTGTCCCGTCCCGAGACACTCAGTTGCTCGTCTGGTGGGAGAAATTTGCTGGCGATGATAGTGAACTGCTTTTTAAGGCCATGCATGATATTGTCAGCTGCTTGTTCCTTCTCCACCAGCTCCTATAATGCTATCGCTAACACTTCGCTAGCCTTTTCCTGTGCAAATGCGTCGTATTCCTTCAGAACTTTGAGTTGGCTGTCCACAGCAGTACTCAATTCTAAGGCCTTGTTGACAAGGGGCTGCATAGAGTCTTCTAGCAATGTTACTTTTGTTCTGTATGACTCAATCTCCTACTGGAGTTCCTTGCTCTGTTTTACCTTGACCAATTTCTGCATAGGAGGGAGGGTCTTAATTTCCACTTTTACTGCGTCCAACTCTGCTTGTCGTTGCTTGATGTTTTCCTACAGATTTTGTACTTCAGGGTTTTCCTGCAGTGTTTTCCAAGCGTCGACGCTTTCCTCTAGCAGTTTTGCTTTGCTGCCCATGATATTTGATATTTTTGCTGCTAAGGCATGAATTTCTGCGCGACGCTACTCTCTTCCCTCTAGTGGGATTTTTGGGATCATGCAAAGTTGAAGCTCTGCAATATGAGCCTCATGCTCTACTTTAAGCTTCTCTATTTCATTGCGATACTACTATGCATAGTCTTTTAGTTTGGTGATTCTTTGCTCTGGTTCTTCCTCATTCTGAATGTCGAAGTCAGGAAGACTTCGACACACCTCCTCCAATACTCGCACCAATGTGACCTGTTTACATTCTGCGTCACTCTTTCTCTGCTCCGCTTCCTCCAACTGTGTTGCGAGGCTATCATTCTGCTTCCTGGTATTCTCCAACTGTATTTGTGAGTAGTGGTCTCGTGCTTGGATTTCCTTCGCGATAGCTGACTGACCGAGATGTAATTCCATGATGAACATCTTAGTGTAATCTATTCCCACTATCATGCTCATCTCCACACGAGATGCTGCGTTGGTTATGACGAGGGTGACACTTGACACTTGTCCCCGGTGTTCTCTAACTGGCCATTGTCTTGTGTTTGGCTGCACAGGTACTGATGCACTACTTGTCGTAGCGCCAGCTGCTTATTTTTTGCTAACTCCTTCAGCTCGGAGATTCGCTTTGCTACGCCGGTGATGGCATCAAGATGCGTGACTGCAAATTCTGACCATTTCTTGGTGAGAACTTTTGTGGATTTCGATAGAGCCTGATTAAGCTCCTCACTTGTCAAGGTGAGGTATTCGTCGATATTCTTGTCCTTTGACGTTTTTTTTTTCTTTCGGGGCTGAGGTTTGGTCACTTCTTTGGCCTCTAGTGACTTGCACTTATCTGGCCGATTAGGGTGTGAGATAGTTTTGACCGACTCCTCTTCTTCTCCTTCATCTCCGCCATCTCCACCTTGGTCGCTTTCACTCTATTACGACTCACTTTGCTCTTCACTGTCCTTTGGGGGGTCTTTCTTCTACATCTGACTAGGGCTAGCGCCCACATTGGTGACCGGAGGGATTGGAATGCTGGGCTTTGTTCCTGTGTCCTTCAACTAGTCAGGAGACCACTACTGAACTACCGCGAGGATGTCTTCTTTGGTCACCACATATGGCAACTTCCAGCATTCCTTCTTCTTATCTGCGAGGGCTTGGATGAATACATTGTCCATGTCGGCCCTAAAGGTGGCCACTCCATCATATTGAGAGAATAGCTCATTGCTGAGCTGTGGGGTCTTTACAATATCATATGAGATACTCATGGCGTAAAAGGCAAATGCAGTGTTCGTCATCTGCTGGGATGCTTTATCCTGCGACACCCAGAGTGATGCGTACCTCACTGCACTTGGCATGCTTGGAGGTACGTCAATAAACTGTGCCTCGGTGGGCTCTTTCCACCCGATCAAGGAAATAAGCACGATCATCCATGAATAGTGAAAGGGTCTACCTTTTTACTACGTGTCGTGGGCATCTTCAAGAAATTCCTTAGTGATGTATGCTACCCAGTTGTAAATGTAGCCTTCCGCACAGTTCGCAGCAATACTTACAATCAGGGTAGGCACTTCATATGGTCTGCACTTTCTCATCAATTTGCAGGCTAAGAGTTCAGCTGTGAATCAAATGTTGTGATGCTGAATAGTCAAGGTTTGATACCCTCGCTTCCCTTTCGTCAGCCTAAAGCATTCCTTCATGCTATGTGCTAGCTTCACATCTTCATGTTTTCCCAAAAATTCAATGCTAGGGTTAGGCCCTTCCTTCGACAGGCCCGTAATCTGGTGAATGAGTTCTCCATTGATAGGGATTTTCTGGTTTATGATCCATAGGTACCCATCAAGCATCAATGCCAATAATTGTTTGAACACCACGGTTACCTGTGTGCTGCGACCGAAGTGGGGCACATCGAGCATCTTCAACAAACCAACTTTGTCCAAGCCAACAGCCCATTGTTTCACTTCTAATAATGTCGCTCCAGTCTCCTGATAGTGAACAGAGTGTAAGTATGTCCCAGGTGAGAACTGTGGAAATTTCCCATGATCATTTGTATCGTGTTCAGTGTACTTGAGCCGGTCTATTTTCCCTGTCATTGTCCCAACCAGCTGCACACCCGGTGGCAGCGAAGGGGTGTGTAATGTGAACTTCTTCGTCTGTCGAGGGAGCTGAACTCCTGGCCGAACTAGCAGAAGATACGGTGGATGCTACAGTGCAATGTTCTCATCCTCTTCAAGTGGGACCTCTGCTGATATGAACGGATTCATCTCGGGATCCTCCAATGTTTTCCTTGATTGCTGGTGTCTGTCTTCGTTTCGTTTAGAACGAAATTCAGGCTTAAATTTTTTCTGGTAGAGCGTGTCTGCATTGGCTGGGTCAGTGCTAGGGGAGTCTCTTCATGGGGTGCAGATGTAGGTGGGTGGCTGAAAAGGTGTGGCAGACCCTCCTGTTCAAATTCTCTCACTAACTTCTGAAGCTCGCTATCTGCTGACATGGATGCAATTGTAAAAATCAAGAACTTGTAGAATGCGAACATTGCGAGTGTGGGTGTCTTCTTATAGAATCCATCCATGAAATCTATCATAACTGTGCATTGATGATACCAAATATGACAGATATCTTGTCCAAACGGTGGTAGATTTTTCAAGATCTCATTAATACAGGTAGCGTACCGGCGCCGCCAATTTTGATTTCTTCCAATGGTCGTATTTTAAGCTTCGACACATATTTCCTTTTCCGGCACAAGTAGTGACTCTAGCTGCACCAAAATAAGGACATTCAACATTTCCTGATACGATTTTCAACCCATAACAGAATTTTGTCCACCACCTCAATGATTCCTTTCATTTTTTAGAGCCCTGTCAGAGATAGGTCATGATATTCATGGAGAAGTTGGCTCACTTTGCTTACCATTTCGTTATCCCAATAATCTCCAATGGTAGCATAATTAAGGTTTTCTTCTGACCCAATGTTTACGGTCCGCGTCTTCAGGGGTTGAGTCACTTTAGGTGCTTCAACTACTGGTCCATGTACTTCGCAGTGTCCCTCTGACTCAGGAATGTTAATGTTGCACGGATCGTCATCCTCATCAATTGCGAGGTTATAACATTCTACTACATTGGCTTCTTTTTCCTTCCAATCAAGTTGATATTCTGCTATTTCTTGATCATCAAATACTTTAGTATGGATCAACCTAACAGCTGTGTCCAAAGCAGGAGAAACCTCATTAATAGAAAATGTCAGCACAAAACTATCAACAAGACTATCCCAACTTACAGTATCGTGGTGAAGCTCGACCTCCACATACCAATTCTTTGCTATAGGTTCCAGGGTGTGCACAAACCTATGTACCCATTCTTCACGAGGTACATGCTTCCATGCTTCGTAGCATTGCTCCAAGTGTCCCTGAGGACTGGTCGTACCATTAAACCTGCTTCGCACCTCTTGAGGTTGGTCCCTGAATCTTAGGAAAAGGGACTTCTGGCATGCTTCCCAACTATGAATGTACTTTTTGTGACCATTCCACCATCTAGCTGCTATGGCTCTGAATGCTGAATCCAGAGTCTCCATTTTCTGTGAGTCTGGTACCTGCTCTGAGAACTGCACAATAAATTCTTTTGGGTCTGTCGAACCATCAAAAACAGGTACGATTCTTGTCTGTGAACTAAGCCATCTGAGGTACTTGGTAATTCTTGCACATCGATGGCCATGTAGCTCATACAGTATATTATGCCAATTCTCTAGTTCGTCATCTGAATCTGTCATACAGGAGCTTTCACACTGCCAATCCATGATACCTTCGGCAGTAGGATCAACATAATCTTCTTCCTTCGCTGTGATATTGTAGATATGGTCCAAAACATCCTTGTCTTCATCTCTTACTAGCTCTGTGTATCTCTCTCCTTGAGAAGCATCCAATGGGACTATGACTCTCAGTCCTTTCCCTTCGAAAGTCATCTACCTCTTCTTCAGGGTTATTACTGCATCATTATCTATTTCCCATTCAATTCTTAGAAGTGCTGGATAGGGTTATTGTCATCAATTATTTCAATTACCTCGAAGTCTGCTAAGGTACTGACTCCATCAATATCTACTAATACACTAGGGAGTCTTCCTAGGGGCACAATCTTCTCCTGATTGGCTAATCTCAACTGTATAGGGGACCATTCCAGAGTAGGTTTTCCCATTTGTTCCCATGTCTTCTTAGTTAAGACATTTACTTCTCATCCTATATCCAAGATGACATTAGTCATGTCATATTCTCCTATCTGAGCATTCAATATCATCTCCCTGCTAGTTCTTCTGACTCTATGAACAATTTTTTCCTTACTAGAACTTTGCTGAGGTTCACAAGAAGCAATAATTTTCTGCAACTCATTTAAAGCATTCTGATTTCTCAAGAGCTTCATATAGCTCTATAAAAAGGAGTGTACTTACTTTATCTGTCGAAGCTTCTTGCGGCTGTGACTACTACTGAGGTTGTTGCGCAGGTACTACTGAGGTGTTGGGGTCAGCAAAGTCTCTCTTGGCTTCCATAAATGTCTCTTTTTCTCTTTTGACATCAAATGCTGGGATTTTTTCTGGAGCCTTGCGAACCCAAGCCTCGACAGGATATTTCTCCTTGTTCTACACTTTCGTCGTAGCTCCACTCCTGGTAATGACATTAATGGATGGGACAAGTCGTTGCTCCATAGCAATCAGCAGAATATTTTGAGTAGGGGCACTATTTATTTCTTGAATATTAGCTATCAGCTGCGGGCATTGCTCAATCACATGGTCGACAGCTCTGCAATATTGACATTTCATAGTTGGGTTCCGACAGTCTCTAGCTAGATGTCCTGCTTGGTTATAGTTATAGCACACAACCTGGCCTCATCCTCTGCCAGCCATACCACCACAACCACGACCTCCAAAAGCTCCTGACCTGGTGTACTACCATGGTAACCATATCCATCATTTCCTTGGCCATCGTTTTGTACCCGATAAGCATCATAAGTTTGTTCTCTCATGAGGTCAAAGCTGCGACACTCATCTTCGTTGTGTCCCACTAATTTATAGAACTTACAATAAGGGTGCTTAGGGACTTGCACATACCTCTGCAGAAGATAGCAGTCTTCAGGTCGATGCTGGCCAGTTGTCCTACAGATCTCACAATATAGAACACTAGGGTTGAACGGGTTTGGTGCACCAGAATTCAGGAAATTTTTTACTACAGGACAATGTTCCTTGTCATGACCCTTTATCTGACATCGTGTAAACCAAACCTCTTCGTGAATAGCTTTCCCTTTTTTCATATCTCTAAGCTCCAGATCCATCGCTGCCAACTGCGCTTGTATTTGAGCGATACCAGAATTATCTTCGACAGGGGCTGTTTCAAGCTTCATAGCGATTTCCAAAGCCTCCTGCTGATCCGCAACCTTCTGTTGCATGAGTGGAGTCCTAATGTGCGGTAACAAAGCTGCGATGAACCATTCCTTATGCTGCGCTGGTCCAATAGTGAAACTGACTTGGTCTAGCAGAACTTTGAACCTCTGATCAAAGTCCCACACTGATTCTCCTCGCCTCTACTAGATTTCCTTTAGCTCAGTGATACAATGCGACTCTGATTTAGGCTTCTTAAATTCCTTTATCATTGCTGCTTTTATATCAGCCAAGACATGGTTCTAAGTACTGGAAAAATTCATGAACCAGGTCAAGGCGTGGTCTCTAAAAGAAGTAACCAACTGCGCTCTTCTTGTATCTTGATCTATAATGTTCTTAGCAGTCCACACTACTTCGCATAAGAACCAGAACTGTTCTGGATCCTCTGATCTAGTTCCTTTGAAAACAGGGAGCTTAATGTCATCATTCATATGGGCCATCGCGGATCTAAGGGGGGAGGGAGGGGGACTGGTAATAGACGGGGGGGAACTTGCTAGGGTAGACTGACCTGCAACAGGAATACTCAGGCTAGGGTTACTTTCAGACTGCGACGGGTTCTCAAGGATAATAGGTCTTCGCTGTGGGGTTACCGGAGGGTTTCCAACATAAGGTTTTTCTTTGCGCTCTGAGGCTGCTGGACTTACGGGGTTAGACTCAGTATTCTGACCTAGGGTATAGGACTCAAAATTTCTCTTGTACCTTTTTCCACTTCGCAGCAAACCACTTTGCTCGTCGAAGCTACTTTCACTTGCAAACATAGGTTAGTAATACTAAATCTAACAGTCTGATTCAATGAGCAATATACCTTTATCAGCCAATAGAATCTTTATTCTCAAACTAAATGAATTCAAGTACTTATTCCTTGGTCCTTTGAAAAAATGTTGTTTGGCTTCGCTGAAGGACATACTTGTGTCAATGGTGAACTCCGTCACAAATTCTTCAAGGGTTCGCATTGTCCAGAAATCAACAGTGCGGGATATCTCGTTGTTCACCCTTTTCAATATATTAATTATTGCGGGGGTCCAATCAAGAAACTAACCTTCTTGGAAGTTCGTCCTTCTCTCTGTTAACCTGGATAACCACTGGTGCAACTCTATGTGGATACTACCAAAGAAAATTTCATAAACATCAGAAAAAATGTACCTTTGTAAAAATTCATTTGAACTATGACATGAATCTTTGTTCTCTTGTACAACAAAGTTCAGATAAGTCTCTTCAATCCAATCACCGATTTCTTTCACTGATGGTCTCCAAAACATAGCCCTCGAGGTACGACGTAAACCCCTCTTCAGCAGATACTGAGTTCAACCGGAAACGAAACCAATTTGTTGGGCTATAGGGTAGACCCGGGTTTTATACCATTAAATTCGCACCAACAAAAGACCCACAGTGTTGGCCCTTTCGACAACAACCCACGAACAGGTTGCAGTCTCACCTGAAACAACTATGGGGTGCCGCAGAATCAGGTTTCTGCAAGTAGAAGAGGGATATTACTGTACCTTTAGCTTCTAACAAATGATAATCGTAAAATACAGAGCTTTGATATTCACTTATCTAGCTTCGTGGTTAGATAACAAACAGTGCCTTGCTTAACCCTTTACTTGGAATTCACAGCGAAGTTAGTATTTTGCAGTGATCTTACTTATCAGTTATATATGTATTAATGCATAAAAGAACATAACAACAACACAACAGAACCACAACACAAGATATAACGTGGTTCACCCCCAGTTTAGGGGTTACATCCACAGAACTGTGTTTTATTCAACTCTTTACAAAAACCACAGTTCTGATATGCGCACTCAGCTGCAGATCCCTTCAAGTCCTCAAAGCCGTGCACACAGCTGCAGGCCTCTGTGCACACAGCTACAGATCTTCTTAATCACCCAAAAATCCTCTGCACACATAGCTGTAGAGGTCATCCACGCACACAGCTGGGACTTAACCTTTCTTACAAACAATCCTTAGCTTCGCATCAATTCATCTTACATTAAAATCCTAAACTGACTTCTTTACAAGAGTGCTTATTTATAGCGCACTTATTACAAAACCATGGGCTTAAACCATGGGCACCCCAAACCCTAAACCCTAGACTTAAACCATGGGTTTATTACAAAAAGAAGGTTTTTACTCACCCCCGACACCCCTAAGACTATTTTGAGTCGCAACTCCGCTTACAAACTTCCACAAAAACTGTGAAGTTACCAAAATTAGGGATTTTTAAGGTGCGCGCCCCAACATCTTCAGTGTTTGTAAATATATTATGATATCCCCATACCATGGGTGTAACGTTGAGATTAATAATATGTGTTCATCGACAAACGTATATTCACAAACCACCTCCTTGGCCTCGCTCGGGAAATCCGATATAAGCTTTGCAAAAATTAAAGACTTCTTCAATTTTGCCGAAACAAAATCTAGATCGAATTCTTACAGAATGACAATCCATTTATTATACTTTTCCCCAATCATCCTTCAGGTGAGGATGAATTGAAACAGATTGACATGGGCCACAACCAAAGTCTGGCGAGGGAGAATATAATGTCTCAATCGTTGAACCGCATGTACGGTAGCTAAAGCAAGCTTCTCGACATGAGAATAACGAATCTCTGCATCAATAAGGTTTCGGCTCAAATAATATATGACATGCTCTTGGAGCTCCTCATCTTCTTGAACCAAAACCATACCAATCATCTCTAAGAAAGTGACCACATATAATAGGAAATCACGGCTATAATCTGGAGGACTAATAATCGGGGCTGATGCTAGGGCTCTCTTGAGTGCATCGAAGGACTCCTGGGCTCGCTCATCCCAATAAAAGGGGGTGTCCTTCTTCAAGAGACGCATGAAGCCTCTAGTCAAATTGGAAAAGTTGACAACAAATCTTCGTAAGAATTTTTCCATGCCTTGTAAACACTGAAGATGATGAATATTCTTCGGGGGAGACAACTGGAGTATTGCCTCAACCTTCAAAGGGTCGACTCTTATACCCTCTTTAGAAATGATGAATCCTAACAAATGCCATGATTTCACACAAAAGATGCACTTATGAGGATTTAGTCTAACTGAATAGTGCTCGCATCTTTCAAATACCAATCTCAAGTGATAGGGATGACACATTCTCATGCGAGAATGAGCAGCGAGGTCATCCAAAAATACCTCGATAATTGACTTGAGATCGTGGAAAATCAAGGTCATCGCCCGCTGAAATGTAGCTCCGGTGTTTTTAAGGATGAAAGGAATTTTTCGATATGCAAACGTTCCCCAAGGACAAATAAATGAAGTCTTATGTTGGTCCTCAGGTTTAATCTGTATCTAATTATACCTGAAAAATCCATCCATAAAGGAGAACACCTCGCTACCCGCACACTCATGCAAAATATGATCTATAAATGGTGTGGGGAAGTTGTCCTTAGGACAGGCACGATTCAAATCATGAAAATTAGTGCATATACGGATCGCTCCATGCTTCTTATCCACCATAATGAGGTTTGAAACCCACTCTGTCAAGGGAACGGGATAGATGAAACCGACTTTCAATAGCTTCTCTATCTCTACCTTAATGGCGAGTGCTTTCCTAGGATTCATGGCCCGTAAAAATTTTCAAATAGGCTTAGCGTTGGGGTAAGTCTTAATCTCATGCTCGACAATACGAGGGTCAATACCTGGCATCTCGTCGTAAGACCAAGCAAAAATATCACAGAATTCCTTAAATAGCTCGGTATATTCCAAAATCTCAGCATGGGAACATTTCTCCCCAATATAGACATTCTCTATCATGCCAGGATCACGAGAGATGTTGATAGGAATCGTTGAAGATATGTTCACCATGTTTCCATCAGCCATCAGACCAAGAGAGCTTAATGGAACCATAGGACTACCAACTCTCTGACTAAGAACCGCCCTAAAATCCTCACACTCCAAACGGTCAAGCTCTAGAAGAAAGTATGATCTATGATGAAGTTCCTCCCATGGTGGCTCAACTCCCGACATAGCCTCAATAATCGCTTCATCTGAAGGGAAAACTGTATCAAGGTAGTCGTGGGCGTGAGAATACTATACTGCCCATGCCGACAGCACATAAGGGTCCTCCTCCTCTATCCACGAAGAGGAAGGACTAGGCTTTGCAACACTCTTGAGATTAGCTTGATAAGCTATCATAGCTGCAGGCAATGGCACATTCATCTCAACAGGCTCACTCGAAGTACTCGGTGTAGGAAGAATCCAAGGATCTTCCATATGATTCATGTGAAAGGACACTGATGTCGTAGATGTCGAAGCCTCATCAAAACTAGATCCTATCATGAGGATCAATGCAGGACAACTAAAGCTTCCCATGAGGGATGGATAAATTCCTACACTCACACTCCCAGTTGTCGGCTGAGAGTGCTGAACGATCGGGATTGAAGCTCCCGAAGATGCGGTAACAAATGGATTCTTATGATCTTCCCATTATGTGGAAAGCATACAACATGGAACAAGGAAGAAGGAACAACTTGCATACTATACATCCAGTTCCTACCCAGCAAGAGATTGTAGTGAAGGGGCACATCAAGCACCTTGACCTCTATCGCAACGGTCTTCCCCCCCAAACAAACTTTAAAGGAAGGAAGGATGCCATGCGGCCTAAAAGATCTCCCATCAAATGCAGTTAACATAGTCACTGATTTAGATAGCTCAGGAGAACCTAGACCCTTCCAACAGGACAAAGACATCATAGAAGCAATAGCGCCCTCGTCAATCACAGTGTGCTTGACGGTCATATTAAGACATTCTACATGAAACAAAAGAGACACATAGTAGGGAAAGTGAGGCTGAAGTCCTATGGCTCAAATTTGATCACAGAGGAAGAATCATCATCATTCACACCAAGGGCAGAAAGCAATGCCTTCCTTTGCGAAGGACAACTCTGAAGCACTTCCAATGCAGACATCACACAAGGAGTGTGGCCCAAATCCTCAACAACTGAATAATTCTAGGCAGCTCGGGCATTTGGATTATGCCTGGAATGCTTAAGGACTCCCTTAGTAATGTGAGGTGCAGCCTGAGGTTTATCCGTAGGTTTCTCAATGTGCAAAGGGGACCCTAGTGGATCAGCCTCTTTGTCTGGGATCGGTTGTGACGAACTATAATCTTTCGCATGGGTCACAACTTTCACAACACGGACCATGTTAATGCACCCACGACCACTACCCTCCGGTGGATCATCATCACCAGACTGGTCATGGGACTTCGAGTTCATATTTTGATTTTGCAGTAAAGTGTTAGTTAGCACAGTTGGGCCCTGTGCCAAGAATCTCGAAGCTTCCGCTTCCTCAATACGAGGGCACAAGTAAGTGAGGTGATCATCCTTACACAACTTGCAAGGGAACTTAACCTTACATTTAGCTTACTTGTCCCCCCCATCATTTCTACCGTTCTTGTCGTTGTTGTTAGCATTCTCATTCTTCTTCCCACCCTTTCGATTATTTTTACCCTTTTTTCTATTCCATCCGGGCTGCTGGTTACCCTTTTGGTCCGACGATTGCATAGAGAGTACACTCGTCGTTTGGGTGGGTTGAGATGAAGCCATAGCTTGTCCTGAAGCAGATTGGTTGATTGACAATTAACTAACTTGTTTTACAATTGAATCCGTAGGTTTTGCACTAGCACAACCCACAACGCCATCGGCATGTGGTCCAGGTTTGAATTTGGGATCGAAACTGGAATGAGGAGCAATGGGAATAATCTCATATAACAAACCAGACTGAGCATAAATCAAGTCCAGCTTTTGTTCCCTAAAAATCGCTTGTTCCTCATTCTGCACTCCGGATGTGGAAACATCCTTCACTATATACGACAATAACGACTTGAGGAACCACTCAAGGAGGAACTTCAGTGGTATAAAAGCTTTAATTAACCTCTTCTGTCTACGCCACTCTTGAATATGATCAGAAATATGTGTGGCTTTATCTTGCCGAAATGTCGATAAGAGTTTAGTACCAACGTCATAACGCACTCGTAGCTGGAAGTGATTAAGAAAAGTCATCGCAAGGTCGTCGAACAAAGAGAAAGCTCCCCTAGGTAACTCTATATACCACTTCGTGGCAGGCCCTGTAAGGGTGCATTGAAATAGTCTCAAATGGACTGAGTCCTGATGTAAGGAATTCAAAGAGCACCATAGGTGAAACGTAGTAACGTGTTCGCTAGGATCCTCTCCCATTTTTCCCTCGAACTTAGGTATGTCTGAAAGAAGTTTGGTAGGGACAGCCGGCCAAGCCGGGTCATGAGCCATAGGATTGTTTTTCAATCTCGATAAGTCAGGAATATTAAGCGTTGTGAGTAAAGGGAGCCTAGGATGATGAGGTCGATGGACCGCTCCCTGATTCATATAGGGTTGATTACCACCATGGCCTTGGCCATAGTGTCCTCCTCCTGTATGACCTGTATAGGGTGGCGTGGAAGCACCATAGTGCGGTGGACCTTGACTAGTAGGAGCTACAAAGCCGTAATTAGGAGAGTAAGTAGGTTGTTGATACCCGCCTCCATAAGGTGAAGAACCCTGTCCATACTGCGTCCCATAATAGGTTCCATACGTCATCACATGTGATGCCCCATGAGACACTCCATAGGTAGGGAGATACGCTTCTGAAGTAGGGATATACATACCAAAAGTAGGGATATACGCCCCGAAAGTAGTAACATGACCTCTAGAAGTGTGAACATAGCCTCCCAAAGCAATGGGTGGTATGTAAACCTGAGACACAATCAGTCTAGTAACCGCAGTATGGACTTGACTCGTAGCCATATATCGGCTCGAAGGACCACATGAATAAGGTGGAGGATGTACATTTGAAGAACTAGGGATCAAGGATAAAGGAATCTGAGTAATAATGTACGTGCTACCTCCTATTGTCACTCATCTCGGATATGGAATCCTAATCGGATCGCTAACCCTAGACCTAGGAGGGATATATGATGTAACTTCCACCACTGGGACGGAAGGTGCAATGTGACTAGTGCTCCCAAACCTCTCTGTATGGTAAGGAATGAGAGTACCCCCAGGCATAGTGTTAGGCTCGAAGTCGGATTTGACATGAAATGCCAAATCATGTGTAGGGAAACTAGACATAGCATAACTACTGTAGCTAGTGCTAGCAGGTTCAAACTGAGTCTCAACGTCCTCCAACATTCCATACTGGTAACGCGTCAATGGGGAATCAACCCTAGAGTGAGTAGGTCTATCATGCATGGTTCCTATCTCAGAAATCATAGGACCTAACTCAGCCAAGTCGGGTGAAGGATCATAAGTAGGAGTAAACTCCCCATCATCGACACGAATGGGAGGAGGTGGTTTAGGAATATCCTCTAAACGGTCTCCCATGGTGTGTGAATCAATGTGTGAAATAGTCCACCTGGACTGTCTAGGTATCTCTCTGAAAGGAGGAGGAGAAGTAGAAGGTGGAAGACCTGCTAAATGATGAGAATGGCGAGGAGCCGCACCCAAATCCATAATGACTCAAAAAATAGAAAAGACTCTCTATTTACATAAACCCTAGGCCAACTATCATGCACAGAGCAATCACTAATAAAATCTAAATCCAAATGCGAGCAAACAAGGGCTGGATAAATGATCTTCCAAATGAAGCAGGTATGTCTCTCCTAGGAGAGGCTTGAGACTCCCATACACAACAAGCGGAGGTACGTAACCAATTATTGTGGCCCTCAGCTTCAACACGTAAAGCGACTATGCTGTCCGACCCCAACCTGGACGAGACACCTACAGAATAATCCCTGCAAAGTACCCCCTCGATATCCTAGGTAAGGCCACTAAGGTCACCTCAATATAATCAATGCTCAAGCGGACAGTTGCAGGTGGGATTGACCGTATGGGCAGGGTAGCAAATCCCAAAACTCTCAAAAGAGCCCCCAGATACAAATACAATCCTAGAAATATCTTCGGTGCTACTCAGTTATGACTAGGGGTCATCCCAATCAATAACCGCTCACACTGCCTTGTGCTTAACTTCCTTTTGAGAGGAGGATCCTGAGAAACACTGGTTATACCAAGGATTTCACACACTCACCTGGACAGACACATACATGTTGTTGTTTAGTGATCTTGGAGAATTGACTTACAATGAACTATTCCAAGATCCTAAAACCTAAGCTTGTTGGTGCACCCTATAAAAGAAAAGAGTGTAGTTCATTTTAATTTAGTGTTGATTTTAGTTGTCTTTATTACTCAAAAAAGGGATATGGTCGTCCAACTAATGGTGTTATGATGCAACATGAAGTAAAATGCACACCTAACAATCAATGCAAATGCATTGTGTCCATGAAAACAGGGTATGCTACTACGTGAAATGCACAATTCTCTTCAAATGATGAATGCAAATTTTTTCTATATGAAGTCCTAACTAGTACTCCAAAGCAAATTTAGTGCAAGCACAATGCAAAGATGCAAAATGCAATGCATGATGATAAGCAAATGTTTTTGGATTTTTTGGAATAAAAGAGATGCAAAAAGCAAAAGAATGGTTCTACGACCCCTAGACTCTGCAAGGACACACAAACAACACTCAAGCAAAGCACTAAGGTAAAATACCTCTAATGCACTAATTTCAAACAAAAAATCGAAAATGCCATGACAAGAACCTTCTTAAAAAAAAAATTAGCCTAAAAAAAAACATTTCTGGTCAGAAACAGAGGTCTAAACAGACTCAGGCAGTGCCAAAGGAGACTCAGCAAATATCAAAATTCACCCGACAACCATTTAACTTCCACAAAAAGGAAAAAGCAAGGGCATACGCGACTGTTCGTATAAACCCGCGTGTATACAAAAAAATCGCAGAGGAATCCGCGTGTATACGCAACTGTGAGTTAAAAACTCGCGTACAGGAAGAAAGGTGCATAAATTCAAGGCAAACAGCCAGGCTAAGACAAACTTCACACCAATCAGACCTACCAGGCATACATGCCCCCAGAATCGACACAGAAACAAGAGAGAAAGAGCAATTCAAATTCATTGAATGCCAATAAAACAACCCCCAAAGGACAACTACTAGGAACTCCCCAACGGAGTCACCAATTTTGTTACGGAGAGAAATTCCTATGGCTTGGGGTACCACAACAGACAACTTGACTCCAAAAATCAATCCTTTCCAATATGCAATAGAAATTAAATGTCTAACACTAAAGGATTAGACCTCGTACCTTATTCCAGACGGTTGAAGTAGATCCCCATTGAGCTTTCCAATCTTCAGCTTGAATTGATAGATTACTTCCTCAACAACAAGTAAACAATACAAGAATTCTATATATCATGGTGTTATATCTATTCTAGCATATATAATCAATAATGTACAAGCATTTGACATAATCCCATGGATAAAATATTCATTCAAACACACATTATTGGACAGGAAAAGATATTTCTATTAATATAAATCAGAGATTACAAGATACAACCTATGATGGCATGTCTGCGAACTGGAGAAACTGAATCCCCCACTTGAGCCTCCACCACCTCAATCCTCCATCTCTCGATAGAAATCTCAAAAGCGAAAGGCAAGCTTGGGAAGAACACACTAGTGCTCTAAGGGACAAAGGGATGCAGACTCAAGCATAAGTTCCGGCAATAGTGGACTATAGTTTCTTTGCTCTCAATTCTCTCTTATGCCTTCAATGTACCAAGGGGTTCCTTATATAGCTTTCCAAAGGGGTAATGAAAGGTCGAATCCGAGCGATCTCAAGGCATAGGGAAGGCTAGGAGTCAAATGAGTCGGATCCATGTCAAGGAAAAATCCAAAAGGATTTGGATTATGCAGACATCCCGATGTACGCGGTTTTAGAGGTCAAACCCATGTATATACACGCTTATAGGTTTAAAAGTCATGTGTATCATTTGTCATATGTTTTTAGGGATGATCAAGGAAACATCAAAGGACAAAGAATGGTCCATGGGGTCTAAGGAGTCTGCAACGGGATAGGGGAAGGCCGTACAAAGTGTGATTCACCTGGAGTGGTGAAATCAGCTATAACAGTGGTAGTGCTCTATAATGCACATGTGCAAGCCTTCTATGCCAAAGTTCATTTGTATCTACTATGTCATGGACCAAGGCTTGTTCTGGATGGCCCTTCAATTTGTATAATCCTCCTTCTTGTTCTCCAATTACTATTGCATCATCAATAGTCTTTCCTCTTGACCACATGAGGACTTAGCCATCTACAAATGCAAACCTCATGCCTTTTGCATCTAGTGCCGATATGGATAGAAGATTCTTCTTTAGTCATGGTACAAACAAGACATCCTTAATTTTAATAGACTTTCCAGAGTCTAGCTTGTAGGAGGATTCACCACTACCTTTTATGGGATATTGGTAGTCATCCCCAAGTTTCACCTTATGGGGTGAATTATCTTCAGATAGTTTCTCAAAATATTTTTTGAAACTTGTCATGTGTTTGGAAGCCCCATTGCCATGTGTTTGGAAGTCTTATTTTGGAGTTATTCTTCTTCTTGGATCCATTCTTATTCATGGAACAGTTTCTAGCAAAGTGTCCTATTTCATCGCATGTATAACATATAATTTTGGATGGATCCCTTCTTACAAGATTATTTTTCTGATGATAATGCTTACCTTGGTGATGATGATTTTCCCTTCTTCCTTTTCTGATGAGCTATTATTTGAGCTTCTTCTTGTGAACATTCTTCCCACAGTATACTGAACTTGACTGAATTCTTCCTAGCACAGATTCCTTGGATGAAAGAACCCCATGACCTAGGGAGACCATTCAAGGTTGGCATCACCATTTTTGCATTCTCCACTTCTTCATCTACTGCTTCCAGTTGTTCTTTGATCCGAGAGACCCTTGTGAAGTATGACTCGATGGTCTCCTCATTATAGATCTTTACATTCTTCAACTAGTTCCTTAGAGTCATCTTATGATTGATGTTCTTACCTTCAAATAGTTTGGTTAGGGAATGAAACATAGATTTAGGTGTCTTGAGGGAGGACACCTATGGTATGAGGTGATCCTTGATTGAATAAATAATGATCCTCTTTTCCATAACCAACTTCTTCATATGTAATTCCCTGGCCTCATCTCCCTCTGGAACTGGAACCTCCTCACTGATATAGGAGTCCAAGTCATTTTCTTCCAGGACCAGGGAGATCATATACTTCCAGGCTCAGAATTTATCAGCTCCCTCAATATTTTCATCAAACTTGGTATGATGAGACATCTTAACTAAGAACCTCAAATGGAAATACAAAATATTTAGATCTTACCAGGTCAAGATGTCGGATTTGGATTTGGAGGTGAAATTCTACAGTGTTGGTTCAGGAGCAAATTAGGGTTTTTCTTTTTTAGAGTTTTGTCCAACCAAATGCTTTGATTTTGATCCCTAACTTTTATTTTGAGGTGGATATCAATCCAGGCCTGGGCTCACTGAAAAATTCCACTTCTATGAAAATCCATAATTTATGGCAGCAGTGTCGGGTCCAAAACTAAAAAACCTTAGAATTGGATTCTGCTTCGACAGAAAGATGAGCCCTAAGGGGTAGAGTTGTTCCACCCTAATTTTTCTGAAAATCTGTGGAGATAGATCCACAAAGTAGGAATCCATAGTTCCTACAGCTGCACAATGTCTTCTTCTCAGGTTAGCTCTAATACCATGTTAGGTTTTTAACATTAAGCTAGCATTATATTAGGATCTTTAACTGAGAGAACAACAAGCACAAAAATAAAACACAAGAGACAATGGACACAGTGTTTTTCCTCAGGGAAACCATAAATGGATAAAACCCCACAACTTCATCAGAGATAGAATCAACACAAAAAATAAAACCCAAAACAGTAAGATGATCTCTTGACAGTAGTAACCTTCTTTCTTCCTTTCCCGAGTGTCTTCCTCTTTATCAGCTATGCGCTACAACTGAGTGTGAGTGAGTGTCTGATAAATAGAGAGGCTAGCTCTCTATTTATACTAATTCTTGACTTAACTAAAACCAACTAGAGCCAACTTCACTAGGTGAGTCTAATAACCCTAGTTCCCCAGAACTGTGAGGACATTAAACCTTAGACAATAGGAAGGTTACCCACCTTGACTTGACATGACTTGTTTACATTATAGAAACTTTTGATCAGAACATCAGGGCATGACATGACTCGAGTACATTACAAATACATCCCAAAATAAACATTGGGTTATAATACATAAGAAATACAAGTGAATACATTCCGAAGTTACAGTTACGTCAACAATGTATTTCAAGGGAATTAGAGCTTCTTGACCATATACCAACCTAAAATGTGTTTGACCTGTCAAATTTTTATAATTATTCATGTATTCCCACAACACTGTTGGTATCCTTAAATCCTAATCATTATAATTTACATTACATACTTTAGTTAAAGCATTTTCTAAAATCTTATTAAAATCTTCGGAAATTCCATTGGCTTTAGGATGATATGGTGTACTCTTTTATGGTAGTTTTGGAACTCCTATGTCAATGATTCAATATAATTATTCAAGAAATGTGACCCTTGATCAGTAATTAACACCATAGGACAACCAAACATTTTAACCACATTTTCAAATAATAATTTTGCAGCAGTTGCAGAACTGCAATCTTTAACTGGCTCAGCCTTAGCCCATCTAGTCAAATAATATGTTGCAGTTATGATGTATCTAGATCATTTCCTCTTTGCAGATGGGTTAATTGGTCCACTAAAATCAACACCTCATTTATCAAATGATTGTAATTCTACCTGAGGTACTAGTGGAATTTAATCCCTTCTTGAAATATTTCCAATTATTTGGAATACATCACAAGATTTACAATATTCCTTTGCATATTTAGTTAAAGTAGGCCACTAAATTCCTACCCGCATTATTTTTTGCATTATATCCTTACCTCCATAGTTTCCTCATGCAACACCATCATGATCCTTTGTTAATATCCATAGGACTTTCATGTTATAACACACATCTTCTCAAAAGCTCAACCAAACCTAACTTATACAATTGTCCCATTATTAGTTGGTAGTATGTTTCTTTTACAACCAACTATTTCTTTTGTTCCACAATGTAATATGTAGGGGCCATACCTATACTAAAAATTTGAATAATGACTTCAAAATAGTTATCCCTAGGCTACCAATGGCCTTAGTAAATGTAAAAGTGCCTTAAAAAATGCCCATTGAATGGGCCCCCCTTCCATTGTACTACCCTCAAGACCTTCCAAAATGAATGTATTGTTATTCAAAACTTCAGTAATTCAAAAAGGCCCAAACCATAAATTGCCAAACTTAGCATGTTTAGGTCTCTCTATCAAATCCCCTCCCATGAATTTGACAGACGGAGGAAACTTCAATGGTGTACGAGGTGCTAAGTTTTTCTCCTAGATCCATATTATAGAATTTATTAACAACTAAATGTGTGTGTACAAATGAGTTGTAACATACACATCAGAATTCAACCCTATTAATGCACACACAACATGCCATTAGAAACATATTCATCATAAGAATAATAGTAGAATAATGCACAAAAACAAACACAACTTCATGTTATTCACATGATTCTAATTGAACAATTCTTGTTGGGTCAGCTCATTTAATTTCACAAAAATAAACAATCATTCATAACACATAAGTTATGCATAATCAGAGAAAACAAAAGACACTCTTCTTTTAATTGAAATCACTTCAGCAACTGGCGATGGAAATGCAACATTCCACCCAACCATAGGCCTCTTCCTGGCCTATATTTTTTCATCACTCAGATACCACCCTCGATCTAGATTTATGTATCCATTAAGGAGGAACTACTTAGGCTCACTCACAACCATAGGCACAATCACTCAGGTTAATCCAGCACATAGTTGGGTTTGTCAATGATGTAGGGAGGTAGGGAAGGAGAATTCTATAATAGTGAGCTCAACCAAAGAGCTACATGCATCTCATTTGATCTCAAACAACCTTGGCACCCACAATATCTACCACACCCAGCACCAGGAAGGTCCCCTTCTCTACTACATAGTCCCTCTGACGCCCCTTCCCTCCGGTGATTTTTCGAGTGGGAATAGAAAGGTCCAAGCTACTAATCCTAGAGATATTTGTTCCTTCACTGGGATTATCAAGCCATTCAGACCTCTGATCTCACTCCCGCTTCAACCCACTCTTGGATTTTCCTAGTTTTTAGACACATATCTCCCAATCATAGAATTTCACTTTCAAGATTCCAAATCTGGACCTTCCCATGGATTTTTCAGGATTTTGGCACTCTCAATTTCTCCATGGGGTTTATATATATGGGTTCCCCATTGGATTTTGGAAATTTTGGCACTTCAAAATGATACTTATTTCCAAGTTACAATTTCTAGTTTTTTTACTAATGGGGATGCATAGAAAGCTTTGAATTACAATCTGGTTGTTCCATAATGGAATGGGGAGGATTAAAAATGAATTCCCATGAGGAGAAATGACTTATGGGTAAAGTAAACCATGCCCATACCCATCCATATGAACTTATGGGGTTTCCCATTCTCTAATAATGCATGAGTTGATTTCTCAACTACCTTTTTACAACAAAATTAAATTCTAGCAAGGGAATTCAAGATGGGTTAAATCCCACAACCCCTCACCTCTTCCTAGTAGATACACATAACCCACTAATTTTAGTTTCTTCCATATCCAATTTTTTTGGGGGGATTTTATTTTCATTTATAAATATTTACATGATTTTACCATTTCCCATGGATTTCTAACACATGGCTCACAAATTATAAAATACTTGTCCTTTAAATGGTGATTATTCACTACTAGGGCCTTGGCCTTGAGATCCATGCTAGAAATTATACATCACATATACACAATGTTTACATATAAATACAATACATTCTAAAGGTATGTTGGCATACTTTTGGTAGACCTAGGTTAAAATTCCTCATTCATCAACAAAGCCCAAGATACTGGCCCAACAAAGAAGGACTCTGTCGGCAACACCTGCAACATAGATGAAGTATCACCTGAGATATCTATTGGGAATTGCAAGAACCAGGTTTTTGTAGTTATGTGGAGATTTTGACCCTTAAAATACTTTATCAAGTCACTCAACCAAAACTGGGAATTATACATCTTATTCTTATTTATTCATCCAAGATAACAATCTACTTATCCATCGACCTATATCATAGTATTTAACATAAATAATTATCACAAATTCAATCTATAGAGATGCAACACACACACGCACACACACACATGTACATATATATATGAGTTATTCAGAACAAAGACTATGTGACATATTCAAATCCACTTCATTCACAACATACATGCACTCGACAGAAACATAAATATCACAGACACATTGAGACAAGATTTAATGTGGAAACCCATTTGGGAAAAACCACAAATGTTCTCTTCATCTGGCATGAGAAATAGGTTATCACCTTTGGTCTACACAGGACTCTTGTAGACTCTTCTTTAGATATTATTTACAATTCGTACATATTTATCTCCTTACATGCTCTATGGTTTTGGGTCTATGTATTTTTTCTCTTATTCTCTCAACTTTAAATCCACACATACCCTAGACTGATCCTCTTTCTAAGAAGCTCTCTTCTCTCGCAACCTAGACCAACCTGCACACAACTTGGGTTCATACTTTTATAACCCTTAATCGTTTTACAATTATTTATCCAACTATCAACTAACTCACAATTTTCCGTTGATAGGATGTCTTTTTATTTCAATATATTTAGTTACATCTCAATATAGGCACTATCGGCACAAAAATACAATTATGCTTTATTACTAAAAGCAAGATTTTAGTGTAACTAACTCTTTCCAAACCTAGTCAAACTCTACTTTATGTTTGCTTTCCTATTCTTCTTTTGTGGTTCTTTCTATCATGGTTTCTCCTCTCGTAGCTCCTTCCATCACAACTCTTTCTTTTCTTGCGACCTGAATCTTTATTTTCCTAAACAATATTCTAGAAAAAATCTATCTACCTTTCCCTAGGGAAACAGGACCCCAACACTCACATGTAGCTCGTCTCGATCCACATCAATCTAAAAGTTCAGTAACTGTGACCTTGATTTGAAAATATTGGAATATTTTCACTACCTGTTCAATCTCATGTCGCACTTATTTTCTGTCTTCAATTTTTCCACAATTTTGAAACTAAGGTGTTACAAAGTTGTAAGTCCTATCGACCCCAAAAATGGTCGCACTTTCTCATGTATAGATTGAATTATTCCTATAGCTATGTCTACTTTTGCTTGTAACTCAATGACCCTGTCAGTTCTCTTTTGTTGTTATGTTCACATTTTTGCGCCCTGTTGTTGTAGTATCTTCATGTCGGCATCCTTGTTCATCTTCTCTTCTATCGAAAAATTCTTTACTTCATTCTTTAGTTGGTTAAATTCTACCTTGGTAGTGTGAAGCTGCTCTATTACTGTTTTTTATTCTTTGTCATCAATCAAAGATTCCCATGACTGAGAAACTTGATCTATCGCATTGGCACAAAGTGCCTCTGCCTCTTTTATTCTCGTCACAGCTTCAATTGTTTCCTTTCTTCTTTCTTCCAACACATCCCAAGGTGTACTGGGTTTTATTTGTATTTCCAACTCCGTGACCCTCTTGCAGAGGTTCTGTGCAACTTCATTGAGTCAAAACACTTTGGATTCTGAAAAAAATCTCAGGAGTAATTCCTTCAGCTATAAAATTGCTACAATCCAATGTAACAATTTTATGCAATTGGTGTTGATTATCCTACAACATCTTTTCTTTATGTTCTTATTCTTGGATGGTTTTCTTCATTTTATTATCAAATTTGTGTGAGGAATTTACCTGATTTACCAATGAAATATCTCTATTATTCATTTTGGTGATTGCAACATTCTAAATAACATGTACTTCATACATTGTCAGTGCAAAAAATGTCATGGAGACATAGCCCATATATTTGAACATGGTATTCATCTCTAGTTTTCCTAATTCAATTTCTTTACTCATGACTGGAACCCTTATTGGTGGAGTTGGAATCACTATGTCTCTAGGTCGCTCTCCATATGAGCCAGCTATGTGCTGCGACTTGAGAAATTATGGAGTGTAGTCGACCGCCACTCGAACTTGTTTTACTAACTTACAAAGTGTTTGTAGTAAATATACAATGCTTCTTGTTGACTTTATTTTTATTTCATCTTTTTTTGCAGCTTTGAATGGAAACATCTCCCATTGCTTCTGTCAAAATAGTATAATCATCGTTGGTGAGGCTGAACAATCCAGATGATTTGTCGCCCTTCCTCTTCTTCTGACTCTTCTCAAACGTTTTTTATTTCTTTATCTTCTCTCCCAATGTTGGATCTGTTGGAGTTGTGATAAATTCATTATGACTATGAGAGCTCCTTGGGGTTTCCTCAACTGGTGGAGCCCCCCCTTGATCTCCATTATTCTTTGTCGAAGGGTCATTTGATCTTGGATCTTCTTTAGCAAAGAGTTGGCCCTCTATGACAAGTACTCTCCATTATGTCAGCCAATATTGCATAATGGAATCAACTTCATCAGTAGATAGTTGAAAATGCATCGCCAAACATTACTTTTGTGGATCTTGTCAAGAATCCAAAAAAATATCATGGGCCTCGACCAAAAATATGATAATGTTCCTAAATCAATTAATGGTTTTCATGGTGATCCTTCCCTGATTCCTAACAAAATTCTGAATGGCCTCACACTGTAAAAATAATTCTACATTATTGTCTTTCTTTCACTTAGGTTGCTCCTTGTTAAACCAAAGATTCTGGTATCGAGCTCCTTAGAATAAGATGGGAACATCTAGCCCTTATTATTTTGTTGATTCTTCCCATGCAACATGTGAGAATTTCGATCTACAACAAGATCTAGGAGACTTATAGAAACTCACAAATCGAACTTCATGCAAAACCAACAAAAAACCATTAAACAAGAACAATTTTACACATGCAATGTGAACTGAAACAAGTTATTATTTGAATGTCTAACATGTAAATATGTTAGTAACAGGTTTATATTACATCTAAAGTGGTTTTTGATGCTTGGGAAGCCCAAAATGACTGTACATGTGAAATTGGCCAAATTGGCCTCAATCCCACCTAAGTGGGCCAAACTCGCTCCAACTCAGCCCAAATGGCCACGAATAGTTGTGTGGATGTGGCTTAAGTTACTTGGAATATTCATGACTCCTTGGCATGTGTGGGTGTGCAAAATAAGGTGAGTGAGAGGATCTAGGTGGCATTAAATGCTGCAAAACAGTCCAAAATTGGACAAAATCCACCTCTAGCACTCCTAGTCAACCACAATGTCCACATTCAATGACTAGGAGCACACCATCAATGATGAGGGAGCACATGTGGAGGTTTTAATAATCTAGAGCGCTCATGTAGGTGTGAATTCTCTAATTTAACTGGTTATTTTCCCAACTAAGCACCCTAAGTCCAAACCATAGTGTATTAATGCACAAATGCAATAAAATTGACTAGGATATTAGACTAAGGTACTAATGGGTTGGATTACTTTTATAACACCATCCCTTAACCAAACAATTAGTACAACTCATAAAATAAAGTGGGAGGCCTTGGAAACAAAGGCTCAAGTCACCTCAATACATAACACAAATTTTATTTGTCCATATGAAGTGAGGAAATGAAGGAAAACCACATGGGAGAAAATCTTCCCTCAAGAATGGACATGGGGCTAAAACCTGCAAAAAATAGCAGCAATCACCATCTGTCACTCACTCCAAGAAAATATCTTAAGAAATTGAAGGTCTTCTCTATGAAATTCTTGGTGAAAATGTCGGTAGTTTGCTCAGTGGATGGGCAATACTGCAAGGAAATCACTTTGTCATGCACTAAACACTGGATGTAGTGCATATGGATATCAATATGATTTGTTCTCTTCCTATGAACTATTTCAGTAGATATCTCAATGGAACTTTTATTTTCCACCCAAATGTTGGTAGGAGAAGCAATTGTGACACCAAATTCCCGAAGAGTTCCTTGCAACCAAACACACTGTGTAGCTGCATTGACTGTTGCCCTGTACTTGGCCTCTACTGAAGAAAGAGAAATAGTATGTTGTTTCTTTCTATACCAAAAAATAGGACCTTCAGAAATAATTAGAAAAAACCCAATGTTTATTTTATGTCAGTGGGATCTTTATCCCAATCGGAATCAGAAAATCCAGCTAGTTGAATTGAAGCACTAGCTGCATAGTGCACCCCGAAATTATCTGTTCCCTAGACATACTAGAGAATTCGTTTAGCTGCCTTCCAATGGATCTCATGCGGATGGTGCATATGTCTTTCTACATCATTTACATCATAATACAAGTCATGTCTTGTATGTGTAAGGTAGAGCAAGCTACCAACTAGCTGCCTATAGAGTGTACAATCTACCAATGGAGAATTGCCAAATTCACCTAGTTTAATGCCAGAAAGGAAAGGACACTTGGATTCCTTACAATAATCCATTTTAAACTTATTTAGAAGGTATGAAGCATACTTTGGTTGAATCAGCATGATTCCCTTTCAGATTTCTCAATTTCCAAACCCAAAAATTGCCTTAACAATCTTAGATCTGTCATGTAAAATTCACTCAATAGAGATAACTTAATTGAACCAATTAAAGTGTTGCATATCCCTATAATCAATATTTCATATACATACATTACAATAACCTGAAAAATACCGTCATGTTGCTACAAATATATATTTGGATCAGATTTGAAAGAAAGAAAGCATCCATTTTTTCATACTAAGCCCCGGGGCTTTCTTGAGTCCATATACTGATTTATTCAACCTACAAACAAGTGAAGGATCCTCTTGGAAACCTTTAGGTTTCTACATGTATATATCCTCCTGTATCTCACCATGTAAGAATGCACTCTTGACATCCATATGGTGCACTTTCAAACCTTTACTAGCTGCAATTGCTAGAACTTGTCTTATGGAATCCATCTTTGCAACCAGTGCAAAGGTCTTGATGTAGTCCAGACCATGGAATTGAGATCAGCCCTTAGAAACTAATATGGATTTTTATTTCACATCTGAACCATCAACATCAATTTTGATTCGAAATATCTACTTGCAGTGGACAAGCTTCCTCTTGGGAGGAAGGGGAACCAATTCCCATGTTTCATTCTCTTGGAGAGAATGGAATTATTCCTCCATTGTTGTTTCCCATATTGGGTCATGACAATGTTACTGATAGGATTGTGGATCAGATCCAATCAGCATTTAACAGTGCTCAGCAATATCACTTTCATTTGCAAAGGAATCATTGTTAGATTGAGATCTAGTCCTCCTAGGCTCTTAGGGATTTCCAGCCAATTCGCCTACAGATTGTATGATTTTTTCATCCCACTTGGTCCTTGATGGTGACTCATCTACAGCAATGTCATATACAGCCATATAATTATCAGAAATATCAGAAAATATAGAGCATGAATCATCACTTACTTCATTAAGGTGTTGGGGAAAAGAGCATTCCCCCCGTGCAATCTCAAAATTTGGTATTGCTTCCTCTTTGAATTGCACACTCCTCTAAATGAAATTATTGAGTGTGGTGTTCAGGTACACAGGGTACTCCCTGTTGCTGCCTTTCACACACCTGGGTCACGTGGCAGAAATCTTCAAGCCACTCGCTGTGTCCTTGGGGGCAAGTCTCGAGTCAAGGCTGTCACCTTGTTCTTGACTCCTCCGTTTAGGCTCAAATCCTAACGGAGCCAAGGGGGGTAGACCCTATTAAATTAATAAGGATGATTTCTTAGTGTGGTGATGTTAAACCGAATCAGTTATTTAGGAGTTTGAATATTTTAACTATAGACAATTAAAGATGACAAGATACGAAAATAAACACATGAAAGCACAAAGCTGATACAAAATATAT
This sequence comes from Pseudotsuga menziesii, assembly GCA_001517045.1. Lineage (NCBI taxonomy): Eukaryota > Viridiplantae > Streptophyta > Pinopsida > Pinales > Pinaceae > Pseudotsuga > Pseudotsuga menziesii. The sequence continues at coordinate 156,091 of LPNX010679598.1, forward strand.
ATATGAAGCAAAAATGACCAGTGCCTTAAAAATGGAGTCAAATCAAAGAGATCAATGTGCTTGCATGTGCTTGGAGTGAATGTTTTGTGATTTCATCTTGGTATGTTTTAAGTTAAAAATGAAGTATGAATTGATTAAATTAGGCTAAGGAGGGACTCCAGATATACCCGAGAGTACTTGGAGTATGTAAAAAACTAAACCTTTACGGCTACCCGCAAGGAATATGTGGGTTGAAATGGATTCTCTGGGGCTATTGTTCGTAACACACCTGTTAGGGTGTGACAGAGATTGGCGCCCCGAGGTCACTTTTTCGTAAGTTCCCGCTTCCTTTGGGTATTTTGCCACCGTAGAGGTTCAATCGAGGTGTTGGATTTTCACCTGATGGTTTGTCAATTGGGGAGAGTGAGTCCTAATTATGATAGTCACCCAAGTGCTTTTGATACATCTTGACTGATCGGACGAACCGCAGCCAAGTGTGGAGCATACACACTGGAGTCTTGTAAATTTTAATAAGTTTTAAACCGGATGTTCTTGTTTAAAAGAAAAGCCTCCAAGAACCTCTTTCGATCCAAGTGGATCTCAATCAGGGAATTGAGGAGGGTTTAATTTTAAAGTTGCTGATAAACAAAATATAGAAGAAAACAAACAGATACACAATTCATATTTCTTAATTAATCCTACCACGAATCTCTTTCCCCTTTCGAGTCACTCGGGAAATCGTGGGGTAAGTATTATGATTACCTTGAAATGTAAGATATGGAATATGGAATTAATAATGAAATGAATTATCCTACCCTTTAGATCATATCAAAACTATTTTTAAAAATAAATAAAATGAGGAAAAGCACGAAAAAACACCGACGCAAATCCCCCCAGGGGCGATGGGGAAAGGGCTCGAAAGAGCCTATTCCAAAGGAAAATTTATTTATTATTTGTTACAATATTATAGGACTTATATATCAGTTATTCTTGGTCCTTATACAGGCTGAAACCAATATCTTACAGTTATACAAAAAATTTAAGAATTTTGTGACAAAAGGGAGACCCCTGGGGGGATTTGAGCGCTCCAAAAGCCACTTTGGACAGAAGCTTCCTTTCTTCTCTATCAGACCTTATAAAGGAAAGAAAGCATGTTAGAATAACAAATTCCCAAAATCACTTTAATATTACCTTTGGGTCAGCCTACTTTATCTTAAAAAATAATGAAATTAAACTAGCTTAAACCGACGAAAAAGGAACCAAGGAAAGCAAGATTTCCTTGGGATCTTGGCTTGCTGTTTGTGCAGCCAATTAAATTGCACTAATATTGCAGAATATTAAAATTTATAACAGCAAAAGGAAATCTAATGCATGTGATCTACAAGTTTTCTTTAAAAATCATGCAAAAAAAGACGATTTCCCCTAAAGCTAGATCTAGAATGCTTATGGAACTTTTTTAAGTGCAAGATCTAGGATATGAGTTATGAAATATTAGATCTATGTGTATTTTACTTTGATGAAACAGATCCAAATAAAATCACAGCTATGAACTGAAAAGGTAACCTGGTAAAGTGTTGATTTTTTGTAGAAATGAGAAGAAGAGGAGAAAAGGTCAGATCGTTGCTTGAATGGAGCAAGCTGGAAGGAGGCCCTTTTGTGGAGTGCTCAGGCAAAGAATATTGAGCTTATTGGATAGGAAATGAGTCAATCTATATCCACAACCTCATCCAATCAGGAACCTGCAACTAAATAACACAAGCCTGCATAAACCTCGTGAGATCTGGATATGGATGTATACAACAGCAAAAATGAGAGATTATGCAGAAATAACCTTATTTAAGCATATAACTAATATTTTTGAGCATACATCATATGGATAAACAAGATTAAACAATCTAGACTTCCTATTTTATACCCTTACTAGATTCAGCTGAATCCTTGAAGCCAGATCACAGAAACAACACAGAATTTGGCAAGAAGTTGCAGCTACCACATCAACAGCATAACACTAAGCATCCACACAATCAAAAGCACTACATAGTATAGCCTCCAAAGCTTATTTATTCACAAACAATGATCAAATACAGAGTTACAATGGCAATCCCTTCAGTCCAGCTCTAACTAGCTTGGAAGAGGGAGCCTCCAGTAGGATATATACAATTTGTAGGCCATCTAGCCCAGGGGGGCACAATTACTCATTGAATCAAGTGAAATCAAATGATGGAGAGTTCATCAATGAACAACTGAAGCTGGACTAAGCCTACTTGTCAACCGGGGGCCTGATCTGGCTGACACATCATACCATACACTGACACGTCGGCCCAAAACTCATCCAGATGAGCCAAAACGTGTTGAGGAGATAGGGAGGGTGAAATTCCCCTTAAAGTATGCTCAAGATCAACTCTAGATCTGATTTGATCACCTCCTTCAGTCAAGGATTTGTCAGATCCAGTCAATCTGCTTCAGATCTGACTGATTTCAATCAA
>LPNX010679598.1:160193-349163 GCA_001517045.1 Pseudotsuga menziesii
TTCTTCAATGGTTTCATCCTCAATATTGTACTGTTTAGATGGTGACAAAGGGTAGGCCTGGCCTACCATGTATATATGATCAGACTTGCCTGATGTTGTTTTCTGATTACTGACCTCCGCCATCCCATGTTCTATAATCTGATTTGCTATGTAGCAAGTGCTTTCTGGGTGGAATTGCTCACAAGGTCTACACCAAGGAATTACTTCATCTACCATGTTATTTGAGCCTAACTAGTTTGGAATCCTAGGCTCTTGCTGAGGAAACTTCCTTTGATACACTTGATTCTGTTTGGCTGAAAATTCCTAGGTCCACTATTTCTCTCCAGTGTGACTATTTTGTTTTGGATTTTTGTCATGAATTGGTCCTCACTAGTCATCACTTTTTCCAACATGCTAGCTATCTTTTCCATGGGGTGTTTAGAGGCTCGCTTTTCTTTTGATTCAAAGGCTTTTCCCTTTTCTTCGTTGTATGAAGTGTTTCCCCTAGTGTAACCTGGAATGTTGGATTTTTATGAAGGTTGCATATTCTTTTCTATTTTCTCAGCCAATTCCTGAGCAATTTTTAGATCGGCTGGCTCTTTGTCCCTTAACTGGTACCTCAAATCACCAGTGAAAGCTTCGATGTAATATATGAGGATGGAGGCATCCCTTGGCTTGATTTCTCTAGGGAATTCCACAACCACACGCCTGAACTTAGTATTAAATTCATCAATGGTTTCATTCTCCATCTTCTTTATGTTATGGAGGGTAGCAAGCAGATGTCTTGGTTCTTTCTTTCCCCCCCATTTCTTCTTAAAACCCTTTAGGAAATCACTAAGAGTTTTATACGAATCATCACCAAGGTTTTCATACCACTCTGCAGCATCATCCTCTAAGGATAAAGCAAAGAGCTTCATTTTGATATCTTCATGGTTAGAGGCAACATCATCACAATAACTGACTAGGTGCCTTTCAAACTTTCATAGATGAGTCTTGGAAATGGTGGCATTATTTCCCTCGAACCTGGGGAGCTTCTTGATAGCATCTTTCGGAATGGCATGGGGAGCACCTGCTATCTGAGAAAAGTCAAGGGGTTTGAATAATTCCATCATTTCTTGAGATTGGTGAACATGACTCTCTACAAATATGTGATGGATATCTGAGAGGGATTGGTCTCCTAAATTTTCAAGGTTTCTACGAGAAGTGTACCTATTCAATCTTTCCCTAATAAACCTTTCAGGATCAGGGAGAGGATTGAATAATTGTTGGTTGTTTCTTCGGGTAGAAATTCTTGAAGGGATGCTAGATAGTGGAGTCGCCAGATGGATCTAGTTTTAATTTTTATGTTTTTTAAAGACTAGATCAATCAAAAGTTTTTTATCTTTTTAGTTGTTTAGAAAAAAGTTAAGCTAATTCGTACTCAGGAATAAAAAGATTTATCCCCGGCAACGGCGCCAAAAAGTGTTTCCGCCTTTCACACACCTGGGTCATGTGGCAGAAATCTTCAATCCCCTCGGTGTGTCCTTGGGGGCAAGTCTCGAGTCAAGGCTATCACCTTGTTCTTGACTCCTTCGTTTAGGCTCAACTCCTAACGGAGCCAAGGGGGGTAGACCCTATTAAATTACTAAGGATGATTTCTTAGTGTGGTGATGTTAAACTGAATCAGTTATTTAGGAGTTTGAATATTTTAACTATAGACAATTAAAGATGACAAGATATGAAAATAAACACACGAAAGCACAAAGCTGATACACAATATATATATGAAGCAAAAATGACCAGTGCCTTAAAAATGGAGTCAAATCAAAGAGATCAATGTGCTTGCATGTGCTTGGAGTGAATGTTTTGCGATTGAATCTTGGTATGTTTTAAGTTAAAAATGAAGTATGAATTGATTAAATTAGGCTAAGGAGGGACTCCAGATATACCCGAGAGTACTTGGAGTATGTCCAAAACAAAACCTTTACGGCTACCCACAAGGAATATGTCAGCTGAAATGGAGTCTCTGGGCTATTGTTCGTAACGCACCCATTAGGGTGTGACAGAGATCGGTGCCCCAAGGTCACTTTTCAGTAAGTTCCCGCTTCCTTTGGGTATTTTGCCACCGTAGAGGTTCGATCGAGGTGTTGGATTTTCACCTGATGGTTTGTTAATTAGGGAGAGTGAGTCCTAATTATGATAGTCACCCAAGTCCTTTTGATACAGCTTGACTGATTGGACGAACCACAGCCAAGTGTATAGCATACACACTGGAGTCTTGTAAATTTTAATAAGTTTTAAACCAAATGTTCTTGTTTAAAAGAAAAGCCTCCAAGAACCTCTTTCGATCCAAGTGGATCTCAATCAGGGAATCGAGGAGGGGTTAATTTTAAAGTTGCTGATAAACAAAATATAGAAGAAAACAAACAGATACACAATTCATATTTCTTAATTAATCCTACCACGAATCTCTTTCCCCTTTCGGGTCACTCGGGAAATCGTGGGGTAAGTATTATGATTACCTTGAAATGTAAGATATGGAATATGGAATTAATAATGAAATGAATTATCCTACCCTATATATCATATCAAAACTATTTTTAAAAATAAAGGAAATGAGGAAAAGCACGAAAAGACACCGACGCAAATCCCCCCAGGGGGGATGGGGAAAGGGCTTGAAAGAGCCTATGCCAAAGGAAAATTTATTTATTATTTGTTACAATATTAGAGGACTGATATATCAGTTCTTCTTGGTCCTTATACAGGCTGAAACCAAGATCTTACAGTTATACAAAATTTTTAAGAATTTTGTGACAAAAGGGAGACCCCTGGGGGGATTTGAGCGCTCCAAAAGACACTTTGGACAGCAGATTACTTTCTTCTCTGTCAGACCTTCTAAAGGAAATCAAGCATGTTAGAATAACAAATTCCCAAAATCACTTTAAGAGTTCCTTTGGTTCAGCCTGCTTTATCTTAAAAAATAATGAAATTAAACTAGCTTAAACCAACGAAAAAGGAACCAAGGAAAGCAAGCTTTCCTTGGGATCTTGGATTTCTGTTTGTGCATCCAATTAAATTGCACTGATATTGCGTAATATTAAAATTTATAACAGTGAAAGGAAATCTAATGCATGTGATCTACAAGTTTTCTTTAAAAATCATGCAAAAAAAGACGATTTCCCCTAAAGCTAGATCTAGAATGCTTATGGAAATTTTTTAAGTGCAAGATCTAGGATATGAGATATGAAATATTAGATCTATGTGTATTTTACTTTGATGAAAAATATTCAAATAAAATCACAGCTATGAACTGAAAAGGTAACCGGGTAAAGTGTTGATTTTTTGTAGAAATGAGAAGAAGAGGAGAAAAGGTCAGATCGTTGCTTGAATGGATCAAGCTGGAAGGAGGCCCTTTTGTGAAGTGCCGAGGGACAGAATAGTGAGCTTATTGGATAGGAAAGGAGTCAATCTAGATCCACAACCTCATCCAATCAAGAACGTGCAACTAAATAACACAAGCCTGCACAAACCTCGTGAGATCTGGATATGGATGTATAAAGCAGCAAAAATGAGAGATTATGCAGAAATAACCTTATTTAAGCATATAACTAATATTTTTGAGCATACATCATATGGATAAACAATATTAAACAATATAGACTTCCTAGTTTATACCCTTACTAGATTCAGCTGAATCCTTGAAGCCAGATCACAGAAACAACACAAAATTTGGCAAGAAGTTGCAGCTACCACATCAGCAGCATAACACTGAGCATTCAAACAATCAAAAGAACTACACAGTATAGCCTCCAAATCTTATTTATTCACAAATAATGATCAAATACAGAGTTACAATGGCAATCCCTTCAGTCCAGCTCTAACTAGCTTGGAAGAGGGAGCCTCCAGCAGGATATATACAATTTGCAGGCCATCTAGCCTAGGGGGGCACAATTCCTCATGGAATGAAGTGAAATCAACTGATGGAGAGTTCATCAATGCACAACTGAAGCTGGATTGAGCCTACTTGTCAATCGGGGGCCTGATCTAGCTGACACATCAACCCATACACTGACACATCGGCCCAAAACTCATCCAGATGAGCCAAAACATGTTGAGGAGAGAGGGAGGGTGAAATTCCCCATAAAGGATGCTCAAGATCAACTCTGGATCGGATTTGATCACCTCCTTCAGTTAAGGATTTGTCAGATCCAGCCAATCTGCTTTAGATTTGACTGATTTCAATCAAATCGGCTGAGAATCCACTGATTTATTGTTTTTGGATTTGCTCCATTGTTCCTCAATTTATTAATTAAAATAATCAATAATTGATTTTTGGGGCTTTCTGACCCGAGTGATGGAAAATCACTCAAAACTAGGAAATAGCGAGTCCATGGGTTTACATGGTGCTCTTAGCTTGAAAATGAGCACCTACATGACTAAAACTGATTATTTGGCCCACTTTTATTACAAAATCAATTTTTCCAATTAAACTATTAAAAATAGCCTAAGTTTTGGAAAAATTAAAATTTAATAAAAAAACACTGAAAAAACTAAAAAATTGAAAAATCGAAAAACACCTAGGGGGACTTAGACATGTTCATATGACTCAAAAATGATGTCTAGCATGTTTATACATTGACACATAGACTCTAATAACCTCAATAGGCCTAAATTCCAAGCCGACCACCCCAACTTTGGATGTATGGAGTGAAAAACTCAGAAATTATCAGTCATTTGTTCAACAACCAATAATAACCAAGGGAAAAATTCCCCTGGGCTGATCGGATTGACAAATGAAGTCTAAGAGACTGAGTATTTTACAGACACTATCATGCTAGAACATTTATTACAATTTGCCCATGGGGTATGAAAATGTGATATGATACAACAAAGCTTCCCGGAAGCAAGACTGAAGGTTCTCTGAAGTACGAACAAGTTATCCCTGTCCGGTTCACCAGGATCACTTGATAGAAAACCACTAAGTACAACTTAGGTGGTAACACTCCCAAAATATCGAACACCTTGAGCAACTTCTTCACACAAATAGATCACGGATCAACACACCGATATTTGTCACGTGGTTAAAACCCTCGAGAGAGAAGCAGTCCACGGCCCCCAAAAAATAGCTACTTGGAGCAATTTATTATGCAAAAGAAAGAAAGTTACATGATCTTCTCATAATCGATCAACTAGCCAAGGACCCTCTATGCTCTTTAAATATATATCATAGACCAATCGGGTGTTAAGCCACGGATCAATGGTAGGTATGATCTAAGAGAAGTTGAACCATTGGATCACTCTATGTCTAGAACATATCATGACCGTCAGATTAGAATATTTACAAATGCATACTAAATAAAAACACTTTTACCTAACGGATATATTACACAAGTTGATCTTAACTAACTCCTAAGTGTCTAAATATCCTAACATCCCCCCCTTAAGAACAACTTGGTATAGGATTGAAGGATTTACAAAAGTGACACTATTAGGAGAAGGAAGGAGGTATTAGAGCCTATCCCCCCTTAAGGACACATTCCTGAACTCCTAACATAGACCAAAGTTTAGAAAACTTCGCTTCTGTAAGAGACTTGGTGAAGATGTTTGCAACTTGATCATCTATAGGGAAATATAGAACTTCAATAACACTATCATGAACAATATTTTTGATGAAGTGCATGTGTAGCTCAATGTGTTTGCTGCGCTAATGTAGAACTAGATCTTCGACAAGCTTGATGGCACTTTGATTATCGCACCAAAGTGGAGTAGGCTGCTGCTGCTCGAATCCAAACTCTGAAAGTATATGTTGAAGCCATAAAGCTTCCTGACTGGCATTAAATATGACTCAATATTTTGCTTCTGCTGAAGAAAGAGCAAGAGCTTATTGTTTCTTACAAGCCCAAGTGATAGGTCCAGATCCCAAACTGAAAACATAACTTGCAGTAGACTTTCAATCATCAGGATCGCCGACCCAATCTAAATCAGTAAAACCAACCAACAAAGGTATCCCCCCTGTACAATAATGAATCCCAAACTGAATTGTACCTCAAATATATCGAAGTATTCTTTTTGCTGCTTCTAGTGACTTTCATGAGGAGTTTGCATATAACGTGCAACGCGACCAATGGAAAAGGAAAGGTCAGGATGGGAATGAGTCAAGTATAAAAGACTACCAACAAGCTGATGATACAAGGTGGCATCTACTTCAGGGGAAGTACAAGTGGCAGAAAGTTTGACTCTAGACTGGAAGGGAGAAGGGGATGGTTTACAATCTTCCATGTGGAAGTGACGAAGAAGGTCACAAGCATACTTTGACTGGGAAAGAAAGATTCCTTCTTTGGTTTGCAAGACTTGGAGACCAAGAAAATAATGCAAATGTCCTAAGTCTGACATTTCAAAATTTTTCTTAAGACTAGATTTCACATGGGTTATAAGTTTAGGGTCACTACCAGTAAGGATAAGATCATCAACATAAAGAAAAAGTATGATGAGATGGTTTCCTACTTTCTTGGTATAGACATTGGGGTCAGAATGGAATCTAGAAAAACTAGTGTCAAGGAGAAAGCTATCCATTTTGGCATACCAAGCTCTAAGAGCTTTCTTAAGGCCATATAAGGATTTATTAAGGAGACAAACAAGGCTAGAGTTATTCTGAACATATCCAGGAGGTTGTTCCAAGTAAATTTTCACATCTAAATCACCATTTAAGAAGGAATAACTGACATCCATTTGATGGAATTCCCAGTTATGTAAGGCTGCAAGGGAAAGAAGAAGGCGGATGGAGTTCATTTTTTCTATAGGGGAAAAGGTTTCATTGTAGTCAATCCCTTCAACTTGGGAAAAACCTTTGGAAACTAAGCTTGCCTTAAGTCTTTCAACACTTCCATCTAATGCATACTTAGTTCTGTAGACCCATTCACATCTGACAAGTTTTCTTTCTTTTGGAAGAGGAACAAGATCCCAAGTAGCGTTCGCCATTAAGGAACGATATTCTTCATCCATAGCTGCATCCCAATCTGGATTTCCTGAAGCTTTTGTAAAAGTTTCTGGATCATGATTCTCAGAAACTTGAGCCAAAAGGGAAGAGTCTCACTAAAACTTAGAACGTGTTCGATGTTGATCTTTAGGATCATCGGCAAGATCACCAACTACTTCACATGTTGAATGGACCCATTAAGGAGGCATTGGTGCTGGTGCAATTAAAGGAACATGAGCAGGAAGAGGTGGATTTTCATCCTCACTATCATCATAAAAAACTGGAGTTGGAAACATGTCAAGGAAGTTGGAAGAAGAAGAAGAAGAAAGCACAATTGTCGAATCAGGCTCGCAGGACAAAGATGGCACATCTGCCAAGTTAGGCTCACAGTCCAAGAGATTTTCATCAAATTTAACATCTCTTTTAATTATTATATCATGTGAATGGGGCTAAATAATTCTATAACCTTTTACATCTTCTGAATATCCAACATATATGCACTTTTCACTTTTAGGCTACAATGCTTTCCGTTTTTCATCCGGAATGTGAGCCCATGCTTCACAACCAAACACATGAAAGTGACCTACATCTGGTTTAATTTCAATCCATGCTTCTTCCAGTGTTATACCTTGTAAAACTTTAGTGGGTGTGCGATTAACTATGTAATTTGCACAATTTATGGCCTCAGCCCAATATTGAAGACTTAGTCCCTTAGATTGGATCATACAATTAGCCATTTCTTTTAAATTGTGGTTCTTTCATTCAGCTACGCCATTTTGTTGTGGTGTATATGGAACAGTGTGCTATTGTTGGATTCCTTTTTTAGTGTAGAAAGTAGTGAACTTGTTGTTAACATATTCTCCTCCATTGTCAGATCTTAACTTAATAATTTGATGACGAGATTGTTTTTCAACAAGGGCCTTGTAGGCCAAGAACATGTTAAACACTTCGCTCTTAAGTTTTAGGAAGCAAACCCAAGTGCGTATGGAGTAGTCATCAATGAAATTTAAGAAATATTTGAAACTAGAAAAGGACACAGATGGAAGAGGACCACACAAGTCACTATGCACAAGCTCCAAAGGAACCAAGGTGTGCCAAGAGGCACATTTGTCAAAACTATCATGATGATATTTTCCGAGTACACAACCAGAATAAACACCATCCTTGCAAGATAGCATTGGAATACTAGTCACCATATTGTCTTTACATAGTTGTTTTAATGAGCAATAATTTAAGTGACTAAATCGCTCATGCCAAAGTTTTCTCAAGTTATTACTATGAGCAACAAAAACTGAAGGAAAAGATGATGACCCAAAGTTGTTAAATTTGTACAACCTGGTAATATCATCAATAGTTCCAGTAGCAAGGATATTTTGAGGATTTTTAAAATCCTTGATTACAACTTGGTGAGGTGTAAACGTCATAGTTTACCTTCACCTGAATGAGTAATTTGATAGACTAATAACAAATTGCAGGAAATTTTTGGAACACATAGTACATCACTGAAATGACCATTTTCTACTGGAACTGTTCCAGATCCTACAACACTTAGAGATCTATCATCACCAACAAATATTTGTTTGGTGTTACATTCATGCATAGTAGAAAATATGTCTTGATCCTTAGCCATATGATAAGATGCTCTAGAATCAATGAGCCATTCATTTGAAGTAGAAGAAGAAGATGCAGTATAAGAGTAACCAGAAGCACAAAGTGCATGTCCATGAGAGTTAGATTCTAAAGATGAATCTATGCTGATGTGATGCTTCTTCACTACTGCTTCCAAGGCTACCATCTTCTTGAAACACTTAGATACATCATGATTATCTTTCCCACAAAAATTGCAATGACACTCAGTCTTCTTTCCTTTTTGCTTGGATCCTTTGTCATTTTTTAAAGAAGGAGCTGACTGAGAGGGTTTGGGATACTTGTTGTTTGGCTTAATATTGAAAAAAATTTGTTTCTTGGGAGGCTTGGACTTTTCTTTCTATTGGGACAATAAGGATTTCTCAGATGTATCTACATTGTTAATTATTCCATGATGAATGAGCTTATCTTACTCTCTAATTAAAGAATCACAAAAGGATTTAAGACTAGGCTCTTGATAGCTAGCTGCAGTCAAGGATTCTTTCATGGAGTAGAATGTAGATACAAAAACAGAGTATGCAAGTCCAAGTTTGGAAAGAATATGATAAAGACATTGTTTGTCTTCTTTCTTAATCTTGCATTCTGCACATAAGAGTCTAAGAGTTTTATACTTAGATAAATAGACTTGAGTGCATGAAAAATCATTTGGATTCAAGGAAAGCAACTCATTCTCAAGTTCATAACCCCAAATTTCATTGTGTTTACCAAACACAGATTCCAACTTTTCCCAAGCTTTATCAGGTTCATCAATTCCAGATATGTGGAATAGAAAATCAATAGAGATTGACATCCCAATCAATACACGAGCTTCATCACATATATTTTCTCATTTAATTTTCTTATCATCATCAGTGGGTTTTGTTTCTTTCCCTGAGGTTATCCTGAAAAGTCCCCTACTTCGTAGAACATCCTCCATACAATATTTCCATGAGAAATAGTTACAACTTGTAAGTGTAATATCACAAGGGGCATCCATAATGTAAAATAATGGCTGAAAAAATAGAAACTAATAGTTTGGTTACAAAGATCTCGAAAAAAATGCGGTTTAAAAAAAATGGCACTGAAAAATGATTCTGGATGATGAAGTTATGCTTGATCAAATAAAATGTTGAAGATGTCCCCAATAGTTACATGCCCGATATTAACTTGACCAACTAAAAAAAAGAACCCTCATCTTCCCAAGATCAACCTTTGACAATCATTTTACAATAAAGTTGCTTTGAAGTGAATCACTTTTGTAGAATAAGTGAGGTTCACTTTTACAATAATGTTACTTTTAAATAGTGCCACAATAAATTAAAAGACTTAAGTGACTCACTTTTTATTTTATTTTATTTATGTGAGATGCACTTTTACAATAAAGTAACTTGAAAATAGAAATTGCATGCACTAAAAAGTAGCTTAATAAAACTTGAACTCAAGACCTATTAAGGAATAAAGCAAATTTGGACCAAGTGAGCTAAGTTTAAAACGTACATAAAAGAATGGAAAGAGGAAGGGTTTTTTTTTTACTCTTCTCTCTCATTCTCTGTGCTTGCCTTTTTTTCCTGCAAATCACAAAAAAAATGAAAAACAAAAACAAAAAAAAAAATTTCCACACAAATGGGTTAGATCTTGGTTAGCTTACCCAGAAAGTCTATGTTTTCAAGTTTTCTCACTGTTTCTGATTTGCCATGATTGCACAAGGTGCACGACAAAGAGCATACATAGCCGAGAAGAAAAGAAAAAAAACTTTCCCTTTCTATTTATGATCCGCTGCAATCACGCAAGGTGCACGGCAAAGAGCATACGTAGGCAAGGAAGGAAACAGTCTAAGACTAAAATAGTAAAGATCTAGTAATAAAACTGATAAAATATGAGAGATTTAAAAAAACAAATCCATCACTGTAACGGAAATGGGTGTTTCTGGAATAAATGGAAATGGTTTTCAGTCAAATGAAAACTAATTCCCAATGGAAACGACACTCCGGACACAATGGAATAGCTCCCATAAGCCACAAATGCATAGAAAATATAGAACCAAAAACCCTTTCAAAGTTTTGGCAACATCGGTTCCAGATCTTGATCAAAATCGAAAATGACTCTTCATAAATGCTCTGATACCATGTAAGGTTTGCCCTTACACCAAAACCTGTAGCTGTTGGTGAACATTTGAAACCTAGCATAAGGCCCTATCACCAGGAGTGGTGATTATTCCACTTGTTTTATATTCCTAGAGGTGCAGCGGTACCCGATACTCCAACACCCTGCCTCTGGCGTAGCTCAAGGGAATTGAACCTGAGACCTATGCTCTGATACCATGTTTGGGTACACAGGGTACTCCTAAAAGACTGAACACTTTGAGAAAATGCTTCACACAAATAGATCACAGATCAACACACCAATGTTTGTCATGTGGTTAAAACCCTCAAGAGAGAAACAATCCATGGCCCCAGCCAAATAGCTACTTGGAGCAATTTATTACGCAAAAGAAAGAGAGTTACATGAGCTTCTCATAATCGATCAACTAGCCAAGGACCCTCTATGCTCTTTAAACAGAGATCATAGACCAATCAGGTGTTAAGCCATGGATCAATGTTAGGTATGATCTAAGAGAAGTTGAACCATTGGATCAGTCTATGTCTAGAACATATCATGACCGTCAGATTAGAATATTTACAAATGCATACTAATGGATACTAAAGAAACACACTTTTACCTAACAAATATATTACACAAGTTGATCTTAACTAACTCCGAAGTGTCTAAATATCCTAACATGTGGAAGTGTCAAAGAGTTTGTAAAATTTTGTATCTTCTCCATAACCAACCATGATGCATTCCTTTCTTTGTGGCTACAAGGCCTTCCTCTTTTCAAAAGGAATTCAAGCCCATGTTCTTGATCCAAAAATCCTGAAATTTGAGACATTGGTTTATGGACAAACCATGCCTTGTAGGGATTCTTTCCTTTGATTGATTTGTGGAATGCTTTGTTATGCATATGTGCAGCAAAATTAATATCCTCATCCCATATATTTGGAGTTATATCCCTTGCTTCAATCATGCATGTGGCCATCTCTTTGAGAGATCTATTTTTCCTCTCTCCCACATCATTTCGTTGTGGTGTGTAGGGAGTTGAATGTTGCATTTGGATGCCACATTCCTAAAAAAGGTGATGTAGATTTTTGTTGAAATACTCATTCAAATTATAAATCCTAAGTATTTTTATCTTATTCCCACTTTCATTCTCTACTAACACCTTCCAAATCTTCAATTGCTCAAAAACTTCATATTTCAATTTAAGGAAGTACACCTAGTAGAATCTCAAGTAGTCATCAATGAATGTTAGTACATACCTTGTTCCATGATAGGATGGAGTGGATAGATGACCAATAATAATGAATGTACCAATCCAAGTGGTTGTGTGGCTCTCCTTTCCTTCCCCTTCCCATAGCTGTGCTCTGGATGCTTTCCAACAACACACCCAATGCAAGCTCCATTTGATGATTTGATTTGAGGAAGTCCTTCCACCATCTCATCTCTATGCAGTGCTTTGAGGAATTTGTAGTTCTTGTGTCCAAAAATATAATTCCACAGATTGGAATTATAATTGGAATGTGATATGAGCACTTGGTCATTGGAACTAGGGAGGAAATTCAAAAACTTGTACATCCTCTTATGGTGGTCTGCATACCCAACTACTACAAATTGGTTTTATGAGATTTCTATAATCTCTACCAAGTCTGGAGTGAATGTCACTCTCTTTTATTCTCCTATATGGGTCATTTGATATAATTTTTAGAATATTAATCCAATCCCTTAGTACCTTATTCTAATTCCCTTGTCAACTTTATTGCATTTGTGCATTAATACACTGTGGTTTTGGACTTAGGGTGCTTAGTTGGGAAAATAACCAGTTAAATTGGGGCATCCACAACCACATCAGCACTCCATATCAGTCATAACTCCACATTTGTGCCCTCATTAATTGAATGTGGATATTGTGGTTGACTAGGAGCGCTAGAGGCGGATTTTGTCCAATTTTGGAGCATTTAATGCCACCTAGAGCTTCTCACTCACCTTATTTTGCACACCCACACATGAAAATGTGTCATTATTGGTTGAAGTTTCTTCAACCATGTTGACACAACAATTACTATCCATTTGGGCTGATTTGGAGCAAGTTTGGCCCACCTATGGGGGAGTGAGGCCATTCTGGCCAATTTCACATGTCCAGTCATTTTAGGCTTCCCAATCCTCACAAACCACTTTGGATGTAATATAAAACTGTTACTAACATATTTATGTGTTAGACAGTCAAATAATAACCTGTTTATGTACACATTGCATGTGTAAAATTGTTCTCTTTTAATGGTTTTTTGTTGATTTTGCATGAAATTCGATTTGCGAGTTTCTATACGGCTTCTAGATCTTGTTGTAAATCTAAATTATCACATGGTATCATATCTGAGTGAAGTTGAGTGACTTGCAGATCAATCTTGAGCATTTTGAGCTGTATTGTTTAGAGAAATTCCAGATAAAATTGAGTGTTCTTTGCAGGATTTTCAACAATTATTCACCATTAGCCCAAGAAGAAATGGAAGAAACCCACATCTTTATTAAACCTTTCAATTTCTTTGATTGGAAGGTAGATATGGTTATTCAATTGAGACCCAGTGGTCTCTATAGAGTTACCATGGGAATAGAGGTGGAGCCAAACTCCACTGTAGAGAAAGCCAAGTACTTGAATAAAATAAATGAAGCATATGGATTTTTATGTCTAAGTATCGCAAGAGATATTTTGTTCCACAAAGAGAGTTTAACAACCCCAAATGAAGTCTGGGTAAAACTAGAATCACTCTTTGGAAAAATTGATGAACTGAGAGGACACCATCTTGAGAATGAGCTCATCAGCCTGAGCCCAGCGCACTTTGACACTATTTAAGATTTATTCGGCAAGTTCAAGTCTCTTATGCTTCAGAAAAATCAATGTGGGATTGAGAAGAAAGAGGATTGGTTGATGCTGTCCATCCTTTCGAATTTGGGGTAAGAATTCTCAGTCTTTGTCAGCACATTTCATTATGAAAAGTTGACACTTTGAAACTGATAGATGCCAACACTAGCTAGCTTCATGGAGTCCCTCACCTAGGTGCAAGAAAATCTAGTCCAAATGGGAACCATCAAGGATAAGGATCAAGCTTTGTCCATCAATGTTTTGAATTCCTCCAAGGGAAAGTAGAAGGAAAAGAATTCGAAGCATCCATAGAAGAGGAAATCATAAAAACCCAAATCTAGTGACAGGAGTTCGAATCCTACCAAGGAGAAGGAAAAGAAATGGAAAGAGAAAACAAAATGCACCTATTTCCAAAAGGGATGAAATCCATAGAGCTCATGCATGAAGAAAACCATTGACCAGATGGCACAACTACTAGAGAAAAACAACATCCCTGTCCCAAATGGTGCAAGGAAGAAATATGGCACCTCCAGTTCAGACAACAAGGAGAAATGTCATGCCTTGGTAGATGGTACCTATAGTTACTCATCCCTCATAATTTATTCAGGGGATTCTAGACACATGGTTTCCACCAGAGATATCTTCTCCTCCATGCATTCGAATGATGGTCCAACAGTTTGAATGGGATATGAATCTGAAATCCAGACCAAGGGAATTGGTAGGATTGATTTAGAGCATGGTTACTTCAGTGATGTGTTATATGTACATTACTTGGAAGCAAATTTATTTTTAGTATATCAAATTACCCATACAAGAGAATCAAAGAGAGTGATTTTCACTTTATACTTGGTAGATATTGCATAAATCTCATCAAACCAAGTTGTAGCAGTTGGGTATGCAGACCACCATGAGAGGATGTACAAGTTTTCAAATTTCCTCCATAATTCCAATGAAAAAGACCTCCTATCACATGCCAATGATAATTCCAAGCTATGGCATGAGAGTTTTGGACACAAAAAATACAAATACCTCTAAGCACTGCACAGAGATGATATGGTGGAAGGACTTCCTCAAATCAAATAATCAAATGGACTTTGCATTGTGTGTGTAGTTGGGAAGCATCCAATGCGCAACTATGAGAAGGGATGGCAAGGAGAGGAACAAAACCACTTGGTTTGTTACATTCAAATCTGATTGGTCCTCTTCCCACTCCATCCTATGGTGGATCAAGGTATGTACTCACATTTATTGATGACTACTCGAGATTCTGCTGGGTGTACTTCCTTAAATTCAAATCTGAAATTTTTGAGCAATTGAATATTTAGAAGGAATTAGTAGAGAACCAAAGTGGGAATAAGATAAATATCCTTAGGAGTGATAATGGGATGGAATATTTCAACAAAAATACACATCACCTTTTTGAGGAATGTGGCATCCAAATGCAACATTCAACTCCCTACACACCACAACAAAAGGATGTGGCAAAGAGGAAAAATAGATCTCTCAAGGAGATGCCCACATGCATGATTGAAGAAAGGGATATAAGTCCCAAGATATGGGATGAGGCTAATAATTTTTCTTCACATATACATAACATATCATTCCACAAATCATTCAAAGTAAATACTCCCTACAAGACATAGTTTGTCCATAAACCAAATGTCTCAAATTTCAAGATTTTTGGATCAAGAGCATGGGATCGAATTCATTCTGAAAAGAGGAAGGAATTGCAGACACAAAGAAAGGAATGAATCATGGTTGGTCATGGAGAGGATAAAAAATGTTCAAAACTCTTTGAAATTTCCACACTCAATATTTTCATTGAGAGGAGTGTGCAATTTGAAGAGGAACCAATACCATATTTTGAGCTTGCACCAGGGGAATACTCTTCTCCTCAAAAACTTGATGATATAAGTTATGATTCATGCTCTGTGTTTTCTGATATTTCTAATAATAATATGTTTGTAGATGACATTTTTGTATATGATTCTCCATAAAGGCCCAAGTGGGATGAAAAAATCATACAAGCTGCAAGGGAATTGGCTGACAATCCCCAAGAGCCTAGGAAGACTAGATCTCAATCTAACAATGCTTCTTTTGCAAGTGAAAGTGCTCTTGCTGAGCACTGTTATATCCTAATTGGATATAATCCAAGTTCATATAAGAAATATTTTCATGACTCAATATGGAAAACAACAATGGAAGAATAATTCCATTCTCTCCAAGAGAATGAAACATGGGAATCAGTTCCCCTTCCTCCCAAGAGGAAGCTTGTTCAATGCAACTCGATATTTTGAACCAAAATTTATATTGATGGTCAGATGTGAAATAAAAAGTCATATTATTTTCTAAGGGCTACTCTCAAGTCCATGGTCTGGACTACAAGGAGAACTTTGCACCGGTTGCAAGGATGGATTCCATAAGACTAGTTCTAGCAATTGCAGCTAGTAAGGGTTGGAAAGTGAACCATATGGATGTAAAGAGTGCTTTCGTACATGGTGAGATACAGGAAAATATATAAATGCATCAACTTGAATGTTTCCAATAGAATCCTTCACTTTTTTGTAGGTTGAATAAATCACTATATATACTCAAGGAAGCCCCCAAGGCTTGGTATGCAAAAATGGATGCTTTCTTGCTCTCTATTGGTTTCATTAGATGAAAATATGATACAAATGTATATTTTCAGAAACATGATGGTATTTTTCAGGTTATTTTTATCTATGTAGATGATCTACTGATTACAGGGAGATGCAACACTTCAATTGGCTCAATTAAAGCATCTCTAGATAGTGAATTTTCCATGATAGATCTAGGACTGCTAAGGTAATTTTTGGGTTTAGAAATTGAGAAATATGAAAGGGGAATCATGCTAAGTCAACCAAATTATTCTTCGGACCTACTAGATAAGTTTAACATGGATGATTGTAAGGAATATAAATGTCCTTTTCTTTATGGCATTAAACTAGGTGAGTTTGGCAATTCCCCATTGGTAGATTGTACACTCTACAGGAAGCTAGTTGGAAGATTGCTCTATTTTACACATACCAGACCCGATTTATATTGTGCTATAGAAAGAAAAGGCAGCCAAAATAATCCTCTAGTATGTCCAGGGAACAAATAATTTTGGGGTGCACTATGCAGCTAGTGCTTCACTTCAACTAGTTGGATTTTCTGATTCGGATTGGGATGGAGATCCCACTGACAGAAAATAAAATTCAGGTTTTGTTTTCATGATTTTTGAAGTTCCTATTTATTTTTCAAGTAAGAAACAACATACCATTTCTCTTTCTTCAACAGAGGTCAAGTACAGGGCATCAGTCAAAGCAGCTACATAGTGTGTTTGGTTGTAGGGAATTCTTTAGGAATTTGGTGTCTCAATTGATTCTCCTACCAAAATTTGGGTGGATGTTCATCTCTTTATTCTTCCTGTCTTGAACCATGGTTCAAAACCAATGCAATACCAACATGACACCAAAATACATCGTCCCGACAGAGCAAGCTCAGTCGGCAACGCCTACGAAGCAGGCGCAGTCTCAACCGAGATATCTTAATGGGAAACTGCCAGAACCATGTTTCTGCAGTTGGCGATGGATTATAGTCCCTTAGCACATGGCCAAGGTGCTTGACAAAGGAAATAGGATGGATTTTACTACTGCATGACAACAATAGAGTGAGGCATCATGACTTGCACGTGACACAACCTTGTCCTTATGAACCTAAAGCTAGTGTGACGTTGCGACGCAGCTGATTCCTTATACTCAACAGATAGTACATGACTACACTTTTACTTAACAGTTCAACCATGAACTCATACATACCATTCCAAACAATGTTAAGTAGTCATTCTTGTACTGATAAACCAGATTGTGACATACATCCAACAATACTGTAATAATGCAAAGTAAGCAAGAATTCATATAAACATTCACCATTCAACAACATTCATTCATATAATACAAGAAATAATGTGGAAACCCATCTGGGAAAAACCACCAAGGTGCTATTCATCCTGCATGAGAAATGGATATAGCACCTTGTAGCTTGCAACTTGTATACTATTCTTGAGATATGTCTTTCTGACTCAATCTTCTTTCTCTCATGCTCTCTGGTTTTTCCTCCTATCTACTCCTACTAATCTACACATAGCTTAGATCGACTCTTCTACTTTACTATCTGTGCACTTAGCTGCAGATTACTCTACTACTAGTGGTCCGCACACACAGCTACAAGATCTGTGGCTCAACAACCTTCTACTTCTACTATCCAACCAACTTAATAAGCTTACATAACCTTATGAACAACAACAACACAACCCTTATACAGAGTAGGTTTTTCCTACTTATAGTATCTACGAGACCACACATGGTCGACTGAGTATAGCTCGGTTATTACAGACTCAACAAATTAAAAAATATCTCTAACATAAATTTTATCCCATACCTAGCCATGAAATTCCTGGAAGATGTTAACCACAACTTTAAATATCCGTGGAAACCTCTTTCAGCTCGTCTGTACTTGTCATAACTAGCCACAAAAACTATCTGTCCTTCTTCCTTTGGTTCGTCCCTTTGTAGTCTTCCTTCACTTCCACCTATCTAGCTTTAAATATTCTATATGCCTTTTCCACTGACTCAGATCATCCTTCCTTGTTGAAAATTATTTCCATCCTTAACCTACCTTTTCTCCATCGTGTGCATGTTTTACCTTCTTGCGCTAGTTCCTTCATTCTCTTCTTGACCTATTTTTACCCTGCCGCGCATGCACTTTTCCTCTTTTGCTTGTGTGTCTGATTTATCCTTGTGTACTTTTCCTGGCCGACCAGGCCCTTAACACTCACATGTGGCTTGTCTTAAGCTACTAATCAAAAAGGAACTTCTCCGCAAAAGTGGTTTTCTGAAAAAACTTCATGTTTTTCCCCAAAACTTATGTTTATGGTGCAGGATTAGACTGTACAAGAGGACCAACCTTGTCCTATAATTCATTCACCATCTATTTCACTTTAGCAACTTCCACCATGAATTCCTCTGCCTTTGCAGCTAACTGCTCTACATGGTCGAAACTGATATGTTCCAATGGTTCTACCTCTAGTGATTGTGCTATTTGTTGAAGCTTCTACTGCATAGGCTGAACAAGTCCAGTGAGCCACGTAGCTTCTGACAGGTGTGTCTCCACCTCAGCTTCCCTAGTATTCTCTTGGTCACAAAGATCCTAGACTTCCTGATGCAGATGTTTGATCTCTACCATGTTTGTAACCTTCTCTTGAAAGGGAAGTTTCTTCATCTCTATCTTTGTAGCACTTATTTTATCATCTACTTGTCGCGCGCTTTCCCTTATGTTTTATGCAGACTGATCTTCTATAAGTGATTCCCAAATCATGGAATTAGTTTCCACTACCTTTTCACAGAGTGTTTCTCCCTTGGTGATCTTCCTAGCAGCCTCAGACGTTGCTCTTCTTCTCTCCTGGAGCACCTCAGGAGGTGTGATCGGTGCCTGCCTAGCCTAAAGCTCCTCAACTTGATTCTTTAGCTCCACTACAATCCGCGATAGCCAAGAAAACTTAGTTGCTGAATCCTCATCTTCTTGGCTCGATTCTAGTGGGAACTCTGTGACTGCGCCCTTAATGGTTTCTGCTAATGTGACATGGTTGTGATCGCACTCCTGAATTTGTTTCTCTTTTTCCTTAAGGAGGGCCTTATGCACCTTATCCTTCCTTTGTTGTTTTGTTTCCTGAGAGGAAACGACATTCTCCCTAAGCCATACCTTTTTTGTGGATGCTTGCTGCAAGTCATAGAATTCACCCAATGACAGCTTGGAGAAGCCAATATGGAGTGTGTCAAACTCCTTGACAACATCATCAAATGCACTCATCTTTGTCCCCATTTCTAGTGTGAGCCCATGTATTTTTACTTTGATCAATGGCACTAGCTCCGGTACAATGAATGGAACACTAGGATCCATGCCATATGTATCGGCCTCAACAGTGGATTTGACCTCGTTAATGGCATCTACCAAATTAGTGAGGTGGTTCCCAACTTGATCAACTATGCTTAACTGCTGCGTCTTCAAAATGATGAGGGTGTCCTTGGTGACTGTAGCTACAGCTTCTGCTAGCGTGCAGATATCCTCTTCAATCAAGGTATCTGTGTTATCTGTCTTTCTATATTTCCTTTTCTTACACAGGGGTTCCTGTGCTTGTTTCTACATTTGTTGCTGGGTTGGGATGTTCTCCTAACTAGGTGTGTGCTCTAAATCACCATGATCAAAGCTACCCCTATCATCATTATCATCTTTTTCTTCCTATTCTTGTGACTAATTATCTTGTTCGTCACCTCCATAATTTCCTTGGCCATTTCCTTGGTCCACTGATGGGTCCTCTTGGTTTTGTTCTTCAGGAAGTAGCTTTTCCAATGGGCCATGCCTTTCATCTGGCCATTCCTAGATGATTGTGTTGACATCAACGTTAGTGATCATTAACCCTGCATTGTGCGCTTGTTTTGCTGGTTCCTTCTTCGGATCCAAAATCATCTTATGCATACCATCCTAGAAATTGATAAAGACTGCATACCTGAACACCATCGCATCCTGGACTCGGTGATATTTCCTGATAACATCGCGTAGCACCTCAACATGCAGAAAGAATGCGATGTTACAATCCTTCTGGAATATCTTGCTTTTCTTGTCTTCCCACAAGTTCTGGTACTTTGTGCCATGGCAAGGTAGTGGGACATCCATTTGTTCATAATCAGGCGGATTGGCTCACAAGGTGAATGAGACCAATATGAGTAGCTAGGAGTAGTGAAATTTATGGTTAGGGTCCTCCTAGGTATTCGATGTGTCATCAATCATTTTGTTAATCAAGAAATGAGACCAGTTGAAAACCATACCTTGTGCACACCTATTTGTAAGATCTACTATTCCTATGGTACATTGGGTTGGCCTCATCTTGTGGAGAAGCTGATAAGAGAGTATCCTTGCGGTGAACTGTACAGTGGCATTGTTAATAGGGCCAATTAGGAATCCCATTTTCCTGCGCTAAAGGTTATAGGCCAAATTTATCTTTGTGGTATCCTTGTTCTGTCGCAAGTATGGTGCGGGGTCATGGACTTTCTTTGGAAGCCCTGTGATCACCAAGATGAGTTCAATGTCGACAGGGTATGGATGATCGAGCCATATAAACCCTCTAAGGAAGCATATCAGGAGCTGCTTCACCCAATGGAAATTTGGAGAAGTCGATATGTAGTGTGTCAAACTCCTTGACAACATCATCAAATCCACTCATCTCTGTCCCTATTTCCAGTGCATGCCCATGGATGTTTACTTTGATCGGCAACACTAGATCTAGTACAGCTAATGGAACATTGGGATCCAAGCCATATGTCTCAGCCTCAACAGTGGCTTTGACCTTGTTAATGGCATCTACCAACTTAGTGAGGTGGCTCCCAACTTGATTAGCTATGCTTACCTACCGCATCTTCAGAATGACAAGGCTATCCTTGGTGACTGCAGCTACAGCTTCTACTAGCATGCGAATATCCTCTTTATTCAAGCTATCCATGTTATCTATCTTGCTATATTTACTTTTCTTGTGTGAAGCCTCCCATCCTTGGTGCTATGTTTGTCACTGGGTCGAGATGTTCTCATGACTAGGTGTGCTCTCAGAATCACCATGATCAGAGCTACCCCTATTCTCATTATCATATTTTTCTTCCTGTTCTTGCGACTGATTATCTTATCTATCACCTCCATAATTTCCTCAGCCATTGCCTAGGTCCACTTATGGGTACTCTTGGTTTTGTTCTTCAGGAAGAAACTCTACCAGTGGGTTGCTCCATTCATCTGGCCATTCCTGGATGATTGCGTTGACATCAACATTAGTGATCATGAACCCTGCATCGTGCACTTGTTTTGCTGGGTCCTTTTTCGGCTCCAAAATCATGTTATGCATACTAACCTAGAAATTGATGAAGTCTGTGTACCTGCGCACCTTCGCAGCTTGGAATTAGTGGGATCGCCCGATAACATCGCGTAGCGCCTCAGCATGCAGAAAAAACCTGATGTTACAATCCTTCTGGCGGATCTTGTTTTTCTTGTCTTTCCACAAGTTCTGGTACTTTGTGCCCAGGCAAGGTAGTGGGACATCCATTTGTTCATAATTAGGTGGATTGGCTCACAAGGTGAATGATACCAAGATGAGTAGCTAGGAGTAGTGAAATTTATGGTTAGAATCCTCCTGGGCCTGTGCTGCATCGTCAATCATTTTGTTAAGCAAGAAATGCGACCAGTTGAAAACCATACCTTGTGCACACCGCTCCACAAGCTCTACTATTCCCATGGTAGATTGGGTCGGCCTCATCTTGTGCAATAACTTACAAGAGAGGATCCTTGCAGCAAACCACACAGTGGCATTGTCAATAGGGCCAATCAGGAATCCCGTTTTCCCACGCTGAAGGTTATACATCAGCTTTATCTTGGTGGTATCTGTGTTCTGTCGCAAGTACGACGTGGGGCCATGGAATTTGTTTGGAAGCCATATGATCGCCGATATGAGCTCAAAATTGATAGGGTATGGCATAGGCACCCTCTATGGAAGCATACTAGGAGTTTCTTTACATACATATTGGCCTGGAGGTTGTTGCCGAAATGCAGCATGAATAGCACGTTCATTAACCCTGCTTGGTCAACATCCTTGTCCCATTGCATTCGATTTAGCACCTAAGGCCCAATCGGGCCAACTTGAGCTGTGACCATATAGTACACTCTTTTTCTAACCTTCCTGCTATCGAGTGTCGAAGTCCTTGAATTTTAAATTGACAAGATTCGGAATTATGTCCATTAATAGAGGGACATACTCAGGGATCCATGGTGCTAGTAATAATGTGGTGGCTTTCTTTGGGAGCACCACTTCCTCTGCATCAGCCCTCCTCGGTTAGACATAATATGGGAATTTTTCATGTTCGTCATCATCACCTTGGCCTCTGCATGGTGGGGAGGCCTCCTCAATGGCGTCTTCCTCTAGCGCATCTTCCTCCATCAACGTTTTGCTGATATTTTCCAGAACAACCTCAACCTTCTGTTTCCTTGTCATCTCAGGCTGGGATGACTCTCCAGTTGCGCTCTGTCTAGCCTATCTCAACTCTCTAAGTGGTTCCACAGCTGCAGCTGTAGCTGGTGATCTTTGAGCTGGGTTCAGTACAAGGTGCAAACCAAGGGTTGGAATATTAGCAGGGGTAGCCATAGGAGCAGGTTGCTTTCTGGTTCACGCCATCGGGTCAAGTTTTGGTTGTTGCTCTGGTTGTTGTTCCTTAGGATATTCAATCTCTTCGTTGATTAGGAAACCTAAGATAATGGTTACATTAGATAGATCGCTATCACTGGGGATCTCTATACCATGGGTGTCAGCTTAGTCTATGAGAGGATTTCGCTCTATAAACTATCGGCTCTAGTTTTCTCTATGTGTGTAAAAGGATGCTTGATGGAAAATCCTGGTATTTATATGTGCCCAGATGCTCTGTAGTCATCATGCAATGGGAGTTCAATGTCCAATCGATCACATGGGCTTATCGACCGACACATTGTTCATTAAATCAACAGCTCGATTTGTAGGCTAGAAATGTCATCACAATTATGGAAGTTATGCCGAGGATGGCTGATGGGACCAAAAAGCACACTGTAATTCTCCTCGTATCTCATCGAATTAATGATACTTAGCTGTCACAACCATTTCAATCTTTGTTGGATATTCGTACTTTAATGTTAGCCAGCCTGTCATTTTCACTTTTTGCAGTACTTTCCACCTTTCCGGATGTTTTTTTTTATTTTTCATGCGCTTGGTGCTTTTTCTTGTGCTTTGCACTGGTTCTATCGTAGATGTGTGATAGAACAATTTACATGTTTCAGCCTTTTTTTTTTCCATGCGCAACATGATTTTAGCCAGGGGTGTTATGACTATCATAATATGGTTTCAAGCGACTGCCATTCACCATACCTGTGACATACATTCCATCTAGTCTCTATAGTTTTACTGCACTAGCATCAATGATGTGCATAATCTTATATGGCACTAGCCAATGTGTCTTTAGCTTTCCCGAGTGTTTGAAACACTTGCTATCATACACCAACACAATTCCTCCAATTTCGAATGGCTTAACTTGAATATGGCAATCATGCCATGCTTTTTGCTACTAATTCTCAACTATTTGATGAAATCCTGTGACGAAGTGTTCCTCTTCCATCTGAACGAGCTGTTTCAATCTCTATTCGACAGCATCCCCATCGGTCCTCTCTATGAGCGCAACAATCTGCAATATCGGCACAATATACTCCATTGGCATGATAGCTTCATGTCCATACACCAGTCTGAATGGGGTGTGTCATGTTAGTTGCTTACAATTTGTGTGATACACCCATAGTACAACTGATACTTTTTTATCCTAGTCATCTCGGTGCACATTGCACACCTTGGTCATTGTATTCTCTAGAATCTTGTTGAAATCTTCGACCGTTCCATTTTCCTAAGGATGATAGGGTGTCATTTTTTATGCTAGATCTGAAACTGTGCAGTAAGCTCAGCAATCATTTTTTTAACAAAATGTGTACCTTGGTCACTGAGTAGAATCTTTGGACAGCTAAATCTAGTGACTATGTTTTCAAACAAAAACTTTGTCGTAGTTGTAGCGGTACAATCTTTAATAGGTGCAGCTTTAGCCCATCTGGTCAAATAGTCTGTCGCAGTGATAATGTAGCACGCTCCAGTTCTATTTCCTAGTGGGATGATCGGTCCCACAAAATCAACTGCCCACTTGTCGAATGCTTGAAGGGTTATCTGCGGCACAGTTGGAATCTCGTGGAGGAGCAAGGGTTTTCCTGTTCTCTGGAAGATATCACAGCACCTGTAGGATCTCTTAGTATCCATATGTATGGTTGGCCACCATAGTTATTCTTGCAATGTCTTGCACACTATTTATTTTCCAACATATTTCCATCCTACAACACTAGCATGTGCTTCACTCATTACCCAAGGTCGTTCATACTAAAAAACATAGCGTCGCAGTATTTCCTCCATGCCTAGCTTGTACAAATGTCCTGCGATCAATGTATAGTCAGCAGCTTTGAAAACCAAATTTTTCTTCTGATTAGTTAAAATTCCTTCATGTACATAGCCTATGCTCAAAAAGTGAATGATTGCATTAAACTCATGGTTCTGATCGTCCATCATGTGGATCACAAATAGTTGCACGTCAGGAAAATTATCTTCCAGGTTGGTTGGCACTTCACCACTTTCTATCTATGGCAGGTGGTCTGGCCCAACATTCAGTCGACCAGGTTTAACTATGACTCAAAGTAAAATTCTTGAAACATGAGAAGCCATTTTTAGATCTTCCTCCCAACATTGGCTTGTTGAATAGGTATTTCAATGTTGAATGTTTAGTGTACATCTAAAAATTCCCACCCAACAAATAGCATCTAAACTTTTGAAGTGCATAAACCATAGTGAGGCGATCTCTTTCTATCGTTGTGTAGTACTTTTCTGTTGCTGATAGTTTTCTATTGGGAAAGGAAATAGGGTGGTCTAGCACACTATCTCCTGGCTGTGTTAAGACTATACCCAGCGCAACAAAGGATACGTCGACATGAACATGGAACTCTTTCTTCCAGTCGAGGAACACAAGTATTGGTGCAATGGCCATTGTGTTCTTCAATTTATCCAAGCTTTATTGGAAATCTATTATCCATTAAAACTTTACGTCTTTCTTTAGCAGTTTTTCCATAGGTGGAGTGATCGTTGCATTTCCTCTAATAAAATTCCTGTAGTAGCATGTATGTCCTAGCACTGATCTGAGTTGTGTGACTGATGTAGGCAGTGGTAATTCAAGAATAATCACAATCTTTGTTGGGTCGACCAAAATACCGTTGCGACACACAACGTGACACAAAAGCACACCAAATGGTGCAAATAATATACACTTCCTTGAATTAAGTGTGATATGATACTAGCGATAATGAGCCAACATCATGCATAGACTCTCAATGTGGTATATTACTAGACCAAACACAGTCCAATCATCAAAGTAGACTTCAATAAATTTATGAATAAAATCTTTAAAAATAGAGACTACTATTCTAGAAAAAATAGCAGTTGCATTCTTGAGTCCCAAGGGCATTACTGTATACTGGTATCATCCCCATTTTCTGATGAAGGTCATTTTGTGGTGATCCTCCTTCGTGATTCTTACTTGATGATAGCTAGAGAATCCATCAGTGAATGAATACATCTCTTGTCCTCCGACGCTTTCAAGCACTTTGTCTGTAAATGGTGTTGGGAATGGATCATGTAGGCATGCATCATTCAAATTCCTCAAGTCAACATAGATCCTTACTTCACCAGTTGTTTTCTTATCCTAGATCACTATAGGTCTGGTCCACTTTGATTCTTCAATAGGTTCAATAATTCCTGTGTCAAGCATGTGATCCAATTGTTATTTTACCTTCTCTTTATACCTTGGATTCAACCTATAGGGTCACTACTTACTGGGTTTAGCATCTGGTCGCAAGGGTATTTTCATCTCCCCTTGATCTCCCACTATCCCCTTCGTCTCTAATAATTTTATAAGGAATAGGTCCTGGTATTCGTGCAGCAAGTCTGCGATCTTCATCCCAATAATATCTTATATTGGCGAACTTTGGGTTCTTCGGTGACCCAATGTTTACTTTAATTGTCTTCAACGGTTTAAGGAACTGATCACTTGAAATACCAGTTCCTTCTACTACACACGTACCTTCTGATCCCGGTATGTTTATGTTAGTCAGATCATCATCTGGGTCTCCAGCTAAATTGTAGCAAGCCATCCATTACTGAATGGTCATACTGCATTGGTGAGCGTTGGCCTCCTCGATAGGTATTTCGGTAAATATCTTTTCCTTTATCATTTGAAGCGCAAAATCAACTGTAAGTTTCTCATCAGAAAATTCAAATGTGTGCATAAAATACCTAGTCAGCGCTTCCCAATATTGGGTTCCTTGTCGCAACTCATAAATGCATACCATCTCCTAGGTGTCATTTCCAATGTATGTATGAAATGATGGCCCCATTCCTGTCGTGGGTATGCTGAAAATATAATGCAACACTAATTTATGTGCACAGCAGGTCTTGACAACCCTATGTACATATAGCCAATGGTGGCAACTTCTTCCCCGAAACTGACTTCCACCAACCTTTTGCATTATCACCATTCTGTTATAAATTTCTTGTGTGTACCCCGCCATCTGGTAGGCGTAGCCTTTAGCACATGATCCAATGCAAACAAGCACTGGGACTGGATGATGAGTTATTCAAACTCACTTAGGAAGGCCGCAAGGTTAGGTAAACCTTCGTAGGTGGGTATCTCTCTTAACTCATTCTCCACCCATCGCACATATCTCATAATCCTTGCACATCTACTCATAGAAAATTCATGTAACTGGTTGTGCCAGTTTTCCAAAGCCTCCCCTGAGTCAGATGTGCAGGAAGTATCACTCTTCCAGCTCATGTTTCCATCCGATGTTGTATTGATGTAATCTTCTTGCATGACAGTGACATTGTAGATCTGGTCAAGTTAGTCACCCTGTCGCTCATTGTAGATAGGCTCAATGTATCTTTGTCCCTCCAAAGGATCAATGGGTGACACTAACCTCATCTCATTATCCTCAAATGAGAGTATCCACTTCTTGAATTTGATAATGGTTTGATTGTATATGGCCCAATATATTCCCAGCAGCACGGGATATGGGTTCATGTCATCAACACTATTAATTACTTCAAAATCTGCAAATGTGCACAACCCTTCGATGTTGACAGGGCTTGACTCAACCTACCAATTGGGAGGACCTTTTCCTGATTGGAAATCCCCAACTGGATAGGAGACTAGTCCAGGCATGGCTTTCCCATACTTTCCCAAGTTTGTTGCGTCAAAATATTGACGTTGGAACCCAAGTCTAAGATGATGTAATCCATGTCATAATCCCCTATCTGCGCAGTCATTCTTAGCTTGTGTCCTATTTTGAACTTTTTTTCATCCTGGTTAACTTTATTTTTAGGTTGTGGCTCTATCGATGTTTCTTACATCATTTCCTGTAGCTCTACAATAGCATATTTGTCTTGTATTAGTGCTAAGCAACTTGACAGGAAGGACTGGAGCTTACTAAAAAAATTTGGAGTCCTATTTTGAAACATTTGTTGAAACCATTTAGGAATATCATTGAATTATTCTGATGTCGATGGTTCTTCTGGATCCGCAAACTCATGTCACATGTCCATGAATACTTGCTTATATTTCTGGACATCAAATGGCACCTTCTTCTGCATTGCAGGTTGTACCTACGGCTGCAGTTGTTCTTGCGATTTATCCTGATCAGCTCTAGTCGCAACACTTCCTTGTGTTATGACAATGACATTCAAATCTCTTGAATCAGAAGCAATCACTTGAATGTGCAAGTTCATATTCGAGTTTGGTTTTGGATTCTGTGGAGGGTTAGGACCTGTGATGGTTCTAGCCTTCCTCTTTGCGATCAACTGGGGACATTGTTCCACATTATGGTCATGTCCCTTATAGTATGAACATGTCTTCATAGGTTCCAAGCAATATATAGTGTACTAACTTGGTTTGCCACAATTATAGCAGGTAACTTGACCTATTCCTCTACTAAATCCTCCTCCTCCTCCTCGGCCTATAAAGTTTCAACCAACGCTTCCTTGCGGGTGTGGTTGCTGCGAGGGTTATTGGTTCTGTTGATCTTGTGGGTGATAGTGATTCTACTGTGCATATGGGTGTTGCAGTGCATACTGAGGCTGATACTAGATCTGGTACTGATTGGGTGGGAACTACACAGGCTGATATAGTGGTTGCGCTAGTTTAGCCTGAGCCTACCCCTCATTCTTCATTAAGTAAGTGTCAACCGTCTTTTCCTTCAGGAGCTCGTATGATCTGCAATCCTTCTCTTCATTCCTTACTGACTTGGAAAATTTACAAAACATTTTTGTCGAGGTACTTACAACTTTTTTCAAGTATAAACACTCCTCGTCATGATGCCCTCTAGATTGGCATATGTGACACCAGGGTAGTCCATGGCCATTTAATGGGTTTGATGCACCGAATGAGATGTAGTTCATGAATGTCGAACAGCTATCCTTAGTGTGTCGATCTGTTCTACATTTTTTGCACCATAATTCTTCGTGTGCTTCTTTGTCCTTCTTTATGTCCTAAAGTTGTATCGTTAGATTAGCCAACTATGACTGAATCTGTACCATGCCTGCAACACCATCACCAATCGATGACGCTTCCAACTTCATTGCCAGTTCTAATGCTTTTTTCTGTGACTCAATATTTTGTTGCATCAATGGACCTCAGATATGTGGTAACAACACAACAATGAACCACTCTTTATGCTAAACATCTAACAGATGGAAATTTAATTTGGACATCAAATTTTTAAATCTTTGGTCAAATTCTCGTATTGTCTCTTCCAATGCTTTTTGTATCTCCTTGATCTTGGTGATACACTGCAACTCATATTTAGGTTTCCTAAAGTCAAAGATCATCGCAGCTTGTATCTTTTCAAGGGTCTTATGTGGTGTTCCTAATGGTACTATGGAGTACTTCATAAGCCAGTCTAGCACGTGACCCCTTATTGTCATGATCATATGTCCTTTCTTTAAGTCTTCATTCTAAACTAAATGAACCATCCATATAGCTTCACAGATGAACCAATGATGCTCTGGATCCTTTGATCCATTTCCATTCAAGGTGGGTAACCGAATATCCACCCCAAACATTGAGTTGGAATCATGCTTATCTAATGAAGGATTTAATAGAGGTGTTCCCTCTTGCATGCTAGTCACAGTTCTAGCACAATCAATATTAATAACTCTTTCAGGAGATGAGGCCCTAGACCTTACCTCTGGCGATACTCCTAGTGTAATGTAGGTTCTTTCTGGCCTTGGTGTCTAAGCAGACTCTTCAGAGTCTTCTAGTCCTTCTAATTATGAGACTATATTCCTCCTCTTCATCGCAAGATCCTTTGTCTACCTATAACTGAACTTCATGCTCGCTTTCCTTGAAAAAATTAGGAGTTCATAGAGCTTCCTATGTCTTTCTCCTCTTCCCGGATCCGAATCTCCTTCCATTCCTTAGGAATCCAGCCTCTAGTTTAGGTTCTGTACTTCATGGGAACATCTAAACTCACCATTTCCCATTTTCTTAACTGGTCATCTATGACATATCCTTTCTCTGTGGGATGCGACTCAACTACTCAATTGCAAGATACCCTTCTCATACACAAGAATCTTAATCCATGTACTAAAATATAATAGATATATTCTTCGGGGTCCTTGGAAAAATTTTCTTTCAGCCTCACTATATGATGTTATGGCCTCTACTACAAACTCAATAATATATCCTTGCAAAATACTGTCAACCCAAAAATCAACAGCTCTAGAGATGGTTTTACCTACACTGGTTACCTCATGAATCAATTGATCACTCCATTTGATGACTTCTCTTCTCTAAAAATTTGTCTCTCTTCTTGCCAATATTGACAACCAATCATGCAGTACAATGGGAAAATCTGCAAATAATATCTTGTGATCATCATTGTATATGTACTGGTTTATCCAGTTTTATGCACTCAGCTGAGATCTTGTGCTCTCTTCTTGTGCAAATGATAGAATCTTAGACTCTAGCCAGTCCTCTATCTCGTTCTTTGTGGGATGCCACAACATTTCCCTTGACTCAAATGGTTAACAGTCTCAGCAACAGAACCATTTCTTGGCCTCTTTATTCTTCCCGTCTCGACCCTCGGTTCAACACCAACATAATACCAACATGACACCAAACAACATCAGTACGACAGAGCAAGCTTAGTCAGCAACACCTGCGATGAAGGTGCAGTCTCACCCAAGATATCTTAATGGGTAACTGCCAAAACCATGTTTCCATAGTTGGAGAGGGATTATAGTTCCTTGTCGCATGGCCAAGGTGCTCGACAAAGGAGATAGGATGGAGTTTACTATTGCCTGAAAACAACACAGTGAAGCATTGTGACCTGCACGTGACACAACCTTGTCCTTACAACCCTATAGTTGGTGCGACATTGCAACACAACTAATTCCCTATACTCAATAGACAGTGCATGACTACACTTTTACTTAACAATTTAACCATGAACTCATACATACCATTCCAAACAACCTTAAGTAGTCATTCTTGTACTGATAAACTGGATTGAGACATACATCCAAAAGTACTGTAATAATGAAAAGTAAGCAAGCATTCATATAATCATTCACCATTCAACAACATTCATCCATATAATACAATATATAACATGGAAACCCATCTCAGAAAAACCACCAAGGTTCTCTTCATCTAGCATGAGAAATGGATATAGCACCTTGCAGCCTGCAACTTCCAGACTGTTCTTGAGATATATATTTATGACTCAATATTCTTGCTCTCATGCTCTCTATTTTATTCTCTTATCTACTCCTACTGATCCACACACAGCCTGGATCGACTCTTCTACTTAACTATATGTTGATGAATTTGTAACTTTGAAATGTATTCATTTGTATATATTATGTATTGTACCCCGATGTTCCTATTGGGAAGTATCTGTAATGTAAACAAGTCATGTAAAGTCATTAAGGTCAACCCTCCATTGTAATTCGGGGAAATAGTCCCCACAATTGAGTTAAGGTTAACCCTCCTTGTTGATCAGAGGGAAAAGTCCCCACCGTTGTGGGGCACTAGGGTTAATAGACTCTTTTAGAGAAGTCAGCCTTAGTAAGTAATTGTTAAGTGAGGCCAACTTGTTGGAGTGGAAAATAATTGAATGAAAGAATATAAATAGAGAGTGAGCCTCTCTATATATTACACACACTCACTCACTGGGGCACATGAGTGAGAGAGGAGAAGCTCTCTCAAGTGTGAGAGAGAGAACAACTATTGGAGATCATCTTTTTCATCTTTGGGTTTTACTGGTGCCATTAGTGCTCATTCTATCTCTGAGGAAGTTGAGGGTTTTTCTCCTTTATGTTTTCCTCGAGGAAAATTCTTTGTGTCTCTTGTCTCTTCTAATTATTGTTGGGCATGTTATTCTCTCACATAAGATCCTAAGATCATATTACTTAAATGATAAAAATATAACATGGTATCAGAGCTAACTGAAGAAGAAGACAATGTGCAGCTGTAGAATCTAGGGATTCTTACTTTTTGGGTCTCTCCCCACAATCCATCAGCAAAATACGGCTAGTTTAAATCTCCATTGAAGGGAACATCTTTCTGTCGAAGCAGAATTTGATTCCAGGAATTTTCAGTTTTTGTTGCGGGAAATTAGGGATTTTTACAGAAGAGGAATTTTTGAGTGAGCTTGGCATAGGATTTCTCTCCTCCTTAAAATCCAAATTTAGAGACCAAGGTCGAGTTTTTTGGTTGGTTAAAACTCTGGGAAATTCAAACCCTAATTTGACCCCGGGCCTGAAAAACCCTAGAATACTGAAACTGGTAGTTTTGGTACATTCTCTATATATTTAGATTGGAGAAGGATCATGAGCTAAAACTTTCATAGACCAAATATAAATGCCTGATGTACCATGTGTAAAATTTTTAGACTTATATTCATTGTGTTCTGGGAGATATGATTCCTCCAAATTAGGGTTCCAACCTCTTCCAAGATTGATCCATAAACATTAAACCTAGGGAGAATCTCTATATCTTGAGCTAGGAAGATCCAAGTAAAATTTTGCAAGATTTTCCAGATAGGGCACGGACTTTAATTTATGTGGTAAAAGTTTTAGACCTCGAAGGTGAAACCGTGACATGTGGTAGTTTGTACAATTTCACTATGCTGAACAATACTAAAATAAGTCACCTTGGGAAAACTCTCATAAGTCCCAATTGGAAAACAATTCTAGTAAAACCTGTGGTGTTGGAAAGAGGATAGACAAGCTTACCTCAGTATGAAATTTCAAACATAGAGGAGTATTAATTTCAGAGATACCGTAGAAATAGTATCAGGCATTTCTGTAGAATAAATTGTTAAACTAGAGCTTCCTGTTTCGGGATCTTCCCTCCACTGTTTTCAGAAAAGGAGTACATTGGACATCTCTCCTTCAAGAGGTCTATCTTTCTATCCAATCAGATCTGAAATATTTGAAGTTTTGAAAATTAGGGTCTTTCTAACAAACCCTAGATCAGCCATCTCTAGAAATAGGACAAACACCTAAAATTGGTAAGATCTAACCTTTTGTTATTTACATTTGAGGTTCTCATTTCTAAATGACTAGTCACACCAGCCCTATGACAAGCTTGGTGAAACTGACAAATTGCAAGCATGGAAGTATTGGATCTCACTGGTTCTTGAAGCAAATGAATTGGACACCTACATAAGTGGAGAGGTTCCAGTTATAGAGGGAGAAGAGGCTAAGGCCTTACACAAGAATAACTTGGTTAAGGACAAGAAGATCATTGTTGATTCAATCAAGGATCACCTTATGCCAAAAGTGTCTTTCCTAAAGACACCTAACGAGATGTTTGATTCCTTAACCAAGCTATTTGAAGGGAAAAACATAAATCAGAAGATGAATTTAAGAAACCTTTTGAAGAATGTGAAGATCGAGAATGTAGATACCATACAGTCATACTTTACAAGGGTCTCTCAAATCAAAGAACAACTTGAAGAAGTGGATGAAGAATTAGAGAATGCAGACGTTATGATAACCACCTTGAATGGCCTCCCATGATCATGGGATTCATTAATTTGAGGAATGTGTGCCAGAAGGAAGTAATTAATTTTAGTAGACTCTTGGAAGAGCACACACAAGATGAAGCTTGATTCATAATAAGAGAAAAGAAGATGGGAGCAACTGAAGATCAATATTTCATGATTAAAAGAAGATACCTCAAGCGATGAGGAATATGAAGAACTCAATTCTTGAATAACCTCTTATCCATCTTAATCATTTGGATAAGAAATGATGTTGTTATGAATGAAGAATATGATGAAGCTGAAAGAAGGAGTCTACCCACAAAACAAATAAAGATAAGTATTCAATTGTCATTTCATGATATTGTTTTTTTATGCATTTGTTTATATTCAGTTGATGATAGAATGTTTGCATTATTGACAAGTATACTAATAATATGCATGTGATGGGTAAGTAGTCCATGGTGCTATACAACTCTCCATTTCTACTTATCTAGAATGAAACCTCTTTGCTGACATATTGTATTAGTGCACAATCTCAATGTTGTCTTGGTAGAGATGGAAGGCATCTAGAAAGTTTTCGTAAGATATGGATGGATGTTGTATTGGCTAAAATAGTTGCATGATTATATCTTGATGCAAAATAATTTTTCATTATGAATATACCTTATGAAATGTTTCTACCATACAACTAATGCATTTGACTTGTAGGAAAGATTGCGTACAATAACCTACAAGCAAAGAAGGATGAGACTTGTTCCGAAGAACAAGTGACGACAATTCAAGAAAGAATCCAAGATGAAGAATAATATGATGATACTTTCAAAGAAAGAAAGAGGTCTCAGACACAATACAGCTATGTGACACTATTGAGAGACATCATTGATGTAGAGCCTTCCAGCTATGAAGAAGTAGCCAAGAAGAAAGGGAAGGGGAGTACCAGTTCAAGAAGAATGATGTCTAAGATGCGATATCAAGACTTGAAGAGAAGTTTGTGGAATACAAGGCAAGATTCGTAGCACAAGGATTCTCACAGAAAGAATACATAGACTACGAAGAGACATTTGTAGCCACTGGAAGTGAAGTCACATGACAGGAAGAATAACGTGTGCAAATTAAAGAAGGCCTTGTATGATCTCAGAAGACACCCATGGGATAACACATAAATGAGGAGCTTGATGAAGATCTTAGCCTTTGCTACAAGTTTGAAGATGAAATCCTATAGAGGTTGACAAGCTCATAGATGGGTGCAAGAATAAATTTTGAAAAAGTTCAAGATAAAGGATATTGGTATTTAGTGACACTAGATGGATACATAGAATATTAGTAGTAGAGGAAGCTACTTGTCATTCCAGTACAAAATGTTTCAATGCATAGAGTACAAAAGATAGAGGGAGAATGGTGCTCCACTTCAGAGGGAGTGACTGTAGAAGATTGTGAGGTTCGACATGGTACGACATGATGGATAGCTTACTGATGGATCTAGGATTTACTTAAAGTAAAGAACATTCCAACCTTTTCTTTAAGGTTGAAGGAGAAAGATGAGTGGTGCTCTTGTTACATGTCGATGAATTGTTCCTGATAAGAAAATAGGAACTCATTAAAGTTGCAAGAAGGAGACTTGCTGCCAAGTTCAAAGGACTTGGATATGGAGGTGTGGTAGAATGCAAATGGAATCTCCCTCGGACAAGGGAAGTATGCAATAGAGATCCTGAAGAGGTTCATGATGATGGACTGCAAGTCCATGACCACACCTATGGCATCAAACCTAAAGCTATTGAGTGATGCTTCATCAGAGTTGGTTGATGCCGAGATGTATCATCAGATGATTTGTTCCTTGATGTACCTGACGAATACGAGAGCAGGAATTTGCTTTGCTGTGAACACATTGAGACATGTTCACATGAATGCTGCAAAGCATATTCTAAGGTACCTAAATGGTACAGTTTATTATGGGATCATGTATGATATGAATCTAAATATTATCCTAGAGGGTTATGTGGATTCAGATTGGGCAGGAAGTTCCACTGATAAGAAGAGCACTTCGAGATGTTGCTTCAGTATGAGATTAGAGAGGAGCAGTGAAGCTACTATATGTGATCCAGATCAAGATATCTTCAAAGAGGGAGTTCGAGCATAGCAGGTGAGATAGGTTGTCTGAGCAAAAAATCTCGGCAAAGCTCGTAGGTGGATTAGATGTAAACAATCCTGTAGGTTGTCCTTGAATGTAATAGGTCCTAGAAAAGCTTGTAGGTTATCCTTGTATGTAATCATCCCCGATGTTATTCTATGATAGAAATGACCAGAGTGAAGTTTGAGTACTTCAGGGAGAAGCTTGGTGTTCTCCAGATCGAGATTTTTTCCAAAAGGAAGTGATGAATCCATCAGAACTTCTGAAATTATGGTGGGATTGGTTCCTCCCATGGTCATATGTAAGTGTTGTGCCTTTCTGACATTGTGGTAGAATTGGTTCCTCCCATGGTAAGATGTAAGTGTTGTGACCTTTTGACATGGTGGTAGGATTGGTTCCTCCCATGGTCAGATGTAAGTGTTGTGCCCTTTTGACATGGTCAGAGGATTGGTTCCTTCCATGGTCATATGTAAGAGCTGTGTCTTTCTGACATGATAACATGATTGGTTCCTTCCATGGTAATATAGATGTGATGATGCCACATCCAATATGAAAAAGGATTGGATCTGTGATGCCACATCCAGTATGAAAAAGGACTAGCTATGTGATGACACATCTAGTATGAAAAAGGATTGGCTCTATGTAGATGCCACATCCAGTATGAAAAAGGACTGGCTCTGTGATTCCACATCCAATGTGAAAAAGGACTGTCTCAATGATGAAACATCCAATATGAAAAAGGACTGGCTCTGTGTAGATGCCACATCCAGTATGAAAAAGGACTGGCTCTATGATGCCACATCCAGTATGAAAAAGGAATGGCGCTATGATGACACATCCAATATGAAAAAGGAATCGCTCTATGTAGATGCCACATCCAGTATGAAAAAGGATTGGCTCTGTGATGACACATCTACTATGAAAAAGGGTTGGCTCTATGTTAGTGCCACATCCATCATGAAAAAGGGTTGGCTCTATTGTTGTTCAAGAATAAACACCTTATAACCGAAGGTCTGGGGTTACCAATGTACTCTTAAAACTTGTAGACAATCAGCTTTAAAGTATAGAAAGGAAATAGGAAGATAGGATGGACTCACCTGATTCACAACGGTTGATCCAAGCTTTGTCTTCTCCTGCTCTGCTTCTCCTCCAAATCTTTCAAGGATGTTTCTCCTTCACCTGTAAAGAGCAAATCCTCCAAATGAAAACTTATACATGTATATTTAACAAGTTAGATAAACAATATATAGAGTGCTTAATCATAATTATTCATCAAACCATGATACATGAAATATATTCAACACACATTTGGAATAAGTATTCTCTTTATTAACAATAGTGAATGAGTTAAGGTTACAACCCAACGCCTAAAACAAGGACTCCTCTACAACCAAAGGATTCTGAGTTCTGCTGCTCCAAAGACTTATGAATAGATACCACCAGCATAACTTTTCTCTCCAAGTATATATTCTTAATGCCCTCCCCAAGGACTCTATTTATACTTAGGGAAATAGAGCAGTTTCAAAGGTTGAGGAGGTTGAGACAGTTAAGATAGTTATTGATTAGGGCTTAACACATCTCCATTAATCATGATTTATTATTTTTAATGTCAAAGGAAGGCGTACACAAGTATTGATACTAGAAACCCATGTATGACATGCAAGTTTCTATAAGGGAATCCCACATACATATTTGTACGCGGGATGCAATGACAATACTCGCGTACAATATGTGATATGCTGTAGGAAAAGTCGCGTATGTACGTGGGTTGCTTATAAACAAATTCATGTACAACAATTGACATATGAAAATATAAAAATGGCAAGCTGGATGGATAATGAATGTATTTCATAACATGCCCATCTATAGTGTTTTAGCCAACCTTCAATCCATAAGTGTGCTTTTGTGTGCCAACAAGTGAAGTGTCGACACTCGGATGGAGAAGTGCCATTTGGGTTGATAACAGATGCCCCCTAATGTGTGAGGTTAGAGGGAAGTGATGGCCGAAATACATTATAATATTTATCTTTGGAGAACTCAGAAATTCAATGGAGCAGAGGTAGTACCTGAAACAATTACATAATAATGTCGTATACAAAGTCATATCTGAGGATGCTATGTTCAATATATTGGAACACTAGCTCCTTTACAATGTTTGAGTACATCATATAATATGGGTGCAATACCATGTATATTACAAAGGTGGATTGAAGCCACAATATACAATAATGATGAGTCTTCAAATATCTGGAAGCTGTGTACATAAGTGAAACAAAATCTTGCATAACTTAGTCCATATATGAGGAACTAAGGTCTTCATAAACAATCCCATAGAACCAGTACAATCCAAGCCATGTGAATAAATGTAGACTGAAGTCGAACATGGAGTGGATTCAACAGTTTGTCAATCAATAGGTGATAATCAACAACTGAAGCAAAGGAATTCACCAATGATGGAAGTGAATACAGAGGTACTATCGTAAAAAATCTAGGTCTTCGTCATTAGGAAGTACTGAAGCGGAACCATACTATGATAAGGAAGGCAATATATCCTCCAACAGATCACAAGAGTGACTAGGAACTGGGAAAAGGAAAGGAGACATAAGAGATAACAGATATAATAATGATGGGATAAGGATAGAGATCAGACATTGAGTTAAGTCCTTGAACAGTGAGCACGACACAGAGATGACCCAAGGCAGATTTTAACTTTATAGATAGAACAACTAGACTTATATATCATGTAGGATACATGATCAGATTCCCCAGGTATAACAACCAAGAGGAGGAGTAATAAACTCAAAGTAATAGCTGAATTGAAAGTGAACACTAAGACATGGGTATCGGAAAAAATAGAGAGTGCTATGTTCAAGGATGACATGCTGCCACTAACTGAAAACAAGAGAAAAATTCTTCCTTACCTTCCCTGTTAAATTTTAATGAGTCCAGGAAAGTCAACTTGGATCTCTCTTCATTTTTTAACAAGCTTGAAAAGAAGAAAAAATAATGCTTGATAGTGTCACTCATTCATGGATTTAATGAGCCTGAACTAGTACATGCTCAGTCAATGTTTTCACATTTAGAGAGTCTAAAAACTCCAAAGAAGACTCCGAGGGGTCCTTTTTCATCCAATTTAGTCTCCTGAGGCTGGAAAAGTATAAAACATACCACAAAAGAACTCTCTTAACTTCCGAGGAAGAAAAGGTGAACCTTTTTCATACTTAGTCAGGGAGTTCCGAAAAAGGTTAAATTATCACCTACCCAACGCTCCTTCAAGAACACCATAAATAGATTGAGTTTTACGAGTGTGAAGGAAAGCAAGATCACTCAAAAATATCCATTTGAGTATGAGAAATGGGACTTACAATAATAAACTTGATGCTTTGTTCTTTAGTGTTTAACGAGCATGACGAAGACATAAAGTATGCTCAGAATCTTTTTCATATTTAGGTCCAGAGCATGAAAAAGAGAAAACTAAGCTCATACCAGGAGCTCCTTTTCCATTAATTTAGTCCCTCAGGTCCGGAAAAGTGATAAACTTATGCCTGAGAATAATCTTCTCAATTCAGTAGAAAAGAGAGTGATCCTTTCTCGTGCTATTCTGCATGGTACGAGAAAGAGATAACCTACCACCAATGTGGATTCCCATTCACATAATCTTAACAAGCTTGAACAGACAAGTTAAATCGGTTGTCAAGTCTATTTTTAAGGATTCATACCAAGGCCTAAAGAAACTCCATAAGGGCGGGGAGTCCTATAAAGGGATAGTTTGTAAAAAAAGACCCAAATGAGGCTCTATTTGGTGTGAAAAGTAGCTAAAAATAATCCTCTATACCTGTCACAATTGTAGCATGAGTATCGAAAGACAACATAGGTTCTAAATGGGGATACTCATGAGAGGAAGGCCCTATCCATGGAAGAATGATGGTAAAGACAAGGAGCTAATGGTTATGAATACCATAGTCCGTGGTTCAAATGTTGATTACGAAGTTTAAAATGGAATCAGTATAGATGCAACATGCATGTTGAATAACATAAATCCATCCTATATGAGTGAACAACACTTGAAAATGATAAAAAAGTTGTTACAAGGCCAAAATATATGGAATTAGTTTGATAAAAAATGAACTATAGGCCACAAACCCACTTAAGAAATTTAATTTCTATAAATAGTTCAAAAAAACTAAATAAAACTCACCATTTTGAATGTTATCCATAAGAAGCAAGTTTTTACCTCTACCTTTATTTGATCGGTGTGGACAATCCGGTGGATGAAATCCAATTCCGCGAGTGTCAGGTAATACTAGACCCCAAGCTCTTCATTTTGATCCTAGCAAATTTCAATTTTGAGTCCCAATTTCATATTTTTGAGCACCCTAAAATAGTGAATGCTGTGTCCACGGGTTTACCAGAGTGACACTCATGTACACGCATTGTGTACGCGGGTTGTTCTGAAAGAAAGTCACGTACACTACGTGGAGGGTAAAAAGATATATAAAGAGTCAAAAATTAAAAAATTTATATGAAACTAATGCTTCACAATGGTTGATTGGCTAGGTGTGAAGATGGTGCTTGAGTGGAGGGAGCGTGAGCACAAAGATTTAGATCAAGAAGCACTCCATGATTCCCCCATTGTCAATTTTCTATGTTCAAGTGGGTTATTAAAATTTGTTTGCACATCACCCATGTGGGCCAATGTCCATCTACTAGAGTTCATGATAAACTACCTAGATCATGATATGGGCATGCTCGACCTACAGGGTGAGTCCTTGGAGATTACTTCCGAGGATATATACTTCATTACCGGTCTGTCATGACGAGGAGCTCTAGTAAACTTGGAGGGAACTGGGAGAGGCGGTGATCCTCTAAGTGTCTAAAACTATATTGATACATTCTGTGCACCGGGGACCTAGAAGAGAGGGAGTTGCATCCCTATTATGCATATATGTGATCTACCCCTACAGGTTTTGCTAAGTACCATAGCTAGGGTTGCGGGATCATCTTCTCCGCATCCCACTACATGGAACCACATGAGGTTGGCAGTGGACTGTATTCATGGGGCTTTATATGATTGGTTTTTGGGGGTAATCTCGATCCTAAAAAAACAACTCTCAGACTGCAAGAGAGGAAGAGGGAAGAACATTGGGTATTCTATCATTTTGGTGGCCTTCTTCTTCAAGAGAGTTCTGGGGTTGAGCCCTACAATACCTCTACCAGTTAGATCTCCGCGTCAGCCTAGGATGAGCAGGTGGGGAGATATATTCCTCCGCCAAGGAGGAGGTGGCTCAGTGCAGAGTGTGTACGATGATGACTTCTACTTCTGGTGGGAGCAGCAGTTGGCAGCACTGGAGTAGTTTCCATATGCTGTGAAGGATTTTCGAGGTGACCCAGACCTTGTCCTCCATCCAGGAGGATCATGGAGAGAGCTAGGTAACCTATCTTCCTATTTTCTTTCTGTACTTTAAAGCTTATTATCTGCAAGTTTTAAGAGTATGTTGGTAACCCTAGACCTTCGGTTATAAGGTGTTTATTCCTGAACAATAGAAATGGCAACTCCACTCGGGAGAGCTATGCAATATTTTTAATTTTCAAGTTTTTTTTTTTTTTTTTTTTTTTTTTTT
Source organism: Pseudotsuga menziesii (assembly GCA_001517045.1). Taxonomy (NCBI): domain Eukaryota; kingdom Viridiplantae; phylum Streptophyta; class Pinopsida; order Pinales; family Pinaceae; genus Pseudotsuga; species Pseudotsuga menziesii. The sequence continues at coordinate 201,200 of LPNX010679598.1, forward strand.
TTTTTTTTTTTTTATGAATTTTAAAATATAATTATATATGCATATGTATAAAAGTTCTGATCCTATAAACATGTAAAAATCTAGATATTGGACCGGTCCTCCTTGTAGGGAATGCACGTATGTTTGCTCGTCCTGTCTTAGGTGAAGACCAGGGGCTTATCAGGGTTGTGGAGGGGAAGCTGGCTAGGCTTACCCAGAGAGTCCCTACTATGCGGATTGAGCACATACTAGCCATCATGCAGGAGTATGTGGTTGGAATACCACCTGTTTGGATACACCTCTTGAGATGGGTAGTCAGATCTATTTTGGTGTACATGGATGCTGTAGAGGCTGAGGAAGCCAGAGTACAGAGAGACCGAGAGGACCAAGCTGTCTAGCTGACCAAGGTGGTCTAGCATAGATCTAGGACATTTTTTATGGACTGCAATCCACATCTTTGTATATTTTTTGTATATTATATAGTTATGACTGGATCTAAGGATCAAACTCGACCTATCTATAGAGAGATATTAACATATATATATATTGTTGTTGATTTATTTACAAGTGTTTTTTATGTCCATGTTGTATATTTTTATGAAATGTGTGTTAGATGCCAATCCAAAATGTAATTAGCATATGCATCAGTTAATGAATTCTGATTTCTTGGAATGTGATTGAATATAATGAATTCAAAATTTCTTTCCAATAACCTAACTTGCATGAATTGATGTAATAGAATAGGGTTTCGCACCTGGTAAGCTCAATTGAGCTAGGAAACCACCAGTTGAGAGTCCAGTAAAACTTCTAGCTGGGTTATACCCCGTGAAAAAGCATTCGATAAAAGCTCAATCACAGGCCTATACTCAGCAACATTGTTAGAAGTAGGAACTAGGCAAGCGTCTCTTAAGGCAACTAGCTGTCCCGAGGGAGAGTAAATAACCCATGCTGCTAAGGCTGGATTACAAGTGTGGTGGTTGGTGCCATCAAAGAAACCTATGTACCTCTCGAAATACATCTGCAACAACCAGCAGATAGTATAAAAAAAAACCCGACAAAGTAATGTACATAAAAATACATACAAGAAAATACAATAAAAAGCGCTAATCCTAAGCATAGTACTTTTTTAGGTAGAGCCCATTTCTAGGCTCAAGTAGCTTGTTCCCATCAAAATCAATTAACCCATATCTGCCCTTCTTTAAACCTTCGACATGGCATAAGGCCCTACCACATGGCCTTGAATTTTCCTGCCCCCAGGGGTTCTTTGTCTTGGTCCCAATGCAAAACAAGTTCCCCTTAGAGAAAATCTGAGGTTTGACCAACTTATCATATTGGTTTTTGACCTTATTCTTGTGAGCTTGATTAGCAGTCAGTGCATCTCTACGCTATTCATCAAGGTGTTCTAAGTGTACCAGACGTTCCTCAAGCTCTGTCGTATCGGGTAACACATGAATAGATATTTTCAAGGATAGGATTTCACACTCAACTGGGGTAATGGCTTCTGCTCCATGAATGAGTTGGAAGGAGGAGAAATCCATAGCAGTTTTTACATTAGTTTGGTATTCCCAAAGAGCAGGGTATAGCATTATATTCCAGTTAGAATGGGCTGCATCAATTGTACGTTTAAGGATAGTCTTCAAAGTCTTGTTTACAGCCTCAACCTGACCATTTTCTTGAGGATAATATGAAGATGAATGTTCTTTTCTAAATCCAAGCATAGTGGTCAGTTTCGTCATCATGCTATTTTGAAAACGATTGCCATGGTCAGTGACAATCACTTTAGGTATACCAAACCATGCTATAATATGATTGAATACAAAGAAAGCTACGGTTTCCCCGTCGGCTTTAAAAGTAGACATTGCCTCTGCCCATTTTGTAAAATAGTCAACAACGACAATGATATATTTGTGCCCCCCAGATGAGGTTGGGTTGCATGTCATGTAATCAATCCCCCATTTCGTGAAGGGTCCTACCGAGACAACGGGAAACAATGAAGTAGGATGTGACTGCATTTTTCTGGTGTAAAGTTGACAAGGATGACAATGCTTCACTGCTTCCACACAATCTTTGAATATTGTGGGCCAGAAATAACCAGCACGTAGTATCTTCTGGGTCGTTGCTAACCCAGATAAATGACCCCCACATGCTCCACTATGGGAATCATTTAAGACAATATCTACTTCCTCATGGGTAAGACATCGACGTAAAATGGAATCTACCCCTCTTCGATATAATGTATCTCCTATGATGAGGTAGTTCTTAGCATGAAGGCATAATTTACATCGTTCCTCCCATGAGGAAGATGCATGATACTTCAAAGTCTGGAGATATATAAGTATATATCTGTACTAGGGATCAGAGGTGGATATCAGGAAGATATGCTCATCTGGGAATGATTCATCTTCAATGACTACATCTTCTTCAATAGGAAATTCTGTTATAAGCTCAACAAAAACTAAGGACTTTTTAGACTTACCGGACTGAAAATCCAAGTCAAAATCTTGGAGAATGACTATCCATTTGTTGAATTTCCCCCCAACAATCCGTCAGGACAAAACATATTGAAAGGGATTCACATCTGCCACTACTATTGTAGTCCTCAATAAAATGTAGTGATGTAACCTTTGGACAGCATATACAACTGCTAAGGCTAATTTCTCAACATGGGAGTACCTGATTTCAGGTCCAGCTAAAGCACGGCTAATATAGTAATCAACATGCTCTATGACCTTATCATCCTCCTGGACCAGTACTACCCCAATGGTCGACTCGAAAGTAGCCAGCTACAATATAAAATCCCTAGAGTAATCTGGCGGACGCAGTAAAGGTGCCAACAACAAAGCTTTTTTCAATGCCTCGAAAGCAAGTTGTGCAGTTTCATCCCATACAATGGGGTGTCTTGTTTAAGCAGGTGCATGAAACCCTTAGTAATCTTGGCATAGTTAACGATAAAACGTTGAAGAAAATTAGACTTTCCTTATAGGATTTGATGTTGCCTCATAGAACGAGGAGGAGGAATATTTACAATGGCCTCTACTTTTAATGGATCCACCTGGATGCCTCTATTAGAGACAATGAACCCAAGCAGTCTCCCTGAATTGACACAGATCATGCACTTGTGGGGATTCAAGCGAATCTTATAGTATCTGCATCTCTCAAATATCAACCGTAAGTGATCTGGATGTTCAATCCTCTTACGAGAATGTGTAGGCAGATCATCAAGGTAAGGTTCGACAATGGCTTTGATATCATGGAAGGAAAATTTCATAGCCTATTGAAAGGTTGCCCCAGCATTTTTCAATCCAAAGGGTATTTTTTTGTACACAAAGGTACCCCAAGGACAAATGAAAGCAGTTTTATGTTGGTCTTCCGGTTTTATTTGAATTTGATTGTATTCGAAGAAACCATCCATAAATGAGAACACTTCACTTCCTGCACAAGCATCTATAATCTGGTCTATAAATGGAATGGGATAGTTGTCCCTAGGATAGGATTTATTCAAATCTCTAAATTCAGTATAGATGCATATGGTCCCTTGCTTCTTATCAATAGGAACAAGGTTGGATACCCATTCCGTGCGAGCTATGGGATAAATAAAACCATCCTTCAATAGTTTTTCAACTTCAGCCTTCACAGCCGCCACTTTTCGCGGGTTAACAGGTCTTAACTTTTTCCAAATAGGTTTGGCATCAGGGTAAGTTCGGATCTCATGTTCAACAATCAATGGATAAATTCCTAGCATCTCCTCATATGACCAGGAAAAGATGTCGCAGAATTCCTTAAACAGGGCTATATAGATAGCAATCTCCTCAGGAGAGTAGTTTGCACCTATGTATATATTTTCCATGACATCTTTATTTACAGAGATGTTAATAGGGATAGTAGCGAAAATATTTGCATATTACCCTCGGCAAACATTCCTTCCCTGCGTAAGGGATTGATGGGTGTATCAACATCATCTAACAGTCTTATATGAAACTCTTGATTTTCTATCCTACTTAGCTCTGGAAGAAAATAGGATCGATGGTGAAGATCTTCACAGATCTTACCACGTCCACACATGGCTTCCAGAATGGCTTCATTAGAAGGTAAAACCATATCTAAATAGTTCGTAGAGTGCAAAGAGTTTTCCACCCAAGTGGTCGAATAGAATTATTCTACGTCCTCTGAGACTGAGAGAGGGTCTAGAATGGGATCAATAGTGGTTTGAGTGATATATTGGTAAGCTACTTCCACTGTCGATAGGGGCACTTCCAGTTCATGGGGGCAAGGGAGAACCCAAGGATCAGTCCTATCAACAACCATGGCTATGGACTTCCCCACACTAGTAAAACCAATATATATAATCAGGGCTAGAAGATCAAATGTGCCCATCAGTGATGTGTACATTCCATCCCCCAAGCTCTGTGCAGTAGGATTGACCTAATCAACCAATGGCACAGTGGACTCATTAGACTCCAAGCAGCCTTTTCGAATAAAATCGAGTTGGTCAACAGTAACCAACTTCCCTTTGTGTGGAAATACTACCACCCAAAAGATGGCCGATGCAATAGAAGACATGGCATAAGTCCAGCTTCTTCCCAAAATCAAATTATAGTCCAAAGGTGCATCAATCACTTCCACCTCAACAGACACTGCTTTCCCTACCAGCTTAATTTCAAAAGTCAGTAGGATACCATGCGGATGGAATGACCTTCCATTGAAAGCAGTAAGTACAGTGTTTGATGGGACCAACTCTGGGGATCTGAGAGCTTTCCAACAGGACAAGTACATAACACATGTAGAAGCACCCTCATCAACAACTGCCCTTCCAATGGTCTTTCCACCATGGATGACATCTATTGATAAGGCTACATGGTAAGGTAGGCGAATTTTAACGTCAGACAAATGAAATCTTTCCATGAGACTCAATGAATCCATGATGCCTAAGGCTACTAAGAGGGCATCCCGCTAAGCGGGACAACTCCATAACACCTCTAAAGTTGACATTGCACACGGGGTTTGGACTAGGTCCTCAACCATGGAGTAGTTTGAAGTAGCCCTAGCATTAGGGTTATGCAAGGTCTTCTTAAAGACAACTTTTGCTATCTCCGGCATAGTTTCAGCAGGCTTCTCGATCGTGAGAGGGTTAGAAGTTTCACCTATAGCCTTTCCCTTCTCAGAAGTCTCTTTCTCATCATTTTTATTCCTAGTCTGTAGCAAAGTCGAATATCGAACCATGTTGATATAGTTTGGGTCAGGGGTATTTGGAGTGCCCCCTACTACAATAGAAGCTGAAGCTGAGTTTTTCCCTTGGGGGAAAGGATCCTTCAGGACAGCCAGTTGTGGAGCTTTAAGCAGCTTCTGGCCTTGTTCCATAAGGAGATAAAGGTGAGTGAGGTGATCCTCGTGGCATAACTTACACGAGAATTTGATATTTTTCTTTTCTTTCTTGCCCCCATTAGCATTGTTCACGGGCTTCTGCTTGTTTTGATTTCCCTCTCCTTTCTTTCCTCTCTTTTTCTTCCCATTGGGCTGTTGATTTCCCTTTTGAGAGGTCTGTGCAAAAACATTTGCACTCTGGGGGGAGGGGGAAGCCTTTTCTACCTCCACCGTAGAATGGTTGACGGACAGCTGATGAAGTTGTTTAGCCAAAGACTCTACGATGGGAGAGTTTACGGACCCAACCACACCATCGGCATGGGGTCCAGGCTTAGGTTTCTTCGCATCATGGGTAGGCCTCGGTACCTCAGGGATAATCTCATACAAGATCCCATATTGTGAATAAATCAAATCCAATTGTTGCGCCCTGAGAATGGATTCTTCTTCATTTGTCACTCCTGAAGTGGATACATCCTTAGATATGTAGGGCAGCATGGATTTAAGGAACCACTCTAGTAAGAACTTAAGAGGAATAGTGGCCTTTATAAGGCTCTTTCTCCTCCTCCACTCTTGGATATGATCCGAGATGTGGGTAGCCTTGTTCTGCCTAAAGGTATATAACAAGTCCGTTTCAAAATCGTATTGAACTGGAAGCTGAAAGTGGCTAAGGATTGCACTAGCCAAGTCCCAAAAACTACTGAACATGACAGAAGGAAACTCGGTGTACCATTTTTCCGTGGTACTTATTAAGGTTCTCTGGAACAGCCTCAACCTAATTGAATATTCATTTAGTGAGCTTCAAAGAACACCATAAATGAAATGTGGTAGCATGAGCCCCAGGATATTCACCAATTTTTTCCTTGAATTTAGGGATGTCTGATGGAAATTTGGTGGGAACACGTGGCCATGAGGGGTCATGCCTCGCCGGGTCATTCATCAACTTAGACAAGTCTGGAAATTTTAACATTGCCAAGAATAGAAGCTTGGGTCAAACTGGGGCATGGCAAGTGTCAGTCTGGGGATTAGAGGGACCTTCCCCCAAATGCCCATAAGTAAAGGTGGGGTTTCCCCCTGCCACCGGTTGAGAAGTGGATGGATTACTTTGAAATGGATTCCATCTGTAATCCATAGGGTTGTGAGTGGGAGGTGTAGTATAACAAGTTTGGGCCATCCCAATCGAAACTGGGGTCTGAAAAATAGGAGCAGGTATCCCTCCGCTAAACAACGAATAGGGAGAGCTCGTAAACAGGGCCAAGACTGGAGTTTAAAATTTTTTCCCATCAGAGGTATTGTTTTCAAAATGCACTCCTACATAAGAAGGTGATGGGCCTATGTACGAAGTGGATGGGGGAATGTGTCCCCCATTCCAAGGAAATCCTTGGATTAAAGCTGAGGATCCTACCAGACCACTCTGGGTAGTGTATGTGAAGGAGGAAGGAATAGTAGGTATACTAGGAATCCCAGTAACCATGTCACCAGAACCACCTACTAGGATTGAGTGAACCGGTGGTTGGACCACCCGGCTCGCTGGAGTCAAAGGCATAGAAGGTATGCTAGATATAGGGGCACTTACCGGGGGAGGTAGTACCCCTTCAGCTGGAACGGCTGAGGTGAAAACAAAATAAATTTCTCCTTTAGTAGACATAATCCTACCCATAGGGACACCTAAAATAGGTGAATCAAAAGGTCTAACCTGGACGATCACAGGATCATTTAAGTCATTCAAGGGTGTGTTAAAATTCCTTGCAAACTCGTCAGTCTGCAAGTCTTCTATATCAACTATATCAAAATCAAGATGGTTAGCTATAAGTGATGGTTCACCTGGAACTTCACTTACTCCTACTGGTTCAAATAAACCGTCTGTGTCCAATCTCCACCTTTGGGGTGGAGGTGGAGGTTCCAATGTGATGAGAGGAAGAAGTTTTCGCAACCTTCTTGACCTTCTTATAGGTTGGTCCTCTATCATTGAAAATTTTGACAAATCAAAACCCTAAGGTCGGCTAAACATAGACAAACCAAAGAGCACTCACTACAAAATTTCCTAAAGTCTCAAACAATCAACAAGGTTAAAATATATGCTTTCTTGAAGAAAGCCGAAAAACAGTTACTTGGCATCCTTGAAGTGGTTCTTAGGCACAAGCGGAGGAATCACTCACCGCCCTCCTACACTTTCAACAAGGGTTACCTTCCAAGCCTGTCCAATGTGAACTAGAAATAGCCTTCCGGTTTACCTAGGTATGAACCCTAGATGCCAAGAGACTAAAGGCTACCTTAGTTATACCAGCAGTCTGGGGGGACAGTCGCAAGCCTAACTCATACGCATGGGCAGGGTAGCTGAGCCTGAAACTCTGTCTAGGATAGAATCCCCAGATGCATAAAAGTCCTGATTTATGTTTTGAGAAGGAATCAGAGGGTTATCTCCTCAATCCAATGCCTCCACGCGGCCTCATGCTTGACTCCCTTTTGAGAGGAGATTCCTAGATACAGTCGATAAAGATAAGGATTTACCTATCGAATGGTCCATTACGTCTGAATTTTAAAACTTATGGGTAATTTACACTTTCTATCCCACAAGTCTAGCCTAAGCTAGTAAGTGAATGGCCCTAGAAAATAAAAATAACTAGTAAATTTTAATTATTGTGTTCATTTTAAAGGGCTATTTCTTACTCAGATGGAAGTGGGGTGATGGACTATGGTGTTTTTGACTTGATAAGAAATAAAAAAAAAAGCAAAGGTGTATTTTTCAAAGCAAATTACCACTACTAAAACAAACTTCTTTTTTCTTTTTGTAAATATAATTTTATGAACAAATGCAATGATAAGAGAAACTAAGACTATGTTTTTGTAGTTTTGAGATTATATTTTAAAACTGAAAATAAAACTACTCTATGCAAAACCAAATGAAAAGGATTTAAAATGTTTTTCTTTTCACTTTTTAAAATGCTCAAAGACTACTTATGCACTAACATGCACAAAATTGAGTATGCTTGAATTAAACAAACTATTGGTCTTCTTTGGGCAGACCCGGGTTTACGTTATTGTACCAAAAAAACTCCTAGCTCACTGGCCCTTTTGGCGATAGACCACAGAATGACCTGAAGTCTTACCCGAAGTGATCCTAGATGGGGTGGTTGAAGAATCAGGTTTCCTCAACTAGGTTCTACGGCATCCTAGGTTCTTTGACTCTACTTAACCAGCTGAATCTCTCTGCAAGGACTATTTCTCTCTTCCTAGATGACTCTGCTATGGGACTGAATCTTATCACATCGCAACTTCTAGGACGATGCACAACCTTTCTCTTCTGCTCGCAACCTCTTAACCTGCGATATCTCACACCGCAGCCTCCCCGACAGTGCGATATCGCCTTTCTACACTGCAATGTTTCCTACAGTAAGACTCAATATACTCATCAACTGTCAAGGTCTAGAGGTTTCTTTTCTAGGTATAATATCTCAGTTAACCTCCATTAAGGTGTTAAACAACCTCACTTAAGCTTCTAGAGTTTAACATGCTTAACATCAATTACACTCAACTCGCTGAACTAAATATACAGAAGTCACTTAATGCAGTAGCTGCTACTGTCATGAATCAAGCACTGATAAACTCATATGCAGAGTACTCGACACATTCAACTTGCATTTAACCTTCTATGTTACTGTAAACTGAATGATAGCATACATACATTCATTAACTGATAAGCAAAGTTCATGTAACAGATAACGGACATCAAATAAGTAGAGCACAATCACATGAAATAGTCTCACAACACACGGATGTACATGGTTCACTTCCAGGGGGGAAGCTACATCCATAGGAACTGTGTTTATATTATATCTTAAGAGAGTAACACAGTTCCACTGCAACCTCTTATGCAACTTGAGATCTTCTAGTAAATTCCACGCACACAGCTGGGAGCCCTTCTCTCTTAGATCTCTTCTCTTCCTATATCGCTTTCTTCTTACAATATACTCTTTCTCTCTCTCTCTCTCTCTCTCTCTCTCTCTCTCTCTCTCTCTCTCTCAATCCCTATGGATTGTTACATTCATGCTCAAGGAGCCAACCACTGGTTACAGTAAGATAACTACAGACTTAAAGACAAAACCAGAGCTCGAATCTTCCTCAATGTCTCTCTATACTGACAACAGTTACAACCTTATCAACCAACTATCTAACTAGCTAGTTGTCTATCTATCTAACCCTTCATAATATAGAATACATGCTTAAATAGGTGGCCCGAAGGTCTCACCGTGATACAAAACTGTGGGCCTATCCCAACAGTAACCCAAAACCCTAACTGTGACAGTTGGCCTTTCTGTACTTTGTACTGTTGCTTTACCAGTCACACCGCAGCTTCCTGTAGTCTTCCACGATTTTCGGCACTGATCGTGGGTATGGGTTCTGCTTCCTCAGTCACTCCCCTTCTATTCTTTGTCTTTAATTCCTCGGCCCATTGCTCCTTCTTCCTTTATGAGGCTAGCTGATCCCTCCTGTCGTCACCGCTGCCTTAAATGCAGTGGTTGAGCTCTCTTCGCAGCCGCTTCAAGTACTATTTCCCTTTGAATTTTTTTTTCCAACCGCTGCGATTTCTGTCCCTCGATCCACTGTGGGAAATGCAATACGACATCGTACCTTTATCACATCGCCAAAACTGTCTTTCCTCCAAAAATTGTCCATCTTCTACCAAAAATAGTAGCTTTTCCTATAGCTGCGGGACCCTACTCCAACACAAACTGTATAAAGTAAGAAAAGCGAAGTAAATAGATTCAAAAGACCAAGAAATCAACCATCCAAGGAATACTTGGAACCCTAGCTTGGGCGGACACAATGTATGTAAAACACTAAAATCACACAAAGGAATGTGACACACCGATAACTATTTGAAAATAGACCAGGATAAACAATGTCTAGAAACCTGATCACTACTTCAGACAAACAACATCAAACCTATAATCCAAACAGGAAAATACACTTCGAACTTGCAAACATAATGAAAATCCAAACAAGAGAACTCAAGGGCTTTACAAGAAAGCAGAAGGTATGGCCAACAAGGTAATCAAACTAACAACATAGTGTTCATAAGGAAGACCAACTAGCAAATAGAACTTGAAGAGGGACAGGGACAAGCAAACCCTAACCCAAAAATTCTTATGCTAAGGCTTGTACGCGATTGTGTATAAGGGAAACTCACGTACTGTACATGACTATCCTAGAGAGAAACCCGCATACGCAGGCCTCTGTACGTGACTGTATGCAAGAGCAACCCGCATACGCAAGCCTCTGTACGCGACTGTATGCAAGAGAAACCTGCGTATAGGTACAAAATTTTCTAAAATGAAGGAAAATTCACAAGGTCTTCAAAAAATATGGTAAGCATGAACCAGGACAAGACACCACACACAAACTCAAAGCAAAGACCGGTCAAGGGTAACAAAAATAATCTACACCAATCTGGGTCCCTAGTGGAGTTGCCAATTCTGTTCTTCAGGAATAAACACCTTATAACCAAAGGTCTGGGGTTACCAATGTACTCTTAAAACTTGCATACAATCAGCTTTAAAGTACATAAAGGAAATAGGAAGATAAGATGGACTCACCCGATTCACGATGGTTTATCCAAGCTTTGTCTTCTCCCACTCTGCTTCTGCTCCAAAGATTTCAAGGATGTTTCTCCTTCACTTGTAAAGAGCAAATCCTCCAAATGCAAACTTATACATGTATATTTAACAAGTTAGATAAACAATATATAGAGTGCTTAATCATAATTATTCATCAAACCATAATACATGAAAGATATTCAACACACATTTGGAATAAGGATTTTCTTTATTAACAATAGTGAATGAGTTAAAGTTACAACCCAACACCTAAAACAAGGACTCCTCTGCAACCAAAGGATTCTGAGTTCTGTTGCTCCAAAGACTTCTGAATAGATACCACCAGCATAACTTTGCTGTCCAAGTATATATTCTTAATTCCCTCCCCAAGGCCTCTATTTATACTTAGGGAAATAAAGCAGTTTCGAAGGTTGAGGAGGTTGAGACAATTAAGAAAGTTATTTATTAGGGCTTAACACATCTCCATTAATCACGATTTATTATTTTTAATGTCAAAGGAAGGCATACATGAGTACTGATACTGGAAACCCGCGTATGACATGCGAATTGCTATAAGGGAAACCCACGTACAGATCTGTACGTGGGATGCAATGACAATACTCACATACAATAAGCAATATGCTGTAAGGAAAAAGTCGTGTACGTACGCGGGTTGCTTATAAACAAAGTCACGTACAACAATTGACATAGGAAAAGGTAAAAATGGCAAGTTGGATCGATAATGAATGTATTTCATAACATGCCCATCTATAGTGTTTTAGGAAACCTTCAATCCATAAATGTCCTTTTGTGTGCCAAGAAGTGAAGTGTCGATGCTTGGATGAAGAAGTTCCATTTGGGTTGATAGCATCTATGATGACACATCTAGCATGAAAAAGGGTTGGCTCTATGATGATACATCCAGCATGAGAAAGGGATGGCTCTATAGAGGAATACATCTAGTATGAAAAAGGACTGGCTCTATAGATGTGCATCCAACATGGAAAAGGGTTGCTCTGTCGATAAATATGTACATGGAGGCTAGGCCTACACCGAGCATGAAAAATGGCTAGCTCTATAGAACTTCCTATGACAAGTAGAATTGAGAGATAGCACTAGTGATGATTCATATCAAGTGATGATCCAAACTTGATGATGATCCAGTGATGATGTAGATCAAGTGATGATCTAGACTTGATGATGATCCAATGATGCTCCAGATTTGATGATGATCCAGTGATGATCCATATCAAGTGATGATCCAGTGATGCTCCAAACTTGATGATGATCTAGTGATGCTCCATATCAAGTGATGATCCAAACTTGATGATGATCCAATGATGATCCAGATCAAGTGATGATCTATACTTGATGATGATCCAATGATTCTCTAGATCAAGCGATGATCCAAACTTGATGAAGATGACTTGAAGATGAAGATCACTTGATGATGATCCACATGATACATAGAAGAAGACTTGTGCTGATAAATTGTATTGAGAGAATACCTTCCTAGTTAAGAGGGAGTGTTGATGTATTCGTAACTTCAAAATATATTCATTTGTATATCTTATGTATTGTATCCTGATGTTCCTATCATGAAGTATTTTTAATGTAAACAAGTAATGTAATGTCATTGAGGTTAACCCTCCATTGTAAGTTGGGGCAATAGTCCCCACAATTGAGTTAAGGTTAACCCTCCTTGTTTATCAAAGGGAAAAGTCCCCACAGTTGTGGGGAACTTGGGTTATTAGACTCTCCTAGAGAAGTTGGCCCTTGTAAGTAATTGTTAAGTGAGGCCAACTTGTTGGAGTGGACATTAAGTGAATGAAAAAATATAAATAGAGAGTGAGCCTATCTATTTATTACACACACTCACTCACTCAGGCGCATGAGTGAGAGAGGAGAAGTTCTCTCAAGTGAGAGAGAGAGAACACATGTTGGAGATCATATTTTTTGTCTTTGGGTTTCACTGCTGTCATTGGTGCTCATTCTATCTTTGAGGAAGTTGCAGGGTTTTATCCTTTACAGTTTCCCTGAGGAAAATTATTTGTGTCTCTTGTCTCTTGTGATTATTGTTGTGCACGTTATTCTCTCAGATAAGATCCTAAGATCACATTACTTAAATGATAAAAATATAATACTATCTACACACTCAGCTACATATTACTCTACTACTAGCGGTCTATGCACACAGCTGCAAGATCCGTGGCTCATTAGCCTTCTACTTCCACTATCCATCCAACATACTAAACTTACTTAACCTTCTGAACAACAACAACAACACTTATACATAGTGGGTTTTTTATACTTATAGTATCTAAGAGACCACACAAGGTCGACTGAGTACAACTCAGTTATTACAGACTCAACAACTTACAAAAATATCTTTGTTACATAAATGTCGGCCCATAACTAGCGGTGAAAGTCCTAGAAGACATTAACTATAACTTTAACTAGTCATGGAAACTCCTTTTAGCTCATCTATACTGGTCATAACTAGCTGCAAAAATTTTCCTTCCTTCTTCCACTTGTTTTTCCTTCTGCAGTCTTCCTTGAATTCCACCTATCCAGCTTTAACTCTTTTATCTCCCTCTTACTCCGACTCGGATCTTCCTTCCTTGTCACAGCTATCCTCGTCGAAGCTTCTTTCCATCCTTAACTGCCTTTTCTCTGTCACATGCATGTTTTACCTTCTTGTGTTGGTTCCTTCATTCTCTTCTTGACCTGCTTTTACCCTGTCACACGTGCACTTTTACTCTTTTGCTTGCGCGTCTGATTTATCCTGGTGTACTTTTCCTAGCCCTTTCCCTGGCCCAAAAGTGGAAAATCAATTTTCCATCAAGATCTCTACTGATCTAGTTTAGAGGTAGAGAAAAAATCATATTGAGATCTGTTATTACCTAAGTTGTACATAGTAGTTTTTATCAAGTGAGCCCGGTGAACCGGACAGGGCTAACTTGTTCGGACTTCAAAAAGACCTTTGGAAGTACTTCTGGGAAGTGCTTGTTGTACTATATCACATGTTGATACCCCATGAGGGAATTATAATAAATTTTCTAGCATGATAGTGTCTGTAAAAGACTCGGTCTCTTAGACTTTATTTGTCAATCCGATCATCCCAGAGTGTTTTTTCCCTTGGTTATTATTGGTTATTGAACAAACGATTGATAATTTCTGAGTTTTTCACTCCATACCTCCAAAGTTGGGGTGGTCGGCTTGGCATTTAGGCCTATTGATGTTATTAGAGTATATGTGTCAATGTATAAACATGCTAGACATCATTTTTGAGTCATATGAACATGTCTAAGTCTCCCTAGGTGTTTTTCAATTTTTCAATTTTTTAGTTTTTTCAGTGTTTTTTATTAAAATTTAATTTTTCCAAAACTTAGGCTATTTTTTAATAGTTTAATTGGAAAAATTGATTTTGTAATAAAAGTGGGCCAAATAATCAGTTCCAGTCATGTAGGTGCTCATTTTTAAGCTAAGAGCACCATGTAAACCCATGGACCCATTGTTTCCTAGTTTTGAGTGATTTTCCATCACTCAGGTCAGAAAGCCCTAAAAATCAATTATTGATTATTTTAATTAATAAATTGATGAATAATGGAGAAAATCCAAAATCATAAATCAATGGATTCTCAGCCGATTTGATTGAAATCAGTCAGATCTGAAGCAGATTGACTGGATCTGACAAATCCTTGACTGAAGAAGGTGATCAAATCAGATCCAGAGTTGATCTTGAGCATCCTTTATGAGGAATTTCTCCCTCCCTCTCTCCTCAACATGTTTTTGGCTCAACTAGATGATTTTTGGTGGATTCTTCAGTCAACAGGTTGAGGTGTCAGTCAGATCAGCCCCCCGATTGACAGTTGCACTCAGTGAGACTCAGATCTGGCTCAGCTAGACACAGATCAGGCATTGATGGACTCTCCATCAGTTGATTTCACTTGATTCCATGAGTAATTGCCCCCCCCCTGGGCTAGATGGCCTGCAAATTGTATATATCCAGTCACAGCCTCCTCTTCCAAGCTAGTTAGAACTGGGATTAAGGTGTTGTTGCTATTGTGTTGTATTGTTTTTTCATTCTAGAATAAAGAAGCTTTGGAGGCAAGATCTATGGTGTAATGCTCTTCATGTGTGGATTTTGATTGTCAAATGCTTATGAGGTATAATCTTCTTTTGTTTATCATTGCTTTGCCGGTTAATTGTTGGCCTTGAAGGAGAGAGCTCCCTCCTGTTAGGGTAAGAGTTTATTCTAGTTTGATTTATGCTCTTACTGCTGCTTGTTCTAGATCTATTGGATTTGTATGTATTTTAAGTTTAATTGCATGCTTTCCAATCATCTCTTTCGGCAGCACCTATGTTTTAACCATCTGTCTGTGCAAGGATTTTTAAGTTGCAGATGATCTCGCTGGTAGAAGAGGTTGAGCTGGTTTGAATATTCCTCATCTTCAGTATCTTACGAATGACATAGTCCCTCGGTGTTCCACCAAAGTGGAATCCAAAGCCCAACATTTCCAGGCTTCAAACACTCTTTCTCTCTCTTCCTCCTTTAAAAATTATTAAACTTTCCTCAAACTGGTTACTTTAAGGTTTCTTTTTAAATCTGATCTTCTCATAAATAAAAGCATAATATATCTAATTATCAATATCCCTTCAAATTTCTAGATCTTAGTTTCATTGTGCACATAAAGTTCAAATTCAAGAGATCTAGCTAAATTGCCTTAGTTTCACAAGTAGTTTATTGAAAAATTCATAGCTTGTTGTTAAGGTAGTTTCATTTGCTGTTCAATAATTTCAATATTCTGCAATCAGTGCTTTTAATTGGCTGCACAAACAGCAAGCCAAGATCCCGAGGAAATCTTGCTTTCCTTGGTTCCCTTTTTGTCGGTTTAGCTAGTTTAATTTCATTAATTTTTTGAGATAAAGTAGGCTGACCCAAAGGCACTCTTAAAGTGCTTTGGGGAATTTTTTATTCTAATTCACTCACTATCATTTAGCAGGTATGACAGAGAATAAAGGAAGCTTCTATCCAAAGTGGCTTTTGGAGCGCTCAAATCCCCCCAGGGGTCTCTCTTTTGTCACATAATTTGTAAATTTTTTGTATAAACTGTAATATCTTGGTTTCAACCTGTATAAGGACCAAGAAAGCTTTGTTTTATCAGTGCTTTGATATTGTAACCTCTGTAATAAAATCATCCTTTGAATAGGATCTTTCGAGCCCATTCCCCATCCCCCTCGGGGGATTCGCGTCGGTGCCATTTTCGTCGTTCTATGCTTATTTCCTTTTACTAGTATTGATATGATTTGCAGGGTAGTATATTTGATCTTGTTGTTAATTCCATATTCCATATCTTACTTTCAAAAGTAATCATAATACTTACCCCACGATTTCCCGAGTGACCCGAAAGGGGAAAGAGATTCGTGGTAGGATTAATCAAAAAACCAGATTTGTATAATTGTTTTATTTTTTCTATCATTTGTTTATCAGCAGCTTTAAAATTAACCCCTCCTCGATTTCTCGATTGAGATCCACTTGGAACGAAAGAGGTTATTGGAGGCTTTTCTTTTAAACAAGAACACATCTCTTAAAAACTTATTAAAATTTACAAGACTCTAGTGTGTATGCTCTGCACTTGGCTGTGGTTCGTCCNNTCCTTATTAATTTAATAGGGTCTACCCCCCTTGGCTCCGTTAGGAGTTGAGCCTAAACGGAGGAGTCAAGAACAAGGTGACATCCTTGACTCGAGACTTGCCCCCAAGGACACAGCGAGTGGCTTGAAGATTTATGCCACGTGATCCAGGTGTGTGAAAAGGTGGCAACAAGATCCATATGCACTACATCTGGGGCTTAGCGCATGACATGGTGATTTCCTTGCAGTATTTCCCATCCACCAAGCGAACTGCTGACATTTTCACCAAGACTTTCATAGAGAAGACCTTCACTTACTTGAGATATTTGCTTGGGGTCAGTGATGGATGTTATTTATTCTATTTTTTGTAGGTTTTAGCCCCATGTCCATTCTTGAGGGAAGGTTTTTCCCCATGTGGTTTTCCTTCTTTTCCTCACTTCATCTCGACAAATAAAATTTGTGTTATGTATTCAGGTGACTTGAGCATTTTTGCCAAGGCCTACCACTTTATTTTATGTGATGTACTAAGTTTTTTTGTTAAGGGAGGGTGTTAGAATAGTAATCCATCCCCTTAGTAACTTAGTCTATGTCTCTAGTCAATTTTGTTGCATTTGTGCATTAATACACTATGGTTTTGGACTTAGGGTGATTAGTTGGGCAAAAAACCAATTAAATTGGGGAATTCACACCCACATTAGCGCTCCTCTTAGTAAAACCTCCACATTTGTGCACTCATCATCGCTAGTGTGATCCCATTCATTGAATGTGGACATTATGGTTGACTAGGCGCGTTAGAGGTGAATTTTGTCTAATTTTGGATTGTTTTGGAGCATTTAATGCCACCTAGAGCCTCTCACTCACCTTATTTTTCACACCCACGCATGACAAGGAGTCATTGTTTCTCCAATTCACATCATCATAGTCCACACAGCAATTCATTGCCATTTCGGCTGATATGGAGCGAGTTTGGCACACCTAGGGGGCATTGAGGCCAATTTGGCCAATTTCATATGTACGGTCATTTTTTTCTTCCCAATACTCATGAACCACTTCAAATGTAATATAAACCTGTTAATAACATATTTACATGTTATACAATCAAATTATAACATGTTTCTTGTCACATTTCATGTGTAAAATTGTTCTCTTTTAATGGTTTTTTGTTGGTTTTGCATGAGATTTGATTTGTGAGTTTCTCTAAGGTTCCTAGATCTTGTTGTATATTAAAATTCTCATAATAATAATAGAAAATTTTATTCCAAGTATGGTACATATAGAAAATCACTGAAGTAACCATGCTCTAAATCAATCCTACCAATTCCCTTGGTCTGGATTTTTGAGTCATCTTCGATTCGAACTGTTGGGATAGCATTCGAATCCATGGAGGAGAAAATATATCTGTTGGAAACCATGTGTCTAGAATCCCCTGAATCAATGATGAAGGTTGAGGAATTAGAGGTACCTAATACCAAGGCATGACATTTCTCCTTGTTGTCTGAACTGGAGGTGCCATTTTTCTTCCTTGTGCCATCTGGGACAGGGATGTTGTTTTTCTCCAGTAGCTATGACATCTGGTCAATCATTGTATTCATTCATGAGCTCTTTGGATGCCATCCCTTGTGGAAATAGGTGCATTTTTTTTCTCTTTCCCTTTCGTGTCCTTCTTCTTGGGAGGATTCGAACCCCCATCACTAGATTTTGGTTTTTCTGATTTCCTCTTATCTAGATGATTTGAATTCTTTGCCTTATGCTTTCCCTTGGATGCATTCAAAACACCCATGGAAAAATCATGATCCTTAGCCCTGATGGTTCCCATTTTTACTAGCTTGTATTTCTCCTGGGTGAGGGATTCCATGAAGCTAGATTGACTTGGCATTTGTTAGTTTCGAAGTGTCAATTTTCCAGTTTCGAAGTGTCAATTTTCTAGAATGAAATGTGATGACAAATACTGAGAATTTTGGCCCCAACTTCTAAAGGATGGGAAATATTAACTAATCCTCTTTCTTATCAATCCTACATTGCTTTATCTGAAGAACAAGAGACTTGAAGTTGGTTAAGAACTCCTGGATAGTCTCAAAATGCATTCGTCTTGGGCTGATGAGTTTGTTCTCAAGCCGGTGTCCTCTCAGTTCATCAGTTTTCCCAAAGAGTGATTCTAGTTTTACCCATAGTTCATTTGGATTTTAAACTATCTATATGAAACAAGATATTTCTTGAGATACTCAGGAATAACAATCCATATGCTTCATCAACTCTATTGAAGTACTTGGCTTTCTCTACAGTAGAGTTTGGATCCACCTCTGTGCCCATGGTAACTTTGTAGAGACTCTTGGATCTCAATTGAATAACCATTTGTGCCTTCCAATTGAATAAATTTAAAGGTGTAATCAATATGTGGGTTTCTTCCATTTCTTCCTATGCTAATGGTGAAGAAATTAATGAAAATCTTGCAAAAAACACTCAATTTCACCTGGAATTTATCTAAAGAATGTAGCTCAAATGTTCAAGATTGATCTAAAACTCACTAAAATCCACTCATATCTGATATCATGTGATAATTTATATCTACAACAAGATCTAGGAGCCTTATATAAACTCAGAAATCGAATTTCATGCAAAACCAGCAAAAAACCATTAAAAGAGAACAATTTTATACGTGTTTTACACATGCAATGTGAACTGAAAAAAGTTATTATTTGACTATATAACATGTAAATATGTTAGTAATAGGTTTATATTACATCTGAAGTGGTTTGTTAGTCTTGGGAAGCCCAAAATGACTGTACATGTGAAATTGGCCCAATTGGCCTCAATCCCCCCTAGGTGGGCCAAACTCACTCCAACTCAGCCCAAATGACCATGAATAGATGTGTGGACATGGCTGAAGTGAATTGGATAAATCAAGACTCCTTTTCATGAGTGGGTATGCAAAATAAGGTGAGTGAGAGGCTCTAGGTGGCATTAAATGCTCCAAAACAATCCAAAATTGGCCGAAACCCACCTCCAGCGCTCCTAGTCAACCATAATGTCCACATTCAATGATTGGAGAACACAAGCAATGAAGAGGATGCACATGTGGAGGTTTGAATGATCTAAAGCACACATGTAGGTGTTAATGCCCCAATTTAACTGGTTATTTGTCCAACTAAGCACCCTAAGTCCAAACCATAGTGTATTAATGCACAAATGCAATAAAATTGAATAGGAACTTATACTAAGGTACAAAGGGGTTGGATTATTGTTCTAACACCACAAAATAAATCAAAATTAGTAGCCAATAATAATGAAATGGGATACATTTTTCTTATACCTCTTTTGCATCTTCTAACAGCTCATTTGGAATATAATGTGACCAATTGAGTTGGACGCCTACTACATAAAAACATGCCATAGTAATTTTCCATGTGGTACATTGGTTGGGTCGCATATTGCACAAAAAAATTCTAGATAAAACTTTCATTCTGAACCGAACAATGGTATCATTGATGGAGGTGATAAAAAACCCCCATGTATCCATTGTCATCTCATACTTCTCTTTCAACTTATTTGTTAATGTTGTGTCTAGTTATTTTCCACAAAATGCTGTTGGGTCGACACCTACAAGTGGAAACCTGATGATTCTCTCTATTAGCTTGACATCTATTGAAATATTTTAGTCGAGACATATAAATCTGCCATGGAATCATATTAGCAACTATTTAACTCAGGAATTTACTTATGTTGTGTGGCCAAAATGTGGCATGTGCATCAGTGACAGTAATCCGGATTTATCCAATCCTCTTACCCATTCCATTTGAACCATGCGAATAGGGGCATCCTATGTGTCATGGACAATATCCATATATCTATTCATTGTCAATTATAAAAACTTTTACAAGTCATGGTCGACAATGGCCATCTTCTACAACTTTGGAACTATGTTCACCATTACACTAGATCATTTCAGTATGGTTGGTGCCACCAATTGATACTTTCCACTTTTTCCAAGTCTAGATTTAGGCTCATCAACTCATCTGGGTGGGACATAGTCTTGAAACATAGATGTATATCATATTGGGTCATCCTCTAGTGGAGGTGTTGTTTCCTTCTTGCAGGTACTAAATCATTTCCTTTTTTATGTGGAAAGTGGTTCTCATCGTAAAATAACTCATGGAATCACCAATGACTGTGTAGATTCTTATTCAACTATGGGTGATCATGGAATGAATGCAATAGTGTCTTCCATAATGGGTTAAGGTGAAGAAGTATCAATGCATTATTCTTTAATGGTACTCGTACTGGAGATGGAAATGGCCATACTCTGTCAAAAATCACCTCGGCTCTTTGCAATTGCAGGAAAATGACCCAACGTAGTCAGTCAGATGCATTAGAAATGAATGAATCTTCGACATGAAGAAGATATACGTTTACTCATTCAATCAGCCTTTCCTTCACACAATCGGGTAATAAATGGAAAGGTGGTAGTGATTTCCATCACATGGAGAAATATTTCTAATCATTACAAGAAAACCATCAATCAAACCGTCACTTTTCCTATCAGTTCAATGGTATTTATTGTGCATTGATGACGGAAGTGACCAAAAATCATGATGCCAAATTCTCCCATGTCCTCAAATTAAATACTATCCAACTGTCATTTGGGACCAAAACTCCTTATGTGACAACAATTCTCTCCTTGCAACAGGAATATGGCCTGCGACACATTTCTTTCTTGCAACAAACTGAGATTCTTCACCATTATTTTTCTTCTACGACATACATATAGTCTGTGACAAATTTTCTTTTTCCTCAATAGACATATCATGTGCAACATAAAACTCATTAATTTGAAACAAAACACTCATACTTTTTATAGAAATAACATGCATAAACAACACCCATAAATCTGCAATTATTTTTTTTGTTTTTGAATTCTTAGTCGACCAAGTCATGGCTTTGCTAGTAAGGATTTAGTTGAATTCCATTCACCAATCCTTAGAAATGTGTTCCATATAATTTATGCAATTTAACTGTGTCTCATTTAGTGATATGAATGATAACATATGGTCCCATTCAATGTGTTGTAAGCTTGCCATGATGCTTCAAAAACTTATTGTCGTACAAAACAATAAGATATCTGACCTGAAATTGTTTTTTCTTGATATGTTAGTCATGCCAAGATTTTTTTCAAACCTTCTCAACATTCTGATGATATCATGCGACAAAACTATATTCTTATAGTTGTATAAGCTGCAACAATCTTTCTTCAACAGTGCCACCATCAATAATTTTAGTAATCATAGTTATCCTTAGACTAGGTACAGTATATTTCATTGACATGATAGGCTCTTCTCCATAAACATGTCGAAATGGAGTTTGTACTATCACCTTCTTACAGGTCATGCGATATGACCATAGTATCATGGCTACCTTATGGTCCCAATCATCTCTTTGAATATTGCACATCTTTTTCAATGTGTTCTCCAGGATCTTGTTGAATGCCTCGACAACAACATTTGTTATAGCTGATTTTACCACACATGGTGAATCACACTTTTATGGCCTTCCCTGTCCCTATGCAGACTCCTTAGACCCCATGGACCATTTTTGTTCCTTTTATGTTTCCTTGATCATCCCTAAAAACATGTAAAAGTTTCCATATGCGACTTTTAAACCCTTTATCACGTATATATGTGGGTTTGACCCCTAAAACTGTGTACATCGGGATGTGTGCAAAAGGCCAAATTCTTTTGGAGTTTTCCTTGATGTAGATCCAACTCACTTGTCTCTTGGCCTTCCATTTACCTTGATATTTCTCATATTCAACCTTTCATTACCCCATTGAAGAGCTATATAAGGAACCCTTTGGATACATTGAAGGCATGAGGAATTGAGAGCAAGAGAACTATAGTCCATTGTTGCTGAAACTTGTGCTTGAGTCTGCATCCCCTTTGTCCCTTGGAGCACTTTCGTGTTCTTACCAAGCTTATCTTTTTCTTGTGAGCTTGATATCGAGAGATGGTGGATGGAAGTGGTGGAGGCCCAAGTGGGGGACTCGATTTCTCCAATTCACAGATGTGCCGACAAAGGTTGTATTCATTGTAATCTCTGATTTTATATTAATAGAAATATATTTTCCTATTGAATAATGTGTGTTTGAATGAATATTTTATCCATGGATGATTTCAAATGCTTATATATTATTGATTATATATGCTAGAGTAGAGCTAACACAATTATATATAGTATGCTTGCCTTGTTTATTGAATGTTGAGGAATCATTTTATCAATTCAAGCCGAAGTTGGAAAGCTCAATGGGGATCTACATCAACCGTCCAGAATAAGGTATAAATCGAGATCCTTTAGTGTTAGTTGTTTGGTTTCTCTTGCATATAGGAAAGGATTGATTTATGGAGTTAAGCTGTCTATTGTAGTACCCCAAGCCATAGGAATTTTTCTCCATAACAGAATTGGTGACTCCATTGGGGAGTTCCTAGTAGTTGTCCTTTGGGGGTTTTTATCAGCATTCAATGTTCTTGAATTGCTCTTATTTCTCTATTTTTGAGTCGGATACGGGGGCATGTTTTCCTGGTAGTGTCTAATTGGTGTGAAGTTTGTCTCAGTTTATCCATTTTCCTTCATTTTTATACATTTATCTTCTTGTACGTGATTTTTTTACTCACAGTTGCATATACATGCGGCTTTGACTGTTGTATCCGTGTACATACGTGGTTTTACTGTGAATAGTCGTGCATGCCCTTAGTTTTTCCTTCTAGAGGAATATTGATTGTTGCTGGGTGAATTTTGATGATTGCTGAGTCTCCTTTGATACTGCTAGAGTCTGTATACACCTATGTTTTTTACTAGAGACACCTTTGTTTAGGGTAAATTTCTTTTTTAAGAATGTTCTTGTCATTTCATTTTTGATTTCTTGTTTTGGGATTAGTGCATTAGATTTCTTTTACCTTAGTACTTTTTGTGAGTGCTGTTTGATTGTGCTTACCAAGTCTGGGGGTAGTAGAAATATTCTTTTTCTTTAGTATCTTATTTTTATTCAAAAAATCCAAAAATATTTGCTTCTTTGCATCATTATGCATTGCACTTTGCACTTTGCATGGTACTTGCACTAGGTTTGCTTAGAAAAGTACTAGTTAGGATTTCATATAGGAATGACTGCATTTCACATTTGAAGAAGAATTTTGCATTACACATAGTAGCATGCCCTGTTTTTCATTCGACACAATGCATTTGCATTGATCGTTAGGTGTGCATTTTACTTCATGTTGCATCATAACACAATTGGTTGCACGACCATCTACCTTTTTTGAGTAATAAAGCCAAATAAAATCAATGCTTAATTAAAATGGATTACACTATTTTCTTTGAGAGGGTACACCAACAAGATTAGTTTTTAGGGTCTTGGAATAGTTCATTGTGAGTAAATTCTCCAATACCACTAAACAACAACATGTATGCGTCTGTCGAGGTGAGAGTGTGAAATTCCTTGGTATAATTAATGTTTCTCAAGATCCTCCTCTTACAAGGGAGTTAAGCACGAGGCAGTGTGATCAGTTATTGATTGGGATGACCCCTAGTCATAACTGAGTAGCACCGGAGATATTTCCAGGATTATATTTGTATCTGGGGGCTCTTTCAAGAGTTTCAGGCTTTGCTACCCTGCCCATACGGTCAATCCCTCCTGCGACTGTCCACCTGAGCATTGATTATATTGAGTTGACCTTAGTTTCCTTACCTAGGTTATCGAGGGGGTACTTTGCAGGGGTTATTTTGTGGGTGTCCCGACCAGGTTGGGGTTGGACAGCACAGTCACTATATGCATTGAACCTAAGGGCCACAATAATTGGTTATGAACCTCTGCTTGTTGTGTATGGGAGTCTCAAGCCTCTCCTAGGTGATACATACCTTCTTCATTCAGGATCTCACATATCCTACCCTAGTTTGCTTGTGATTGGCTTTAGATTGTATTGGTGTATGCTCTGTGCACATTAGATTGCCTAGGGTTTGCATAATTTAGAGAGTATTTTTCATTTTTTTAAGTCATTGTGGATTCGGGTGCGACTCTTTGCTGTTCTCATTGTTTAGTAGGACTTCTATCTTCTACATCTCCTCCTCCTTTGGGAAATAGAAGCAGACGGTCCAGGAAGATTCATACTCACATTGATTCACACATGATGGGAGATCATGAAGATGAAATTGCTGAGCTACCTTCTTCACTTCATAAGGTTTAAGAAGAAGAACCTACCTCTACATATGATCCTTCACTTGATATAACTACACACTCTAGGTATGATCCTTCACACGATGTACCTACACACTCTAGGTATGATCCCTCATCCTCAGATTGTCAGTATTGGATGTTGGGCGATGAGACTCATCATGAACCTGCAAGCACTAGTTATGGTAGTTATGATATGTCTAGTATTCCTCCACATGATTCAGTACCGCACACCGAGTCAGAGTTTGAACCTAACACTATGCCTATGGGAATTCCTAGTCACTTCTATGAGGAGAGATTTGGGAACTCGAGTCACATTACACCCTCCATCCCGATGGTGGAGGTCACATCACATATTCGTCCTAGACCTAGTGCTAGTGATTCTATTCGAATACCAGAGCCTAGACAAGTGACTATAGGGAATACCACTTATGTGATTTCACATGTCCCTTCGTCCTCTATTCCTAGTTCTTCAAATGTTATTCCTCCCCCACATTCACGTGGTCCTTCAAGCCAGAATGTTGCTACGATTCATGTGCGTACTGCTGCTACTCACGTAATTGTGTCTCAGAGTCAAGTACCTCATGTTGTATTGGGAGGTCGTATTCCTACTTCTAGAGGTCATACTGCTATTTCTGGAACATCTATTCCTACCTATGGAGTTTCTCATAGGATATCTCGTGGGGTTTCTTATGGACCCTATTATGGACCACAATATGAAAAAATTTATTCACCTTATGGGTACAGGTATCAACAACCCACTTACTCTATGAATTATGGCTTTGTAGCTCCACATAGTCAAGGTACACCACATTATGGTGCTTCCATGCCACCCTACACAGGTCAAACGGGAGGAGGCTACTATGGCCATGGCCATGGTGGTTACGATCATCAACCCTATGTGAACCAAAATTATCAGGGAGCGCCTCATAGAACTGTTCAACCTAGGCTCCCTTTCCTTGCAATGTTAAATCTGCCTGACTTGTCGAGACTAACGAACGATCTGGTATCTTATGACCCAGCTTGGCCGGCTGTCCCTATGAAGCTTCCCTTGGATATTCCCAAGTTCAAGGGAAAACCAGGAGAATATCCAAGTGAAAATGTTACTACATTTCACCTATGGTGCTCTTCTAACTCCTTGCATGATGATTCGATCAGTTTAAGGCTATTTCAATGCACCCTCACCGGGCCTGCACCGAAATGGTACATAGAGCTACCTAGGGGGGCATTCGCTTTATTCGATGACCTAGCTATGAATTTTCTCAACCACTTCTAGCTACCAGTGTGTTACAACATTGGTACTGAACTATTGTTGACATTTCAGCAGGATAAATCCACGCATATCTCGGACCATATCCAAGAGTGGCATAGACGGAAGAGATTGATTAAAACCTTCATACCACCAGAGTTTCTCCTCGAGTGGTTCCTTAAATCATTACTACCTTATATAGAAAAGGATGTTTCTACATCCAGAGTTCAGAATGAGGAACAAGCCATTTTTAGGGAACAGGAATTGGACTTGATTTATGCTCTGTCCGTTTTGTTATATGAGATCATTCCTAATGCTCTACATTCTAGTTTCGACCCTAAGGTCAAACCAGGACCACATGCCGATGGCATTGTTGGTTGTACTAGTACCAAACCTGTGGATTCGGTTGTGAAAAAGGTCAGTAAATTATCTATCAACCAATTTTCCTCAAGACAAGCCACGGCTTCATCTCAACCCACCCAAATGGCAACTATGCTTGTGGTACAATCGTCGGACCATAAGGGTAACCAGCAACCCGAAAGGAATAAAAATAAGGGTAAAAACAATCGTAATGGTGGGAATAAGAATGAAAATGCCAACTCTAATGATACTAACACCTGAAATGCTGGGGGGACAATCAACCTAAACATAAGGTTAAGTTTCCTTGCAAGTTGTGTAAGGATGATCACCTCACTCACTTGTGCCCTCAGATAGAAGAAGCCTCAAGATTCATAGTGTAGGGCCCAGCTATTGTAAACAACCATTTACCTCATAATCAAAACATGAACTTGAGGACCCCTGATCAATATGGTGGGGATCAATATCTGCCAGAGGCTTGTAGTGGTCATGGTTGCATCAATATGGTGTGCGTTGCTAAGGTTGTGACTCATGCAAAGGACTATGGTTCATCACAACCAGACCTTGGAAAGGAACCTACTCCACCTAAGATTCCTTTGCATATTGAAAAAACTATGGATAAACCTGAAGTTGCTCCTCGCATTCCTAACGGAGTCCTTAAAAGTTTAGGGCACAATCCTAATTCCTGAGCCACCCATAACTATTCTGTTGTCGAGTATTTGGGCCACACTCCTTGTGCGATGTCTGCACTCAAAGTACTTCAGAGTTGTCCTTTGCAAAGGAAATATTTGCTTTCTGCTCTTGGTGTTAATGATGATAATTCTTCCTCTGTCATAAAATTTGAAACCATGGGACATCATCCTTGCTTTCCTTACTATGTGTCTCTCTTGATTCACGTAGAATCTCTTAACATGACCGTCAAAATCACTATGATTGATGGAGGCGGTGCTGCTTCTATGATGTCTTTGGCATGTTGGAAGGGTTTGGGTTCCCCCAAGTTGTCTGAATCCACTACCATGTTGACTACTTTTGATGGAAGATCGTTTCAACCCCATGACATTCTTCCTTATCTTAAGGTCCATTTGGGAGGGAAGACCATTGTGATAGAGGTTGAGGTGGTTGATGCACCCCTTGACTACATTTTTTTGCTGGGAAGGAGTTGGATGTACAGTATGCAAGCCGTAGCTTCTTCTCTATTTCGAGTTGTATGATTTCTGTTTAATGGGAAGATAGTTACAATTGATCAAACGTCATTCAAGAATCTTCCTATTACCACATCTTCAGGAGCTTCTATCCCAATCTTCCAGTACTCTCAACCGACAACTGGGAGTGTGGGTGTTGGCATGTATCCATCCCTTATGGGAATATTTGGTTGTCCTGCACCAGTCCTTATGATAGGGTCTAGTTCTGGTGAGGCTTTGTCATCTATGAGATTGGTGTCTTTTCACACAAACCATATGGAGGATCCTTGGATTCTTCCTACACCGAATCCTTCATGTGAGCCCATCGAAATGGATGTGCCATTTCCTGCAACTATGATAGCATATTAAGCTAATCTTGGATCTGTTGCAGAGCCTGGTCCTTCCTCTTCGCGGATGGAGGAGGAGGACCCTTATGTGCTACCTGCATGGGTAGTGTAGTCTTCTCACACACATGACTACCTTGATAGTGTTTTTCCTTCAGTTGAGGCTATTATTGAGGCTATGTTTTGGGTTGAGCCACCTTGGGAAGAGTTGCATCATAAATCTTATTTTCTTCCCTAGCTTGACCGTTTGGAGTGTGAATACTATAGGGGTATTCTTAGTGAGAGAATTGGTAGTCCCATGGTTCCGTTAAGCTCTCCTGGTCTGATGGCTGATGGAAACATGGCAATTATATCTCCTACCATTCCTATCAATATCTCTCACGATCCTGGCAATATTGAGAATGTCTATATTGGGGCAAAATGTTTCCATGTTGAGATTCAAGAGTATACCGAGCTATTCAAATAATTTCATGAAATATTTTCTTGGTCATATGAGGAAATGCCAGGTATTGACCCTCACATTGTTGAACATTAGGTTAAAACTTATCTTGATGCTAAGCCTGTTCGACAATGTTTGCGTGCGTTGAATCCTAGGAAAGCGCCCACGATTAAGGTTGAGATAGAAAATCTATTCATTGTCGATTTCATCTATCCCATTCCCTTGATGGAGTGGGTTTCAAACCTTGTTCCGATTGATAAGAAGCAGGGAACGATCCGCATATGTACTAATTTTCGTGACTTGAATCGTGCCTGTCCTAAAGATAATTTTTCCGCACCATTTATCGATCAGATTTTAGATGAGTGTGTGGGAAACGAGGTATTTTCTTTTATGGACTCCTTTTCCCGATACAATCAGATATATATTAAACCTGAGAACCAACATAATACTGCTTTCATTTGTCCTTGGGGTACCTTTTCATATTGAAATATTCCCTTCGGCCTTAAAAATGCTAGAGCCACCTTTCAGTGGGCTATGACCTTGATCTTCCATGTTTGCAAGGCATGGCAAACTTCTTTCAAAGATTTGTCATGAATTTTTCCAATTTGACTAGAGGCTTTATGCATATTTTGAAGAAGGACACTATCTTTTCTTGGATGAGTGAGCCCAGGAGTCCTTTGATGCGCTTAAGAGAGCCTTAGCATTGGCCCCGGTGATTAGTCCACCTGACTATAGCTGTGACTTTCTACTTTATGTGGTCGCGTCCATGGAGACGATTGGTATGGTTTTGGTTCAAGCGGATAAGGATCTCCAGGAGCATGTCATATATTATCTAAGATGAAACGTTATAGATGTGGAGATCCATTATTCCCATGTGGAGAAGCTTGCCTTAGCTACCGTTCATGCGGTTCAAAGATTGAGACAATGATATTCTTCTTTGCCAAACCTTGGTGGTTGCCCATGCCAATCCATTTCAGTTTGTCCTCACTAGAAGGATGATAGGGGGAAAGTATAATAAGTGGATTTTCATCCTGCAAGAATTCGATCTCAAGTTTGTTTCAGCAAAATTGGAGAAATCGTTGATTTTTGTAGAGCTTATATCCGATTTCCCAAGCAAGGAGGAGGAGGAGGCTTGTGAATATACGTTTGTCGATGAGCACATCTTCTTGATCTCAACTTTGGATCCATGGTATGAAGACATTATCATATATTTACAAACATTGAAGGTCCCTACTCACCTTTCACGAGATGAACGACGACAGTTACACCATGTTTCTAAGAATTACCTCATAGTGGATAACACATTGTATCGCCATGGGGTAGATTCCTTTTTATGTCATTTTTTAACTCATGAGGAGGCTGATCTTGTGCTAAATGATAGCCATGGAGGGGCGTGTGTGTTAAATTTTCATATGCTTAGCTAAGACATCAGTATTTCATTTCATTTTTCATAACAAAAGCATATAAACAGGATCACTGAAATATAGACAAGCACAACCATACAAAAGGAACACAAAGATTTGTCCTGGGAAAACCCTAAAGAGAAAAACCCAGCAAAAGCTTCCTCAATATAGATTCCCCAAAAAGATAAGAGATAAAACCAACAAGGAGATCAAATCCTGGTCCTCCTCCTTCTCCAGCTACTTCTCTTCTCCACTAATGCGCTACACAAGTGAGAGTGTGTGTGTCTCAAATGAGGAGCACCACACCTCTATTTATATTCATCCATTCACTTGAATTAACTCATCTAACATGTAGGCTAGAGTTAATCATGTAGGCTCAAGTTACACACGTAGGCTCAAGTAACCACACTGGGGTGCTAATGACCCACCTTTACAAATAGAGGGGACAACCTCATGACTCTTATTAGTTCTTCCGATTAGAATCATTTAGGTACAAGATAATACAAGTGGTTCTCCCTATAGGACCATCAGGGACCACAAAGAAGTACATATAGAATATTCTTCAAAGTTACAATATTTCAACACTCCCCCTTAACAAGAAGGGTATTTTATAACAACATCAACAACAACAATAATAGGAGAGAGATAGAGGACATCATCAAAATCATCAAGGTGATACATCTATAAATCATTGGAAGCTTTTCAACATCATGTAGCCTTCATCTTCAATATTTAGTATTTAGCATCATCAGTACTTTGACCGCTTTAATCAATAGCATCTTGAATCTTCAATTAGAAGCAACATATTCAGCACTTTGACCTTTTGATCAGCAACATCTTCAGCGCTTTGACCTTTCGATAAGAAACATCATATTCAACAATTTGACCTTTCGATTAGAAACATCATCTTCAACACTTTGACCTTTAGATCAGCAACATCTTCTTCAGCACTTTGGCCTTTCGATCAGCAACAACATCATCATCATACTCTGATCTTTCAATCAGACTTGTCATTATCATCAGCCTCTGATCTTTCGATCAAAACCATCATCAACCAAACATCATCATACTCTAACATCAACCCATCATCATATTCTGATCTTTCGATCAGTAAGTCATCATCATCATACTTTGATAATATGACATCATCATCATTAGGATCTCATCATCATCACATTCTGATCTTTCAATCAAAAACATCACCATCATCATCACATTCTGATCTTTCGATGAGAAAACATCATCAGCAGCAGCAACATCATAATCATAAGAAACTTCTAATCTTCTGATCAAAAAACATCATCATCATCATCTTCTGATATTTCGATCAGAGAACATCACCATCAGTAACTTCTAATCTTTCGATCAGAGAAACATCATCATCATAAAAACATCAACATCATCAAAACATCAACATGATCCTTCCTTTAGGAATTATGGGATTTAGGTCTTTACGGAGTTACCAATGATCCTTCCTTTCGGAATTATGGGATTTAGGTCTTTACGGAGTTACTAACGATCCTTCCTTTTGGAATTACGGGATTTAGGTATTTATGGATTTACTAACGATCCTTCCTTTCAGAATTATGGGATCAACACATTTGTGGAACTCAGACAATCCTTCCTATTAGAATTACAGGATCAACACATCTGTGGAACTTAGACAATCCTTCCTATTAGAATTACGGGATCAATTCAATGATCCTTCCTTTCGGAATTACGGGATCAACACAGATGTGGAACTCAGACAATCCTTCATATTGGAATTACGGGATCAACACATCTGTGGAACTCAAACAATCCTTCCTATTGGAATTACGAGATCAATTCAATGATCCTTCCTTTCAGAATTACAGGATTTAGGTCTTTACATAGTTACTAATGATCCTTCCTTTCAAAATTACGGGATCAACACATATGTGGAACTCAGACAATCCTTCCTCTAATAATTACGGGATCAACACACGTTCTTGAGTACTGAAGTCACCGGATCCGTTCTAAACCGAAGTTCAAGGATGATACAATCCTACCACATTCACGGGGACCGAGATCTTTGGATACATTTTGAACCGAGGTTCAGGGATGATGCAATCCACCACTTTCATGGGGGACGAGACCTCTGGATGCATTTTGAACCAAGGTTCAGGGATGATGCAATACACCACTTTCACAGGGGACGAGACCTCTGGATACATTTTGAACCGAAGTTCAAGGATGATGCAACCCTACCACTTTCATGGGGGCGGAGACCTCCGAATACATTTTGAACCGAGGATCAGGGATGATGCAATCCACCACTTTCATGGGGGCCGAGACCTCCAGATACATTTTGAACCAAAGTTCAGGGATGATGCAATCCCACCACATTCACGAAGACCGAAGTCACTGGATCTATTTTGGACAGATGTCCCAGGATGATACAATCCATCTTCATTCTCGAGGACTGAGGTCACTGGATCACTTTTGGATAGATGTCCCAGGATGATACAATCCCTCTTAATTCTCGAGGACCAAGGTCTCTGAATCACTTTAGGGAAAGTTCCGAGGGATGATACAATCCCACTGCAACATCACTACTCCCCCTTTCGAGGAAGGTCTTTTCGAACAACACCAAATTTGTCTCGAAAGTGTTTGAACTTTACCCAAGACAAAGGCTTCATCATTCAAACCATCATCATCTACATATTCAGTATGTGAATACTGAACTATCACCATATGTATCTCCAGTATGTGAATACTGAAAGCATCATCATCTATATCTTTAGTATAGAAATACTGAAAGCTTCATCATCTCTCTATTCAGTATAGAAATAAGGAATCATCATCATCTGCATCTACAGTATGTAAATACTGAAACATCATCTATATATTTAGTATGGGAATACTGAAACATAATCATCTACATCTTATCTCGTATGTAGAAATACCGAATTTTTATGTGTTACAATCGGAACACAGGGTTCTCTGTCATCACAAATCTAGTTATCACATAGAATCATTGTAGTATCCATCTTTAGGTCAAAGAGACCTGATATCAGCTTCCGAAGCCATATGACTTCACAACTTAGCAGAGCAATATGCTATGTATTTTGCTTCATCCATGCTACGAGAAACACTGGACTGTTTCCTGCTAAACCATGAACTCATAGCAGACCCCAAACAAAAGCGTCTACCTAATGTTATTTTCCTGTCTGAGATACTTCCAGCCCAATCTACATCTGTGTAGCCATACAATATATACTCATGGCTACCATCATAGCATAGACCAAATTCTATAGTCCCTTTCAGATATCTCATCACATGTTTTGCAGTTACTAGGTGAACCCGTCTTGGTTGAACAAGATATTGACTTAAGGTGTTCACAACAAAACAAATGTCTAGTCTAGAATTTGTTCAGTACATTAATGACCCAATGATCTGTCTATAATGAGTCACATCCACTAAATCTGATGAGTCATCAGCTAACAGCTTCAAGTTGGAGTCCATGGGTGTGGCCATGGATTTTCATTCCAACATATTGAATCTCTTCAATATCTCTACCGCATACTTTCCTTGGTTGATAAATATTTCTTCTGAACTTTGTCATATTTCTAGACCTAGGAAATAGTGCATCAACCCAAGGTCTTTCATCTCAAATTCTTCTGCTAGTTTCTTCTTTCTTTCCATGATTTGTTTCTCCTTCCCTATCAAGGATAAGTCATCCAAATATAATAACAAGATGACAGGTTCATCTTCTACAACCTTGAGATAAAGGTTAGGATCAGCTTTACTCTTGGTAAAGCCCATAATTGATAGGAAACTTTCTATCCTTCCATACTAAGCTCTGGGAGCTTGCTTCATGCCATAGAGGGCCTTCTTCAACTTACATATATGAGTCCATCTATCTTCAACTTCAAATCCTTTCGATGTAAAACTCTTCCCCAATCATACCATTAAGAAAGGATTGTCTTTACTTCATCATGGAAGCAACTACCATCATAGTTCTGAAGGAAGTGTACCTTGCTTCCTGGAGTAAGTGTCTCTTCAGAATTAATTCCTCTTTCTTATAGAAACCTCTAACCACAAGTCTTTCCTTACTTCTATCAGCGACATATTTTATCTTGCAAATCCATTTGTAAGATACCACATTCTTGCTTTCTGGTTTTAGTACTATATCCCAAACATCATTCTAGTATTCTTTTATCATAACATCTTCCATGAGTTCATCTTGTCAGATCATCAACATATCCTAGTCTTCTGCATTCAACTTTGAAGGTTGGAACCTAAAAGTCTCGACCCATTAGGAAGTTGTCCATCATTTCGCACCATGTCGAACTCAGATATCTTCTGTAGTCACTCCCCCTGAAGTGGAGTATTATCTTCCTTCTTCATTTTGTACAGGTGGTTCTATGCTTGATATATACTGGTCAATAGAGTATGTCATGTCATAGTCTATTCTTTCTGAGGCAAATCATGAACCTTGCTTTGTACACTTGTTCTTGTATATCCATATGGAGGATACTACATGCTTTCCTTTATGTCTCGAAATCATATCGTATACATCATTCCCCATGATCAACTGTTATTCTTTGATCATAGCTTCTTTCATAGCATTCTTTTTTTCATCTTGAGTTATCTCTCATACCCATGGTAGTCTTCATCCTTCGAGGTGGATCTACCTCTCTTTGAAGCTCTTTCTTCCGTCATGGTGTCTCTGACCCTAGGAGCTTCAGATTCATGTTTATTGAATTGTCATCACTTGTTCTTTAGAACAAGTCTCGGCCTTTTTTTCTTGTAGGAGGTTGTACATGACCTTTCCCATCACATGCATATTAGTAGTATATAGTCATTAATGTAAACAATCTACCATGCATAACACATCAACTGAATATAATCAAATGTAAAACAATATCATGAAATGACAATTGAATACTTATCTTTTATTTGTTTTGTGGGTAGACTCCAGCTTGATCATTCTACTTTATCATCATTTCTTATCCAAATGATAATATGGATAAGAGGTTCGTCAAGAATTGAGTTCTTCATATTCCTCATCGCTTGAGGGATCTTCTTTGAATGGTGATAGCTTGATCTTCAATTTGCTCCCATCTTTCTTCTTCTACTGCTTCAAGATGTTATGCATTCTGGAACATCACATTCTTCAACTGTTTTCTCAAATCCATCTTCTGAATTATGTTCTTATCTTCAAATAGCTTGATCAAGAAATCAAACATCTTCAGTGTCTTTAGGGAAGACACTTGTGGTACAAGTTGATCTATGATTGAATCAATAGTGATCTTCTTGTGTAAGGCTTTGAGGCTCATCTCCCTCTAGAACTGAAACCTCTCTACTCATGTAGGTGTCCAATTCATTTTCTTCAGAGAGATCAAATACTTTCATGCTTGGAATTTTTCAACTTCACCAAGCTTATCATCAAGCTGATGTGATAGATCACTTTGAAATGAGAACATCAAATGCAAATAGAAAAATATTAGATCTTACCGATTTGAGGTGTCCGTCCTACTTCCGGAGCTGGCCGATCTAGGGTTTGTCAGAGAAACCCTAATTTTCAAAACTTGGAATATTTCATATATGATTGGATAGAAAGATATATCTCTTCAAATGGAGCTGTCCAATGTACTCCTTTTCTGAAAACAATGGAGGGAAGCTCCTGGAACAGGAAGCCCTAGTTTTCCAATTTTGTTCTGCAAAAATGCATGTTACTGTTTCGATGATATATCTGAAACTAATGCTCCTCTATGTCTGAAATTTCTCACTAAGGTAACCTCACATGTCCTTGATCCAACACCATAGTTTTCATCAGAGTTGGGTTCACCAATTTGGATTTATGATCTTTTTCCCAAGGTGACCTGTTACAGGACTGTTCTGAACAGTGAAGTTGTACGGCATTCCACATGTCACTAGTTCATATTCAGGTTATGAAATTCATACCACAGAACGTAAATTCCGTTCTATTTTTGGAACATCTTCAGGAATTAAATTTGTACCTTTGTAGCACAATCTATAGCAATTTTCCCTACATGTCCTATTTAGGGATGAATTCTGGAAGAGGCTGGAACCCTAACTTGGAGGGATCATATATCCTAGAATATAGTGAATCAAAGGATGGATTTTGGACACAGTGTGCATCAGAATTTTATATTGTGTCTCTGAAATTTTCAACTCCTGAACCATCTCTAATATTGGGATATAGCGAATATACCAAAACGTAGCATTTTTAGTATTTAGGGTTTTTCTAGCTCCGGGTCAAACTAGGATTTGACTTTCCTGAAATTTCACCCAACCAAAAATATTGATCCAGGTCTCTAAACTTCAATTTTGATGAGGAGAGAAGTCTTGTGCTGGCCTCACTCAAAAATTATTCTTCTGCAAGAAGCCCTAATTTCACACACGGAAAACTGAAAATGCTCGGAATCGAATTCCGCTTCGACAGAAAGATGCGCCCTTCAATGGAGAGTGAGCCTAGCCTTATTTTCCTGATCGATTGTGGAGAGAGAACCAAAAAGTAAGAAGCCATAGATTCTGTAGCTGCACAATGTATTCTTTTCAGGGTGGCTCTGATACCATGTTAAATTTTCATATGCTTAGCTAAGACATCAGTATTTCATTTCATTTTTCATAACAAAAGCGTATAAATAGGATCACTGAAAGATAGACAAGCACAACCATACAAAAGGAACACAAAGATTTATCCTGGGAAAACCCTAAAGGGAAAACCCCAGCAAAAGCTTCCTCAATATAGATGCCCCAAAAAGATAAGAGATAAAACCAGGAAGGAGATCAAAGCCTGATCCTCCTCCTTCTCCAGCTACTTCTCTTTTCCACTAATGCGCTACATAAGTGAGAGTGTGTGTGTCTCAAATGAGGAGCACCACACCTCTATTTATATTCATTCATTCACTTGAATTAACTCATCCGACATGTAGGCTCGAGTTAATCATGTAGGCTTGAGTTACACATGTAGGCTCAAGTAACCACACTGGGGTGCTAATGACCCACCTTTACAAATAGAGGGGACAACCTCATGAATCTTATTAGTTCTTCCGATTAGAAGCATCGGGGTACAAGATAATACAAGTGTTTCTCCTGGTAGGACCATTGGGGACCACAAATAAATACCTATATAATATTCTTTGAAGTTACAATATTTCAACAGTGTGGTGGTCATTTATCTTGGCTTTCTACAGCAAAAAAAATCTTGAGAGTGGGTTATTTATGGCCGTTGATCTTTAAATATTGTGTTAATGTGGTTAAGAAGTGCCACCCTTTCTAGGTTTTCACATGTAATATGTGCTCACGTCTTTTCCATTACATCCAATTATCACCGCCGGTCCCTTCACTAAGTGGGGGCTTAATTTCATGGATTGCAACCCAGCTTCATCTGGGGGTTATCATCATATCATCGTGGTTGTTGACTACTTCATGAAATGGGCTGAGGCTATGCCTACAGTTAAATTCAATGATGAGACAGCCGTACACTTCGTATTCAACTAGATTATTACTTAGTTTGGTATTCCGAAATAGCTTGTCACTAACCATGGTAGGAACTTTCAGAATCGTATGATGGAAGAGTTGGCCTCGAAGTTAGGGTATAAGCAGGAGAATTCTTCTTCTTGTTACCCTAAAGTGAATGGACAATTTGAAGTAGTGAACAAATCATTCAAGTCTATTCTCCAACAAACTATCGCACAAAGCAAGACCAATTGGCATATTATGTTATATCCTGCTTTGTGGGCTTATAGGACCATGGTTAAGAGTGCCACCAGTTTTTCTCCATATCAGCTTGTACATGGAGTAGATTTTGTATTGCTGGTTGAGTGCAAGATCCCTTCATTGAAGCTAGCCATAGAGCTCTTACCGGACACTTCTCCATTGGAGGAACGTTTGGTCCATTTAGAGCAGCTTGATGAGTA
Organism: Pseudotsuga menziesii; assembly: GCA_001517045.1. Lineage (NCBI taxonomy): Eukaryota > Viridiplantae > Streptophyta > Pinopsida > Pinales > Pinaceae > Pseudotsuga > Pseudotsuga menziesii. The sequence continues at coordinate 238,871 of LPNX010679598.1, forward strand.
GCGTCGAGATGCTTTAGTGGCTCTAGAAGTGAATAAGCATCATGTTAAGGTCTAGTACAATAAATCTATCCATCCAAGGAGTTTTAGTGAAGGAGATTTGGTCCTTTTGTGGGATCAATCTAAAGAACCCTTGGGGGCAAGAAAATTCAACCCCATGTGGCATGGTCCTTACGTGGTTAAACATGTGTTAGAGAAGGGCGCTTATGAGCTAGTAGATTACAAGGGGAAGGCCTTGGTGGAGCCTAGAAATGGGATCTATCTTAAAAAGTACTATGCATGATTTTCATCCAGGGATGACTATTGTATATTATTGTACAACATTTTTGCATAGTTAGGTCTTTCTTATGGTGATCGGGTTTGTTGATTAGCTTCCATTTCTTATGGAAGATGTCAAGGCAGTCTCCCATCTATATAGGATTCATGGATGGTGCAAGACATCACACTCAAGACTTAGCCTCTGCTTCTTGGGTGATTTATACTCCTACGGGTCTGGTATTGTCTTCAGGAGGCATATGTTTACGGCCCTCTTCAAACAATGTTACTAAATATAGTGCCATTATCGAGCTTCTATGGGGTTCCATTTTACATGGTGTTCTCTCTCTTGAGGTATGTCTTAATTCAAAGTTAGTAGTGTCATAGCTTAATTCCTTGTAACATGTTAGAGATCCAACATTATTACGGAGATTCTTACGTGTGAGATTGTTAGAACGACAATTTGAAAACAAAACATACATACATGTTCCAATAATTTATAATCAAGTTGCTGACTCATATGCTAACTACGTGTTAGATTGGCATTTGTTTCATAGAAAATAAGCTCATCACAAACATACATTTTTACACATGTAAATAAATAAATCAATCATCATAAAAGTTTTTCATTAAAACATCGAAAACGGGGTAATACATAGTGTCATAATAAAAAAATGGGGCTCTCGAGCCATCAAAATATAAGTACACGGTAGTACAAAATGTATCACTCATAGGTATCTAAGCCTAGGGAGGAAGAGGGGGGTTATAATCATGGAATGTCACCATGACTCTAGCTAGCTGTCTAAATAACCACACCCATGCTCGTGGCACACCTACCACCTGACGCTACATGGCCTTAGGTAGGTCCTCAACTTGTGCCATGGGTACCCTATGTGTCAGCCTCACGAAGTTGGTATGAATGATTTGGAGTGTTCGCTCCGCATCCATGCCCGTAATGTCATCTCCTCTTCCCCTCTTCCTATGGTGAGGGAAGCCTGTAGGCCACCGTGGTCTTACATCTGCATATATATGATAGGATGTCACTATGTGTTGTCATGCAAAAACATGTCTTTTTGATTCCATATATCATAAAACACAAAAAATTAAATAACTCAAAATTTTTTTAAAAGAGGGTTGAGATTCATTACCAATGTCACTGTATGATGATCCTGGTGGTAATGGCATGTCGGGTTCTCCTAGGAAATCTATCCCCACATAGGGTTAATCATCGATGGAAACTATTTGTCGTTGCCACCATGGAAATAAATCAGCTGGATAGGGGTTGGACACCCTAGCCCCACCCATTCTATGCATCGCATTTTCCCAACCTCGTTGGGCTGGATCTCGAACCCCATGAAGAGGAACGTCAACTCTAGGGCTCAATCTCAGAACATGCTCAAAGAAAATCGTGCTCAGTATGCTACTGAAACTGAAGTTTCATACTCTGCCCATCTTGCACTCATTGTGCTGGTGTTTCATGTTTCCCAGTAGTGCAGTGCTCCAATTGTACACAGTGGGTCTCATGCACTCCACTGCATAGAACATCAAAGGCCGCGAGGCCTGGTGGAGTGAAGCTAGCCCTGCTATCCTGCCCAGTGCCAATAGTATAGCCTTTATGCCTAGCACCTGTATGGAGTTAGTTGGGATCTGACTCATGTACTCATCGATGGTGAGGCCACCTCCAGGCTCGCGAGATCGTAGGTTCACCACTTCCCCCCATCAAGAAAGTCCAGTAATAAAGTATATGTCCTCCACTTCTATGGTGAGGGACATCCCATCAATCGAGAAAGACTCTAAGTCAGGATCCCAGTAGTCTACTAGCATCTGCAGTAGTCTTGTTTTGGCTCTTAAGCCACCAAGACACAAAAATTTGTAGAGACCGCATGCACGAAGAGCCTGTTGTTCCATTAGAGTGCCACATACTACTTCTTCTACATCCCCGTGCTCACCTTCTCCATTCTAGAATCATCTTGCATGTTTAAATCAAGTTTGGGTCATTAGAAATCCTTAAAAAACTTGACCGCGGCCGCATACGTGACTGTTTTCTAAACAGTCGCGTATGTACGCGACTTTGAGGGTTTTTTCCACGTATATCCATCCCTATACATAGAAAAATCCTTGATTTCCACATGGGCCGAGGTGCACACTTTAGGGTGGCCTAGAAATTCCAATTGACCATGGAAAATTGAAAATTTTACATGAAAATGAAAGAGCAGGGCATGGGAAATTACCATGAAAAAACGATGGCGAATTCCATTGGCTGGATCTCGGAATTCACGTTTGAAGTTCTGGGCTCAATTGGGTAAAAATTTCAAATGTTATATAATGTTTTGAATTTTTTACTATTTATAGAAATTTTTCAAATTTTTGAAAAATTTTACCCCCTTTTCCATAATTTGGACCGTTTTTTTACTAATATATGATGTAGGAGATCGTTTTGAGCATCGTTTAGACCATTGTTTTGACCCGTTCATGTCGATTTCAATTATCATGTCTAAAATGGCATATAGGTCAGGTTTCACCACCATTTTCATTTTGCATGACCTTATGACCATTTCATCATAACCGTAGGTACGAACCCATTCTATCTTGTCATGGAACCTTCTTGTTGTTTTAGAAGTGGCATGATTTGAAGGGTAGAGCTTGACCTTACATGGGCACCCTAGTTAGCTCTGTATTTGCATTTGGTTCCCATGCCGAAATGTTTGTCCTTTAGGGTGTGGGAGTCTATTGTATAGTATTTCCATGACATTTCGCAAGAGCCTCATAGTCCTCTTGATATTTTGATGGCCTATTTCTCCCGGACTCCCTTATGTCAAGTTGTAATTACATTATCATGAGATTTTACTGCCTTATTGAGCCTTAGGCCAGCTTTCCTAACTTTGAGTATCAGCCATATAGCTCGACCTTGTCTCATGTCTAGCCATGCAGAGCCATTTTATATATCCTTTGCAGCTTGATTCCCTATTTTTACCAGGAGGGGAATTTCCCTCGAGTGTCGCTATCCTACACATGTATCCTTGCATTGAGCATAGGTATGTTCCATTGCTTGGAACTAGTTTGTTTTCCCATTTGACACTCATCTCCTCCTAGTCTGTAACTTTAAAGTAGTTTTATTCTTTTTCAAGCTTTTCAAATATTTGAAAAAGTCCAAAAAAAAAAAATTTAAAAACCAAAAAACTAGACAAGGAAAGATGTTATCTTTGGCAGTAGTCAAGTCGTGTCTCCTTTGAATAGAGCACTATATATTACATCCATTGGGTTAATAGTTTGACTTTAGGAGCTGTACTCATTTATCTGAGTTTGTCTCCATCGACTAGTTAAGCTTCCAGTCCCTATGGAGCCTCTGATGCCTCCCGTGTCGTAGAGATGTCCCAGTTTTTCATATCGAGTCTATGCTGCCTATATTTAGTCACCATTCGTCGTTATGCTCTTGTTCAAAAAAAATTGGAACCTGAGTCGACCATTCCTCAGTTATCTTGACTTTGCATGTCGGCCATTCTCGGTATAGTTACTAGTTCGTGCACCTTATGATCGAGTCCTTCCACATCATGCAACTTTGTTGAGTACCTCGTGTTGGATGATGGGGGATGCCTTAATTTTTTCCTTCCAGCAGATTTCATCCCATCGAATTCAGATCATTTATTCTGGGATAGGAATCTAGACTCATATTTGAGTGCCTTGAGACTTGCAGTCATCAGTGGTAGGTTCTCTCGCCATTGACAATTTTTTGGGAATACATCAATGTCCCTTAATCGATAGATTCTCTCAAGTGTTTGAAATCAACACATTTATTCACACTTGTTAGTTTGCACTCTAGTACCTTGATTCCCATTTTCATTATCGGTGGGTGATCTCGCATCTGTTAATGATATACATCAATGACCGGTAATCAGATGACGAGCTACTATGTTTGACCTCGACACCTCTATTCACATAGTAGGACATGTACTCGTAGCGGTGTGGGTAGAAGACCTTCCATATTGGTGGCATCTCATATATGCTACCTCCTTGATCGTGCCAGTGTTCATGAGATTTCAGATCTTGTGACATGATTCTAGTATATGTCAGACATTTCCAACCATTATGGAGATCTTGATCTGTTATATATCTTCAGTCTTTATGGAGATCATGATACTTTGTATATCTCATGGATATTTTGATCTATGTATATTGTACATGGAGATGACCACTTATGTCATATTGTACCATGCCTATTCATGGCCATTGTACTCTTATGTATTCAGAACTGCCATATGTATTTGTAGTTATATGCAGAGTTGTATCATTGTGTAGTGTTAATTGGATGGCTGGTTCTTCCACTGGGTTATTCATCACTTCATTTCTGGGATGGACTTATAATGCATTTCGGCCATCGTATGACCCCTCTAACCTCACACATTAGGGGGCATCTGTTATAGCCAATTTTACCACACATGGTGAATCACACTTTTATGGCCTTCCCTGTCCATATGCAGACTCCTTAGAGCCCATGGAGCATTTTTGTTCCTTTGATGTTTCCTTGATCATCCCTAAAAACATGTAAAAGTTTCCATACGTGACTTTTAAACCCTTCATCACGTATATACATGGGTATGACCCCCAAAACCGTGTACAATGGGATGTGTGCAAAAGGCCAAATTCTTTGGATTTTTCCTTGATGTGGATCCAACTCACTTGTCTCCTAGGCTTCCATATGCCTTGAGATCACTCAAATTCGACCTTTCATTACCCCATTGAAGAGATATATAAGGAACCCTTTGGATACATTGAAAGCATGAGGAATTGAGATCAAGAGAACTATAGTCCATTGTTGCCGGAACTTGTGATTGAGTCTGCATCCCCTTTGTCCCTTGGAGCAATTTTGTGTTCTTCCCAAGCTTATATTTTTCTTATGAGCTTGCTATCAAGAGATGGAGTATTGAAGTGGTGGAGGCCTAAGTGGGGGAATCGGTTTCTTCGATTCGCAGACGTGCCGACAGAGGCTATATTCATTGTAATATTTGATTTTATATTAATAGAAATATCTTTTCCTATCCAATAATGTGTGTTTGAATGAATATTTTATCCATGGATGATTTCAAATGCTTATATGTTATTGATTATATATGCTAGAGTAGAGCTAACACAATTATATATAGTATGCTTGTCTTGTTTATTGAATGTTGAGGAAGCAATCCATCAATTCAAGATGAAGTTGGAAAGCTCAACATGGATCTACATCAACCGTCCAGAATAAGGTACGAATCAAGATCCTTTATTGTTAGTTGTTTGGTTTCTCTTGCATATAGGAAAGGATTGATTTCTAGAGTTAAGTTGTCTATTGTGGTACCCCAAGCCATAGGAATTTCTCTCCGTAACAGCATTCTCCTATGGATGACATGGTGGCATCTTCATGTGCTAGATCTGGAATTCTTGAATTAATTCGTGATCAACTGATTGAAAAAATGTGTGACCTGATCACTTATCAAAATATTTGGGAATCCAAATCTAGTTACAACATCGTCGAACAAAATTTTTGTATCAGTCGTAGTAATAAAATCAATTACTCACATTGCTTCATCCCATCTCGTTAAGTAATCTATCGTAGTTATAATGCATCATGCACCTAATCTCTTCCTTGGTGGATTAATAGGTCTAAAAAAACCAATATCCCATTTTTCCAATGCTTGTAAATTTATCTAAGGTACTACCAACATTTCATCTCATCACAATGGATTTCCCATTCTTTTGCATATATCAAAACTGTGAGAATATTCTCTAGCATCTCCATGCAAAGTAGGACACCACAATCCTTCTTGTAAAATATTATGCAGAATAGATTTTATGGCATAATGGCCTCCTGTGACACTAGCATGTGCCTCATTAAATATCATTAGTCTCTCATGCTCCAAAATGCAATGTCGAAGAATTTCATCTAGTCCCATTTTGTATAACTATCTGGATATTAACTAGAAATATCCATCTTTGATGACGAACTGTTTATTCTGTGTTGTAGTAAATATGATTGGTGCATATATCGTACTCAAGAATTATATAATATCTCTGTAATGGTCATCAAACATCTTAATCGCAAATAATTGTGCATCTGGAATACTATCACAAACATTACCAGGCTCGTGTCCACTTTCGAGTCTCGACATATGGTCAAGTCCTGAATTCAGTCAACCATGTTTAACAATAATCTTAAAATCAAATTCTTGGAAGAGTAGAATCCATCAAAAGATCTTCCTTGGTGACACTTGCTTGTTGACCAGGTATATCAAACAAGAATGGTATGTGAAAATTTTGAAATGTCCACTTGGGAGACAGTGTTGAAATGTTTGAAGCACATACACCATAGTTAAGCCTTCTCTTTCGGTCGCAATGTAATTATTTTCTATGGTTGACCATGTTGGCATTGGGATTTGAGCCCCCAAGGTTGAGCGAGGGGAGGCCACTCCCGGGCAATAGCAGAACCACTTTAGACTATGCCACTGACCATGCGCAGTCAGAGAGGAATCTCTTATTTGTCACCGGAGTCTACTCCACATAATATTTTCAATCTCATGTGTCACCAGAGCCTACTCCACATAGGATTTTCAATCAGCATAATCAGGGGGCTAGGATCCTGAATGGGGAAAAATATGTTCAGGAAAGGTGCATGGCAGGATTATCGGGGGCAAGGGACCATGGGAAAATGGAGTTGAAACCTACATAAGAAATGATTACAAAGGGAAATAATAACATGGGGCTGGTTGCAAACAAAGGCAAGATAGTTGTTGATCTCCCAATTAGGAGATATTTAGTGAGCGATTAGAGGACAAGAAGGGACAGTCCATCGCATGGAGCACCAGCAAGATGAATTCCATGCAACTTTAGAAGAACCATTGATAAATTCCTAGAACACTAGTAGGATCATAGCGAGTATGAATTCCTAACCGTTATACACTAATTTGCAGATATGAAATCAATCAACAAACTGGAATGGAAACAAGAAACACATTTACATGTAAAGGAGAATACATATTGGGAAAGCAATAACACATGAATCTATGCTGTGAGAAAACAGTAATTTCACTACAATTTATTCATACACAGGTATCAATTTTTACGAATTGGGAGCCTCAGCCCTCCCAATCTAGTTCACTAACACCTTTCTCCCTCTATCGGGAGCATTTTTATACAATCCTATTGCTGAGACTACTGAATTAAAAGCTGTTACAAGTTGCCATCAGGTGTTAATAGTGGAAGGAGTGGACTATTGCCATGTTTACAAATATAAACATACATTATGGTGCTAGTGGCTGTATTCGGCCTCGGTAACAGTTTGACACGCTCATCTACCACAACGGATGATGAGTATGATGCCTCTTCCTAGGATTTGAGGTGTGTGTTTCCACCTCAGGCATATCCCGAATGGCGTCGGAGGGATCGACCAATTTGCAATGGGGCAGATTACACACGTGAATGCCTCCTCCGCTATCACCTCCACATTGGATGGGAAACCTATACCTTGGGAGTCTTCTCAGCCATCCGATCAAAGGAATCTTTTACATCCACCATCCATGTTTTATTCATCATGCCGCTAACTTTTCTTTCATCATGACACATTCTTAACCGTCGATCAAGACCGACCTTTCATGCAGTCATTGATCCGATTGGGCCCCACCATATTTCGCAATGAGAAACTTGGATATTTGTCTGTGATAGTTCACATTGCGAAATGAACCGGAGCCATAGATTTATCTCCTTCTTCATCGTGGCCATTGACCTTCACGACCTCTATTGCCCTTTCACAATTTGATATTGTAGTTTTACCCTTACAAGTATGGATCGCGAAATAAATTTAGGCTGTGGATGTTCCCCAAACCTCATCTTATCCATCGAAAGCTTCCTATCTTTAACATGTTTCGCAATCCAGGAAGGAAGCTTTGATTGTGCATGTTTTCTCATGCAAAGTGGTTTGGAGCCGTTGATCCACCTCCAATCAATCGCAACCTTTTCTTATGACCCCTGCCCAATGCTAACAATGCACTAGCCACTTTCCTCATTGAAGGGCTCCCATATTAGATTCAAGGGACTGGGACCCCTGGCGAACCACCATTAAGCCCTTAGATCAACTGTTAAAAATGGAGTGTTAACAACTGGCTCCACGAGGGATGCTATCCTCCTAGTGAGGTAGAAAAGAACCCCCATAGACCAAGTGCTGAAACCATTGGGCCTCCTTCAGTGTTTCTTTGACATCTCCATTCTGCTCCATGTTACTGCTTCAGCGAATTCATGCCACTCTTTGCAAATCATGCTGGTGACAATAAACCTGTGCTAGTAACTAAAAATGAAAACAAACTGAAAATAGTAATGAACAAAATGCTCGATAACAACCGAGCTTATTTTCTCCTACCTACTCTACCTAAATTTGTACACAATTCCGATTAAGTGGAATCAGACTTCCAATGAATCCAATCAAGCAACTTGCCTAATATTCTTGTTCTTGCATGGTGCTTGATGGATAGAAATGAAACAGATAATGGGAGAAGGAAATGATAAACAAACTGATCTTTAAGGTAGATATGCGACCAATCATTGCCTTCACCAAAACCCTCCATGTATTCGGCCATGGGGTCATAGAAATCACGACAACCTCCAACAGATTCTATCACTTGCTCATGGGAAAGATGTTTGGAGCTTCCTACTTCTAGGGATTCGTCAGGCTGACACTTGGAATATTACAGATGAGGGTCCATAGAATCTTTCTCCAATGGAACATCCCTCTCTCTACTCAAAATTTTTGTAACAAGGGATTGATGTGCTTCCAGAGGGAGGTCTTCAGCTTCTCTAGTGGAACTGAGTAGGCATACTCCTTTTGTGTGAGGTGGAATTCCTAAAGGCAGAGTATCATAAAAATTGTTTATTTGTAAGCTGTTGCATCCGTCTTCATTTATGTACAAGTTTTTGTCCTGCACCACCTCCGTTTCTTTCTGATTTTGCTTGGAAGCCTTAACCATGTGTTGTATTAACTCAAAAGAGGCATAACACAAGGGTAGTCTATCACCTCCAGTGCCCTCATCATCTTTTCCCACTCTGACCTCCTGTTTTTGCATCGCACTTTGATTTCTTTCATCAGAAGGAATTGTTGCAACAACTGGCTCATTAGGTACATTTTGCAGGTACTCTTCTTCATATTCATTGTACACAGGCACACCAAACTCCTTCTTGAAATCGTCCCTAGTTAACCAAGGATGGTGGAAGTCACCACCTTCAGAGAATAATCCTGCAGGACTACCTGCTCCTGCCTCGGGATGGTCATCTTTCAGTACATCAAGAGAGAGCTTTGATGGGCCAAAGACTTTCCCACTCTGCTTGTAGGTCCCAACCAATTTGAATGTATCTTTTATTTCACCACCACTGTCCCGATCTGACAAATTCTTGGACATCCTAAGGTTTTCCTCAACCTCCAAATAATCAGTGAACATATGTTGCAGGGTGGTTGATTTTCTCTCCAAAAGAAGCAAGGACAAGTCAGGGGGGAAGGTGGCTGCGTAATAGATCTTAGTAGCATTCTCAAGAGGTTGAACTTCCTTAGGCATGTTATAATAAAAGCTTGTGAATCTTCTGTTAAAACTAGATATGGCCTAACCCTCATGCCTTCTCAGGGAATAAAACTCTCAAAGTATTTTCTCCAGTGGCCTTCTCCTACCCCAAAACCTCAAGAATGTGCAAGAAAGCTCTTCCCAAGTGTTGATGGACTGAGGCTGCAAGTGTTTAAACCAGACTTTGGCATCTCCTTGCAAGGATAGAGTGAACTCTTACATGTAGACATCATCGTGTTCTATCTCAAAAAGGTCAGAAAAATGCTCAAAGGCTTGTACATGTTTCTCAGCAGTCAAGTTTTCAGATTCTCCGTCGAACTTGGGGAGGTACTTGTAATATTTCATGGGAAAATCATGGAGGATAGAAGGCAATTGTAGTGGTTTATATTGGATTGGATAAATAGGGGAGACAAGGTTAGGTATGATAACTAAGCTATCATCTGAGGTTTCATGAATTTCATAGGGGTGTCCTCGGATAGAACTCTAGGCCATAATTAGACATACAAGATGATGCAATGCTTTTGGTTCATAAAGAAGGATAAAAAGGAATATATTCATGGCTCTTCTCAGAATGAGTTGGGCCATAGAAGGCTATTTTGATAAATCTGGGAATAGATAAAAGAAAAATTACAAGATAGGATAAGGCATCCTAGAAGAAACGTGGAATCGAGTGCTTGGACCTTTCGCCATGCATTTCTAAGCTTCATGAGGGGTCCATTTTCCAAGCAGAGTCTTCCAACTCTCTTTGGTCATTTGATTTCTGGGTCACACCACCAGCGGAGTCACTGAATTTTGAATCATTTAAGAGTGGAGTCTCCAGGTGAAAAGTGCTCAAACTTCTTGATGTCTGGTCATTGTTCACCATCAATAACCAGATCTAAAACCATGTCATTTTTCCTAGGGGGGATCTTCAATTTCATCCCCGGCAACGGCACCAGTTTGTTGGCACTGGGATTTGAGCCCCCAAGGTCGAGCGAGGGGAGGTCACTTTCGATAAACAGTAGAACCGCTTTAGACTATGCCTCCAGCCCTATGCAGTCAGAGAGGGATCTCTCGTTTGTCACCAGAGTCTACTCCACATAAGATTTTCAATCTTGTGTGTCACCAGACCCTACTCTGCATAGGATTTTCAATCAGCATAATCAGGGGGCTAGGATCCTGAATGGGGCAAAATATGTTGAGGAAAGGTGCATGGTGGGATTATCAAGGGCAAGCAACCATGGGAAAATGGATTCGAAACCTGCGTAAGAAACGATTACAAAGGGAAAGAATAACATGGGGTTGCAAGCAGAGGCAAGATAGCCATTGATCTCCCAATCAGGAGATATTTAGAGGGTGATTAGAGGACAAGAAGGGAAATCCCATCACATGGATCACCAACAAGATGAATTACATGAAACTTTAGAAGAATCATTGATAAATGCTTGGAACAACAGCAAGAGCATAGCGAGTATGAATTCTTGACCGTCATTAGAGGAAATTTGGGGTCTAAAATGGGCCTTATAAGAAAATGCGGCAACAATAAATTTTGTGAGTTAGAATTCAAGAACAAATAGAATTTCAATAAAATAATTCAACCATAATGGTTGAATTGATATATTTGTCATAAAAGAAAACTACTTTTTTTGTTCGTATTTTCGACATATCTCCAATTTTTGACATATCTCCCTGTGTTTTTACTCAAATTTTAGGTGAGAGAGCTCATTAGATGTGGAATTTAATTCCGCATCCAATGAATACCCACACTGCATACTTTTGATGGACCCCATTACCCAAAAACAAGAAATTCCTGAAAAAATGTGATGATGATGTCATCATCACATTTTTTCAGGCATTTCTTGTTTTTGGGGTAATAGGGTCCGTCAAAAGTATGCAGTGTGGGGAATATTTGGATTCAAAATTAAATTCCGCATCCAACAATCTCTCCCGCTCAGAATTTGAGTAAAAACACAGGGAGATATGTCGAAAATATGAACAAAAAAAGTAGTTTTTTTCATTCCTCCTCCAAAATTAATATCTATTATTTTTTTATTTTAACTATTATTTTATTATTTTAACTATTATTTTATCATTTTCCTTAGGAGGCCCATTTTAGACCTTAAATTTCCTCTAATGTATACACTAAGTTGCAGACATGAAAGCAATCAACAAACTGGAATGGAAACAAGAAACACATTTACACGTAAAGGAGAATACATATTGGGAAAAGCAATGACAGATGAATCTCTGCCATGAGAAAATAGTTCTTTCACTACAATTTATTCATACACAGGTATCAATTTTTACAAATGGGGAGCCTCAGCCTGGGAATGTTTCCCAATCCAATTCACTAACCCCTTTCTCCCTCTATCGGGAGCATTTTTATACAATCCTATTGCTGAGACTACTAAATTAAAAGCTATTACAAGTCACCATCAGGCGTTAACAGTGAAAGGAGTGGAATATCGCCACATTTACAAATATAAATAGACATTATGGCACTAGTGGCCATATTAGGCCTGGGTAACAGTTTGACATGCTCGGCCACCATGACGAATGATGAGTACGATGTCTCCTCCTAGGATTTGAGGTGTGTGTTTCCACCTCAGGAATATCCTGAATGGTGTCAGAGGAATCGGCCAATCTGCAATGGGGCATATTACACATGTGAACGCCTCCTCTGTTATCACCTCCATACTGGATGGGAAACCTGTACCTTGGGATTCTTCTTAGTCGTCTAATCAAAGGAATCTTTTACATCCACCGTCCACGTTCCATTCATCCTGCCGCCAAATTTTCTCTTCTCAGCACCGCGGGAAGTTTTGGATCGTGACACGTTCTTAACCGCTGATCAAGACCAAACTTTCATGCATCCATCGATCTGAGTGGGCCCCACCATATTTTGCAATGAGAAACTTGGATATTCGTCCATGCTAGTTCGCATTGCAAAATGAACCGGAGACGTAGATTTATCTCCTTCTTCATCGTGGTCGTTGATATTCGCGACCTCTACCTCCCTTTCACGATTTGAGATTGTAGTTTTACCCGTACAAGTATGGATCGTGAAATAAATTTAGGTCGTAGATATCACCCATAACTCATCTCAGCCGTCAAAATATTCCTATCTTTAACACGTTTTGCAATCTGGGAAGGAAGCCTTAATCATGCATGTTTGCTCATGCGAAGCGGTTTAGATCCGTTGATCCACCTCCAATCAATTGCAGCCTTTGCTTATGACCCCTTCCCAATGCTAACAGCGCACCTACCACTTTCCTCATTGAAGGGAACCCATATGATATTCGAGGGACTGGGACCCCTAGCGAACCTCCGTCAAGCCCATAGATCAACTGTTAAAAATGGAGTGTTAATAGACCATTTTTGGCTAGCAAATGTAATAGGATAATCAATAGGCCCGTCACCTAGTTTTGTGAGTACAAAACTGAACGCGACAGAAGATGCATCAATATGTACATGAAACTCTTTCTTCTATTATGGAAAAACTAGGATGGGTGTTGTATCTATCTTATTCTTCAGGAGATCCAATTTTTCTTGGCATTGTTCCTTCCACTAAAACTTTACATCCTTCTTTAACAATTTTTCCATGGGAGCAGTCACCTCTGTGTATCCTCTAATAAACTTTTGATAATACCCTATATGTCTCATAGTTATTCTCAACTGCTTTATTTTCACGGGTAGTGTTAGGTTGATGATGATCAAAATTTAACAGAATTGACCAAGATTACATCGCGACAAACCACGTAACCCAATAGAATTCCAAATGGAGCACAAAAAATACATTTCTTTAGATCCAAATAAATATGATACTGTCAACACTACTCTAGTATCATTCTTAGGCTCTCAATATGATCTTTTATAATCCTAAATACACTCCAGGCATTAAAATATACCTCAAGAAACATATTAATAAAATCTTTGAAAGACGCCACTACTATCCTAGAAAAAATAGCAAGAGCCTTCTTGAGTACTCCAAAGGGCATAACCGTATACTAGAAACATCCCCACTCTACCACAAAGGTGGTCTTGTCTCAATATTTCTTCAAGATTATGATCTGATGGTAGCCAGAGAACCCACTAGTAAATGAATAAAATTCTTGACCCCCGACACCCTCTAATACCTCGTCTGTAAAGGGAGTTGAAAATGGTTCGTGTAAGAAGAAATCATTCAGTTTCTTTAGTTCAACATAGATACACACTTCACTAGTATTTTTCTTATATTTCACTACCATCGGACTGGTCCACTCAGATTCTTTGACAGCTTCTATGATACCCACATCTAGCATTCGATCTAACAGGATTTACATCAGGCTTCAATGGGGTCTTCATTTCTCCAAGATATCTGATAATGTCTTTCATCTATGAAAATTTCATGGGAAACAACTCTTGAAATTAATGTAGTAAATATGTGATCTTCCCAATAGTCTCATCATCCCAATAATCTCCAATATTGGAAAACTTTGGATTTTCTAGAGATCCAATATTTACTTTATTGATTTTTAACATATTAAGAATTTTTTCGCTCAATACACCTAATCCTTCCACAGTGTGAGTGCCTTCAAATTCAAGAATGTTTATATCATGGGGATCATCATCATATGGTTCACTTGTTACATTATAGCAATCCATCTAGTGTTGAACTATTGCACTATTCTAAAAATAATTTGCCATTGACACAGGAATATCTTGAAATATCTTGCTCTTAATCACTTGTAAAGCAGCATCATCCGATGGGTGATCATCAACAAATTAAAACGTCTATGTAAATCTTGCAGCTAATTCTTTCCATTCTATTATTCCTCATTGCAGCTCGACCAATGTATACCAGTTCTGTGGTATCATATCCAATATATGTACAACATGGTGAACCCATTCCTGTCACGTACATGCCTCCCATGTCGCACGACATTTCTTAATGTGATAGACAAGACTAGTTAGTCCTGTGTATTTTTTACTAGTGTATATTATCTTCTATACAAATCATGGTTTCATCAATATCCATCATTTGTTCCATTATGACATATATTTTTTATGTGCAACCCACCATCTGGTAGGCATAGCGTTCAATTCAAATTCCAAAGTAGACAATCATTGAGGTTCTATCAATTTTTCTTCAAATTTTGTCAGAAAAGAGTCCAGTTTAGGAAGGCCCTCATAAGTAGGTAGATAACATACATCGATACTTACTCTTCGCATGGATTTTGTAATCCTTTCGCATATTCTCATGGACATTTTATGCAATCATTTCTACCAATTTTCTAGATCTTCTCCAAAATACGATGTGCATGAACTAACTCTTCACCAACGGAGTTTTTTTTCAATCATTGGATTCACATAACCATCCACTATAGAAGTAATGTTATATATGTTGTCCATATATCGACACTGTCCTTCACTATTCACCTACTCGACATACCTCTCTCCTCATGGAGTATCAACCAGTGCAGCCACCCTTAGATATTCATCTTCAATCGTGAGTATCCTTTTTCTTGAAATAGATGATAGTTTAGTTATAAATGGCCCAATCGATCCCCAACAGTGTAGGATATGGATTTTTATCATAAACAATGTCAATTATCTCAAAGTTTGCGTAAGTGTGAAGTCCTTCTATCTCAATAGGAACTTGATTTAGTCGACTGATAGGTAAAACCTTTGACTAATTTGCTAGTATAAGTTGTAGAGGAGGCCATACTAGTCTCGGTTTTCCCATAATCTCCCAAGTTTTCCTAGTAAGAATGTTCACATTGGATCCCAAGTCCAAGATAACAGTCCATTTCATAATATGCTATCTGGGAGGTCATTCTTAGTTTGCATATATTCCTCAATATTTTCTCGATATGATTAACCCTCTTTTCATTTCACACCTTTATCTTTTATTAGTGATAAAAAATTTAAATAACTCTTTTAATTTACAAATATTTCCCATTCGTTTCTATTGAAAAAGCTGATCAAATCTCTTAGGCATCTCCAGGATTGGTCCTTCAAATGGTATACTTTTAGAGGTTGATGCTTGATTTTTGTCAATGACTTCTTCTCACATGTCCAAGAATACTTGTTTTTATTTGTGGACGTCGAATGGTCCTTTATTTTGTGATGTTGGTCACACTTGTGGTTGTCCATACGGTGGTTATTGATTAGCTACAATCACAACACCTCCTCTTATCATGACAACAATATTTGGTTCCCTTGGTTCATCAGAGCTATTTTGTATGTTTGGATTAAGATTTAGAGGCCGATTCTAATTTCCCCACATTCTTGTCCTTTCATTTTTCAATTAACTTAGGGAACTCCTTGACATTGTGATCAAAATCCTTGCAATACGAACATGTCATATTACGATTTGTGTAGTCCCTGGGAAAGTGTCCAAGTTGTCAATAATTATAACATATCACTTGGCCTCTTCCATGACCGAGTCCTCCTCCTCCTCGACCTCTAAAAAATCCATCCCCCCTTGTTTGAGGGTATTTTCCTTCAGGATGCTGATGCTGAGAAAATTGATTCTATGGATGTTGAGCCTAAGGGTATTGGTTATGAGGAAATTGATCCTGATCTCACTCTGCCTGTATATGTTCATCATTATTCATTAGGTATGTCTCAATTGTTTTCTCTTGCAACAACTGATATTCTCTACAATATTTCTCTTCGTTTCCCACCGACTGACAAAATTTATAGTATAGAATGGATGGCGCACTTATAATTTTATGTAAGTATAAGCATTCTTATAATTGATGTCTTCTAGTCTGACATACTCGACACCAAGGCATCCCTTGTCTATTCATTAAATTTGGTTCTCCTGATGCGAGATAATTCATAAGTGCCAGGAATTTATCTTTATGATGTCCTCTGGTTTCGCATCCAGTAAACCATAGTTCTTCGTGTACTTCCTTTCCTTTCTTAATATCCTAAAGTTGTAGTGTAAGGTTGGAAAGTTGTGACCAGATTTGCATCATTCATGCACCAATTTCTCCAATCATTGAGGCTTCTAATTTCATAGTCAATTCCAGAGCCTCACTTTGAGATACGATCCTCTGCTACATTAATGGGAAATTAATATGTTGAAGCATTTCCACAATCAACCATTCTTTTTGTTGGATGTCCAACATTTGAAAAATTACTTTATCCATCAAAGTCTTGAATGTTTGGTCGAAGTCCCAGAATAAATCCTTAGGAAACTATTTTGTCTCCTTCAACTTTGTAATGCTATGTGACTCATATCCCAGTTTCTTAAACTCATCTATCAATCCTGTTTGTATCTAATCCAATGTATTATGAGTAATTCTTATAGGAACTATAGATAATTTCAAGTACTAGTCGAGCTCACGACTTCTAAGGTCGTGATCATCTGAGATTTATTTATTTCTTCTTATTGGACCTGTCACACGATCCATACTAATTCGTATAGAAACCACATAGAAACTAGTGTTTCTTAGGATCTTCTAACCCATTTGCATTAAATATTCTCAACTTTATATCATTCCCAACCATTATGTTTACTCTTGGTACTATTTCATTAAAAAATACTCTAGGAGTTACATTATTTCTAGTTCCACTATTATTGTTAGTCATATTAGAAAACCCACTAAGTGATGTCTTTCTCGATATTACATTGGGTGATGTGCAGAGGGTCAAAAGTACACCACAATCTTGACCTAGATTTGGTGCTTTTTCTTCTTCGAATTCCTTGGATATCAGTTGATACTCCTCTTCTTCATCGAAAGATCCTTCGTCAAGATGTGATTCCAATTCCAATTCCTCTCCTTCAGTCATTCTGGAACTTCCTCCCCTTTTAGTAGTCCTTCTACTCTGCCCTGACCAAAATATTTCTCCACTTAGGTGTCCTCTTTCTAGTTCAATCTCATTATTACCAGAAAACATCTTAGTTTATATCCACCCATTCTGCTCACAAACTTTCTTGCAGCATATGTCAATTCTCCATGCAAAATTTTTTACTCATTGGACTCCATTCTCAGGATCCTTTTTTCACAAACCAACATCTTAATCCACAGTTTCAAAGAGTTTAGATATCAACCTCACGATCCTTTGAAAATTTATCTTTCTTTTTCACTATATGACATTATCGTGTTGACTACAATTTTTGTGATATATCCTCCCAAAATACTATCAAACCATAAATTATCATCCCTAGATATAGGATTATTAGTTATTTTCAACCATTCAATTAGATGAGGGCTCTCTTTCATCTCTCCTCCTTGGTAATTTTTCTTCTGGATTGCTAGCTTTGACATCCACTCATGCATTACAATAGGAAATTTGGTAAGGAAAATTTCATGAATGTATGTGTAAATGTGTCATTCCAACCACTCAATTGGGTTCCACTCTGATCCTTCACTTTCTTATCATGCAAACTTTAGTACCTTATAATCAACCCAATATTGAATTTTCAGCTTCGTTGGGTACCAAAACATATCTCCACCAGAATGATGCATGGTGCCAGCAACAAAAACATTTGTTGGTGTAGTTTCAGTTGAACCAGGTTCATATTCCTCATTGTCAACAAAGCCCAAGATATCATCTTGATAGAGCATGGATCTGTCGGAAACACCTGTGACATAGATGAAGTCTCACCCGAGATATATACTAGGAACTACTAGAACCAAGTTTCTACAATTATGTGGGGATTTCCACCCTTACAATACTTTATATAGTCACTCAACCAAAACCGGGAATTATACTTATTATTCTTATTTATTAATCCAATATAATAGTCTACTTATCTGTAGACATATATCGCAGTATTTAACATAAATCATTATCACATATTTAATCTATTAAATATGTGACACATTTATATATGAGCTATTCAAAATAGATATTTGCGACACATTCAGATCCACTTAACTCACAAAATACATGCACTTGACATAAACATAATGTGGAAACCTTGATAAAAGTATTCAATTAACTGAGAGCGGGGGGTGAATCAGTTAATTTCTGTGCTTAAACAATATTATACAACTTTTATAAAACTTGTATCCTTGAAGTTTTATGACAGTCAATATGTTATGAGAAATTCTATATTCATTATTTACTAGTAGAAACTCTGTTGCGGCATATTTAATATGTAAAGCAAACCACCATCATTCAATCACACAAAATACACAAAGACACAAATTTCATGAGAAAAGCCATAAAGGAAAAAACATCTTCTTCTTAGAATGCCAGGAAAGCTTCAACTTATGTACATATTTTCTTTCTTTGAGCTCCTACTCAAATGAGGCTACACCCTCTGAGTTACAAGCAACGACTTGTAAAGAGCACCAACTCTCAAATTTCTTCAACACCCACTAAATCTTGAGAATGACAATCCTCCCTAGCACCACCCTACCACACTAGTTTTCTAGAATTGCTTTGATTCAATACAATACAATGATACTGATATAACGATGCTAACCACTTCATCTTTGTTATGTTTTTCTACTCTGCTTTCATTCTGCTATACTCAGCATTTGTCCTCATTCTTCTTCTAGTTCTCATTACCTCTACTTCTCATTTTTTCTTCCTCTGCTACCCATTCTTTGCTTCATTAATTTTCTGGTCTTTGGTCTATGCATACTTAGTATCCGATCTTCTCTCTATCTCTTCTCCAAATAATTCTTCTTTTCTTATAGAGTTCATTATCTCCTCTAAACGGTTAACACTACGGAGTTCGCTTCAACTCACCTTAATACATGAACACCTCAACTTCTTCAGCTTCCCAACCTTTCATATCCCTGATCAAGAATCCATTATCATTCAATAAATTCCTATAACCATTAGATTATACCTGTAACATTTTCTAACAACTTCGACATGATTTATGCCTTTAAGCACTTCACAAAGTTTCTTTTCCTTTCATCGTAGTGGACATGAACTTGAGAAGTCAACTGCCATAGAGACTATGAACAAATGAAGCCATCCATTGTAGCAAAACAAAAACATCGGAAGTTTACCTGTCATTGCGGCTCGAAAATGATAAGTCCTCCACCCGTCGTTGTGGATCGGAATTCAGGGAACCATCTGCCGTAGCATCCTGTAGTAGCTCAAAAGTCAAGAACTATTCGCTATATCAAGATAAAGAATAATTGAAAGAAGTTCCGATATTCAAAAAAAAAATCCACCCATAGTTGCAGCACGAAACCAAAACATCATCCATCGTTGCGGCACGAAACTGAAAATCCATTCACCCCGAAACCAAAACTTCATCCATCACTGTTGCGGCATGAAACCAAAAATCCATCTGCCACAAAACCAAAATTTCATCCACAGTTGTTGCAGAACGAAACCAAAACACTGTTTTCCATAGTGGCTCAAAACCAAACAACCGCCCACCGTTGAAAAACACCCACTACTGCAACTAAAAGTAACTTTCTGACTTAATGAAAAAATAAATCTGCATGCATCTCTTTCAAGATTTTGTGTTCTATTCTTCTGGTCTGAATGCCATCAATGACAACCAAAAAATATCTGTGTTGATCTAGCCAACAATCTCCCCAGCAATCTCCCCCTTTGGCATTGATGGCAACCTTCTTCTGATTTCTTCTGATTTGCCAATTGCAACTTTACCAATTACATGAAATTTTCCTCCTTTGACATCAATGTCAAAAAAAAATACTGTGTACAAAACAAATTCCCCTATCAAGATGGACTCAAATACTTGTTTATGAAGAAATAACTTGAATTCACTTCAAACTCCTATCAGATGTTCAACAAACACAAGCTCCCCCTATCAAAGTGAGGAGATCAGCTGGAATCGGGTATGACACCCAATTTCTAGCGGAAATATTCAAATTAATAACGGTTTAGTAAAGGTATCAACAGTCTGTTGCTTAGAAGAAATGAAATTCAATTGAACCACTCTATTTGTGACTTGCTCTCTCAAAAAATGATGCTTAATAGGAATGTGCTTAGTCTTAGAATGCAGAACAGGGTTCTTAGACACACTAATAGGACTTGTGTTGTCACAATGAATGGGGATGGGTTCAATATATTTTACCTCCAAATATTCAAGAGTCTTAATCATCCATAGTACATGTGTACAACAAGTGACAACAACAATATATTCAGCTTCAGTAGTAGACAAGGATATTGAACCTTACTTTTTACTCATCCATTCCACTAATGAATCACCTAAGAAGAATGCACCTCCACTTGTGCTCTTTCTTTCATCCAAACAATATTCCCAGTCAGCATATGAATATGCAATTAATTGAAAATTTTGATTTCTAGCATACCAGAGCCCATAAGTCATTATGCCTTTTAGATATTTTAAAATTCTCTTCACAGGTACCAAGTGAATTTGTTTAGGAGCAAACTGAAATATTCCTACCATTCCAACATCATGCATAATATCATGAAGAGATGCAGTGGTGTACAGAATACTTCCTATCATTGACCTATATGTTCTTTGATCAACATCAAGTGAATAATATCTTCGCTAACTTTGCAGCCAACAATCATAGGGGTACTAATAGGTGAAGAATCCTCCATCTGAAATCTCTTCAACATCTCCTTCAGATACTTCTTTTAAGAGATAAATAGACCTTCAGAACTCTGAGTGATTTGAAGACCAAGAAAATATGACAGTTCTCCAATCATAAACATTTCAAATTCAGATTGCATGGCATTATAAAACCATTGAACAGAAGTATCATTAGTACATCCAAAAATAATATCAACAGCATAAACCAAAATAACTAATAATTCATCACCTTCTGATTTGATGTACAGGTTACTATCAACAGTTCCTTTCTTGAACCCTTTTTCTTGTAAATAAATGTCTAATCTATAGGACTAGGCTCTTGGTTCTTGTTTCAATCCATACAGATCCTTCTTTAGTTTGCAGACATAATCAAGATTGCCTGTTAGTGAAAATCCTTCAGGTTGTTCCATATAAACTTCTTCTTATAGATCTCCATTGAGGAATGTTGACTTGACATCCATCTGATAAATTTTGAAATTCTCGTGATAGGCATAAGAAAGAAACATTCTGATAGCTTCCATTCTTTCCACGGGTGCAAATATTTCATCAAACTTTTGTCGTTAAATTTGAGCATAACCTTTACAGACCAATCTAGCTTTATTCCTCACATTTTTTCCTTGTTCATTCATTTTATTCTTAAACACCCATTTGGAACCAATCACATTCTTTTCTGTTGGTATAGGAACAAGTTTGCAAGTATTATTCTTTTCAATCTGATCAAGCTCTTCATTCATGGCTTTTATCCAATCTTTATCTTCACTGGCTTCATAAAAATTCTTGGGTTCTATTACAGATAGAAATGCGATGTGGGATTGTTCTGAATCCTTGAGTAACTTTCTTCTTGTCTATACACCTTCATTCTTCTTACCAATAATATAACTTTCAGGATGATTTTTTTGAATAATTCTTGAAGAGGGTTTCATTGATTGTTGTTGTGAATCTCTACCTTCATTATCTGAATCAGATGTCTCCTTTTCTGATTCTTGGACCTGTTCTTCTTCATATTCAGTTGTATCCTATGTAATTGATTCAACACTGCTTATCTGAATGTCTTTGATAGACATACTTTCATCAATTTTAATGTCAATGATGTCAACCATTTTATGTAACCTCCTATTATAGCATTTGTATCCTTTACTGTTTGTAGCATACCCCAAAAACATACCTTCATCAGCCCTATCATCATATTTGCCAATATTTTCATCATTGTTTTTGATATAACATTTACTTCCAAAGAATTTAAAGTGCTTGATTGAAGCAGGTCTCCCAAACCACAATTCATAAGGATTTTTATCACTGTTTGGAATTAAGTGAGCTTTGTTAAGAATATGAACAAATGTGTGAATTTCCTCTACCCAGAATGTTTGAGAAATATTTTTTTCATTCATCATTGACCTTGCCATATGCTGAACTGATCTATTTTGTCTCTCAACTACTCCTTTTTGCTGTGGAGTCCCTGGAATTGTATATTCTCTTTTGATTCCTTGTTCATCACATAATTATTTGAAGTCCATTGAATATAACTCTCCTCCTCTATCAGATCTTACTGTTTTTAATATTTTTCCTGTTTGATTCTCAGTCAGAGCCTTAGATACTTTGAATTTTTCAAATGCTTCAGATTTTTCTTTCAGAAAAGAAAGCCATGCTAGGCTAGAATAATCATCAATAACCAGCATAAAATAGTTTTCTTTTCCTGTCCCTTCCTTTATTGATGGTCCACATAAATCCACATGCACTAATTGAAGAGTTTTATCTATTCATGTAAAGCTCTTGGATTTAATTTGTGTTCGAGTAAATTTTGCCATTTGACAGGGTTTACATATAGAATCATATGGTTTTGATAGCTTTGGAAAATATTTTACTGCTCCATTATTTCTAAGCTTGATTAAATGATCAAAATTCAAATGTCCAAGTCTTCTATTCCATAGCCAACTCTCATCATACTTTCTTAAAATGACATTCTACCTTATCTTCTTTCAAAACATAGGCATTGTTTTATGTTCTTATACCTTTGGAAACCAATTGTCCTGAAGATACAGATTTTATTTTACACTCTTTAGAGGTGAAAACAAGTTCACATCCTTTGTCACATACCTGACTGACACTAAGAATATTATGCTTCAATCCATATACAAACAATACATCTTGAGCTTCCCTTTACTATTCAGGCTTACCAACCCTTTTCCTCTGATTTTCCCTGGAGCATCAGTTCCAAAAGTTACATCTCCTTATTTTTGTTCGCTCAAAGATAGCAATTTACTTTTATCTTGAGTCATGTGTTTGGAACACTCACTGTCAATATACCAGGGGTCCTTTTGTCTTTGATCATAAAGCACTAACCCACACTAGTTGTTTTCTTTCTTCTTCCATACTTTTTCCTTTTTAACAAAATAATCTACTCTTGAGTTTGATTCATAATTCTTTAAATAACATTATGTGGCCTTGTGTCCAAAATCATGAAAAATATAACATTTATGGTTGATTGCACAAAGACTCAAAAGAATTTATATTTCTAGCATGTTATCTTCTTCTAGTTGGAAATGGAGTAGTATGATACTCTTGTTTGCTCATTGATTGTTTCACTCTATGTTGCAGCATTTGGTTATTGCTAAACATTCTGCATTGTATGTTTCTAAAATTAAAAACACAATTTGCAGCTTAATGACCAAAATCAGAACAACAATAACAGTATCCATTGAAAAAAAATTGGTACCTGAATCTTGACTGTCTTCTTGGAATAGATTTCCTTGTAAATCTGTTTTTAATCTTTTATTCATGCTTTCTTGACTGTCGAATATTGTTATCTATTCTTGAAGCTATATCATCTTTACCACTCATTAGTTTAGCTTCACTTTGTTTTTATTTGCTTCAGCTTTGATGAAATTTGTTGACTTTGTGTATTCTGACTGATTGTTGTTTTGAAAGTTAATCACCTTAGTTGTTTCCTTGTTTTCTAATTGACTGCTACTTATGCCTTATTCATAACCTATACCAGTATTGTTCAAAGGAGATATTTGCTTACTCATGATGTTATTCAGTTATTCTAAAGCTTTAATACTTGACAAGTTTTGCTGATAGAGAGCTTGAAATTTCTCCAATTCTTTTCTTATTTTCACTACTTCTTCCTCCAATGCTTCACATCTCATCTTTTTTTGTGATAATTTTTCTTTTAGAACATTGCCTATTTTATTTTCTTCTTCTAGTTTTACCTTTAACAAGATACAATCTGTACTAGGTTCTTTAACATTCTTTTCATACTGCATTAGCAATTGTTTTTGTTTTCTCTTCTTTAGTCTGAGTTTGTCAATTTCTTCCAATGCACTAATCAACTCACCTTCCACATCAACTAGAGTGTCTTCATCATTCATATCACTTACAACATATTCATATTCAATATTTTCTATGGTGATAAGCATAAAATCATTCATTTTATCTTCACAAGATGACTCATTGTCCATAACTTCTGAGGGATCAACATCATTTGCACACACAATTTTCTTTTTGTAGTTATTGTTTTTATTATATATCTTAAATGAGTGTTTCTCTTCATCAACATAATTTTGATCTGTTTCTTTATAAGGGCATTTAGATGCAAAGTTCCCTACCTTATCATAGTTGAAACATTTAAAAGGAAACTTCCCTTTATATTTTCCTGGTCCATTTTTCAATCTTCTTACAATTTTTTCCTAAATCTCTTCCATTTTAGAATCTGCATGTTTGTCTTCTTTAAAATAAGCTTCTCTAATGGTATATTTATCTTTACTGAACCTCATTTCATAGGCACTTAAAGTTCCTAGAAGTTGGTCAATAGATAATCTTTTCAGATCATTCATTTCTTCTATTGTAGAGACTTTTGGATTGAACTTATCAGGTAGAGATCTCAAAATATTTTGAACAAGAGGAGCTTCCCCAATCTTCTCACCAAGACCCTTTATGGCATTCACAAGTTCTTCAACTCTTAAGAAATATTTACTAACAGTCTCATCCTCATTCATCTTTAGCTGTTCAAATTTCAGTCTGTAAGTTTGAAGTTTGGTATCTTTTACTTTTTCATTTCCTTCATAGCTACTAATGAGTTTATCCCACATTTATTTTGCAGATTCAAAATGCATTACCTTTACAAAATCAGATTATGAAAGACCACTCAGTATAGCATTAATTTCCTTTTCATTAAAACTAAACTCTAGCTTATCATGTTTGGAGCTAGTACAATAGGTTTCGCATATCCAGTTTCTACCACTTCCCAAACATCAGCACCTAAGGAAATTAGGTATGTTCTCATTCTAACTTTCCAAAAAGAAAATTTTATTCCATCAAACAAAGGAGCTTTATTGGTTGAACCATCATGACTTGTCATGTTTAAGATTATCAGATATTCCTTAGACTAAAGGAATAGGCTCTGATACCAATTGATAAAAGTATTCAATTAACTGAGAGGGGGGGGTGAATAAGTTAATTTCTATGCTTAAACAATATTATACATTTTTTATAAAAAAATTTATCCTTGAAGTTTTATGAAAGTCAATATGTTATGAGAAATTCTATATTCATTCTTTACTAGTAGAAACTATGTTGCAGCATATTTAATATGTAAAGAAAACCATCATCATTCAATCACAAAAAATACACAGAGACATATATTTCATGAGAAAACCCATAAAGGGAAAAACCTCTTATTCTTAGAATGTCAGGAAAGCTTCAAATTCTGTACATATTTTATTTCTTTGAGCTCTTACTTAAATGAGGCTACAACCTCTGAATTACAAGAATTGACTTGTAAAGAGCACCAAATCTCAAATTTCTTCAGCACCCACTGAATCTTGAGGATGACAATATTCCCTAGCACCACCCTACCACCCTAGTCTGCTAATTACTTTGAGTCAATACAATACAATGATACTGATATAACGATGCTTACCACTTCATCTTTGTTCTATTTTTCTGCTCTGATTTCATTCTGCTATACTCGGCATTTGTCTTCATTAGTCTTCTAGTTTTCAATATCTTTTCTTCTCATTTGTTCTCCCTCTACTACTCATTCTTTGCTTCGTTCATTGTCTGGACTTTGGTCTATGCATACATAGTTTCTGATCTTCTCTCTGTCTCTTCTCTAGATCATTCTTCTTTTCTTATAGAGTTTAGTATCTCCTCTAAATGATTAACACTACACAATTCACTTCAGTTCACCTTTATACACAAACACCTCAACTGCTTCAACTTCCCAACCTTTTGTATCCCTGATCAAGAATTAGTTATCATTCTATAACTTCATGTAACCGTTAGATTATCCCCCTAAAATTTTCTGATAACTTCATGATTTATGCCTTTAAGTGATTCACAAAGTTCCTTTTCCTTCCGTCGTAATGGCCATGAACTTGAGAGGTCAACTTCCGTAGAGGCCATGAACAAATGAATCCATCTATTGTAGCAGAACAAAAACATCGAAATTTTACTCGTCATTGTGGCTCAAAAATGATAATTCCTCCGCTCGTCGTTGTGGCTCAGAAGTCATGAACCATCCGCCATGGTGGCCCATAGTAGCTTGAAAGTAAACAACTATCCTCTATATCAACATAAAGAATAATCAAAAGAAGTTCCTATATTCAAAAAAAAAATCCACCCATCGTTGCAGCACGAAACCAAAATTACATCTGTCATTGTGGCACAAAATCGAAAATCCATCCGCCACGAAACCAACACTTTGTTCACCATCGTTGTGGCATGAAACCAAAAATCGATCTTACATGAAAACAAAACTTCATCCACCATCATTGTGGCATGAAACCAAAACTTTGTCTGTCGTAGTGACTCAGAACCAAACATCTGTCCGCCATTGAAAAACGCTCACTACTGCAACTAAAAGGAACTTTTCGACTTAATGAAAAAATAAAGTCTGCATGCATCTCTTTAAATATTTTGTGTTCTATTCTTCTGGTCTGAATGCCATCAATGAAAACCAAAAAACCTCTATGTCAGTCTATCCAATAGTCTCCCCAACGAAAAACTACAAATGTGCTCTTCATCTGGCATGAGAAATAGGTTAGCACCTTTGTTCTGCGCAAGATGCTTGCAGAATCTTATTTAGATATTATTTACAATTTGGACATATTTCTCTCCTTGCATACTCTTTAGTTTTTGGGCTTTGCATTTCTTCTCTTATTCTCTCAACTATCCATCCATCCATAGCTTGGATCGATCCTCTTTCTAAGCATCTGTCTTCTCTCTCAACCTGGACCAACTCGCACACATCTTGGGTTCATGTGTTTATAAGCTCTATGGATTTTACAATTTTTTATCCAACCATAAACTGAATCACAATTTTCAGTTGAAAGGTTGTCTTTCTATTTCGATACATTCAGTTACATCTCAAAATAGGCACTATAGACCAAAAAATACAATTATGATTTATTACTAAAAGGAATCTTTTGGTCTAACTAACTCTTTCCAAAACTAGTCAAACTCTTCTTTTCCACTAGTTTATTCTTCTTATGCTGCAGTTCTTTCCATCACAACTTCTCTCGTCGCAACTCCCTCTTGTCTTGGGACCTTAATATTTATAGTCCCAAACCTAATTCTTGGATAATTATGTCTAACTTTTCCTTTGTCCAACGAGGTGAAATGGGGGTATTACATTCCCCTTCCCCTTAAAATAAAATTTTCCTTCATGTTCCAATACTTAGAAATACTTACACATTGTTTATACATGTCCAAAATTCACAAAATTGAGGTAGGTCCTTTCCTACATTGCATCCTTTAACTTGGATTCTCAAGACCAAATCACTTTGTCTCTACATGTTGCTCCAGTCGGATTTGACCTTCCAACTCCACATGAGCACTATTTATTGCAATAGATCCTTCATTTTCTTTACTTTCCAACTGATCCACAAGTATTAAAAATTTATGGATAACTTCTCTCTGGATGCTCCTTGGAATACAAGCATGAAGGAGATGATTTTATCCACATTTCCAACATTTTAGTGGTTGTTTTTTTATTCATGCTCAATAATTTTTAATTCTTATGACCTTGGGTTGATGGATTGATCAGAGGAATTCCTCTTGATCGATTTGTTTTCCTTTCCATTGCTGATAAATTCCAAGATACCTTTTACCTCATTTTGCAAACAAATAAAGTCCTGCAAAACTTTGCGGTTCATCTCATTCTACTGTTTTTGTAGCTTAAACATCTCCGCAATATTTTTGTGGGTATTGGTAATGGTTTGAATCATTTTTTCAGCCATATCAAATAATTTTTGGTATGTTTCATGGTCAATGTGTATAGTTTCCCACACTATGCTTTCCAACAACACTTGCCTTGTAACAGATGCAACCAATTTGCTTAATGCTCACATGTGAAATTTATGATTGTGAATCTATTTAGGCCAAGCATAAGACAAGTGTTAAGGTCAATCAATTGTTTACTCAATTGAATTGCAAGGTTCATCCTTTATCTAAAATAATTTAACATGTTTCATGTTTTCCCAACATACATATGAACCCATTCATATTCATCCTTTCATCATAATTTAACTAATTCAACATTCACAACTTACTTCAAGAAAAATAAAGACTATCAACTTTTAGTTGTAACTTGCATTCAACCCCTTCCTATTTCTAGAATGAAACAATAAAAATGTAAAGAGAAGAGTAAGAGGTTTCCCCCTCTTATCCTTGTTCCAATATGGAGCCCCACAATTGTGGTCTCATCCTCCTTGGCCTATTTCACTTCAATTTTGAATTCTTGACTCGCCCATTGCTCAATTTGGCGATGGAATTCAATGTCTAAGGTCTTTCCAAAGCTTCACAACCAAGTAACCTCCCATGGACTTCCTACAACACCTTAATTGTTAAGTCCATCCCAATTCCAACAACATCACTTGTATTTCTAGTCATGTTAAGCTTTCCAAGATAGTAACATGTCCAAATGCATCCTTACGATGCCTTCAATGTTCTTGCTTCCAACATTACCTGTGTTTTAGCAAGAAACAACACTGTATCAACTTGGTTTTCATAAGACTTATCCTCTTAACGATTGGCATATACACATGAAATTTTACATTAATTAAAATAAAATATACATGATAATCATTAACTTATCACTATGAGTATCTTCACGCTTCTCCATAGGTGTCTCTCTTCACTTACAATCCTTGGATCACCTATAGATATAATAATGAGTGTTTGACGAGCATGTAGGATGTTCCAAAACATTCAATTCCCAACCAGTGCACCATATAGGTTTACTAAGAATTTATCGTGCTAAACCAGTTCCATACCTATTTTACCCTCTCCATTGACAAGGAAACACTTCCATTTGGGTCTCCAGGATAATGGAAGGAAACTGCACCATAACCATTTCAAAATCAAGGATATCTACTACGAATCTATAGGAATATCAATGGGTTCCAGTTAGTATCGGCACCCACCTCACCTCCGCTCATATACCAAGTAAGGTCCCTTTATCTATTACACAATCCCTCGAGTAACCCCTCCCTCAGTGTTGTCCTAGGAAGGTGCAGAAGGTCCTTACTGCTGAACCAATATAGATTTTATGCCTTTCCAAATATACCATATTCCAAATAAACAATTTCCAACCAACATATTGACTGTATTTACGAGGAAATAAAACAACCACACACACACATAAGTATGGTACCTCTTTCTTCACTTTGCTTCCTCAGTATGCAACACCAACTTCCATGTTTAATACCTAAAAAACACAAGATGGGTATCCAAGCTCATTAGTGTCATATATTTATCAAAATTCACTATCATATAACTATAACATAAATTCACTTCCCAATATTGAAACACAGGGAATGGGTCCATTCACTTAGGGTGTAGTCAATGTCGACATCCATAACACAACACCACACTAGAAAGATGTGCACTCCTTTCTAATCTGCACCATGTAGGATGAAATCACAAATCAAGCATTATTATAAATAAAAACATGCTATGTACATTAACACATGTATTTTTCTAGCAAGGTTCATAGAACACTTATCTATGTGCAAGTGTATTCTCTTTTCCCTTTTGTGAGGAATGGGGATCCCTTCTCTAACCTAGCAACACCTTTTGTTTGTTACCCTCAATTAATTTTTTGTTTTATCTCTAGCAGTTAACACATTCCCCAATGGAATAATTTTATTATATCACTGACAATGCTTACCAACACGCGGTTCACATGAGACATTATCAGAACTTATAATTGTGTTTCACCTGAAACACATTTTCAAATCACGATATTCTTCCCATGGAATTTGGCTACTACTAATCATAGCATGTGGCTTCCTACAACGTGTCCCATATGCATGAGATTCCTTCTCATATTGCTCGAGTCTAGAAATTCACGATATGACCCCCTTCACGACTTACACCAACCATTATTCCCCAAGGTGTTCACCTGCCATACATCCTCTCTGCCAAGATTCATATCAACGAAGCCATTATTAATAAAATATTCAAACCTAAATTTTAATTTATGTTCCCTACATGAACCAAATTGCACAATCAAGAATTCATGGCACTC
Organism: Pseudotsuga menziesii; assembly: GCA_001517045.1. NCBI lineage: Eukaryota > Viridiplantae > Streptophyta > Pinopsida > Pinales > Pinaceae > Pseudotsuga > Pseudotsuga menziesii. Next base: position 269,697 of record LPNX010679598.1, read on the forward strand.
ATCCTTGTGAATGTTAGCTCCCAACCCTCATCACATACTTATACACATTTCCATATCTAGCCAACACTACATGCAATCTTATTTTCAATCAGCCAACAAGTTGTAAGTAACCATGAACATCATTTCCTTGCTACACATTTGAAATGGTCACAATATGTAATCAATCAACTAAATCTTTGATAATCAAGGCTGCATAATCACACTTTTTCATTGCTTCATAGTCCCTGAGGAGTACAATGAAACCATTTCCAGTAGTTATTTCAATACACCTAATTATCAACCATGCATTCACAAAATGCATCTAGATCACATGCATACCCATTCATGATGATTAAATTTATGAATAAAGGACTTCTCACCCAATCCCTTGCAACACTTACACAATCAACACAAACAACCATTATATGTATGGCTTACATCAACACTTTTGATGTTACCTGGTTAATTGGATTCTTACCAAGGACTACACAGTCCTTACACCAAACTCTTGATCATGTATTTGTTGTTACATAATATCCTCAAAACGATGTTAGTCACATGCAACTACATAATCAAAATCTTCAACCATGTTTCTATTGTCTTTGTTCCTACAACCATTACCAACAACAATAAATATTAGCAACCACAATCATTATCACCAACAGTTCATTATGTATGAAAAAATACAACTTTTACCAATATAAAATATGATATGCAAGCATATGCAAGTTTTCATGCACTATACATTATCTTTTATTATTTCCAAAATTTATATACTCAAAATAAAAAACATGTTAGCAAAAGAAGAGTTGGGGAATTCTCTCCTTCCAACTCCTTGTCACAACATAGAATATCCTCTTCCATAGATCATAGTTAGTCTAATTAATAGCCTCTCTCCTTTTTCAATGCTTCCATGTGGAGATCATTCTCCAATTTCTTATACAACCACTTGTTATCCTTATGTAGCTTTCCTTTGTCATTACAAATACTCTCGTTGCACTTTTCTCACATTTCCTTGAATAGTTTTGGCCATCTCCAACTTATGAGACCTAATTTATCTTCCCATGGAATACCTATTACAATTATGGGTCACACCTGTACCATCTTGAAAAACTTATCAATCATTTTTGTCATTTTGGAAGGTCACCCACAATATTGAGAATTTCTTGCCCAATCAAGCCTAGAGGCTCTGCTCTACCTACTCTTCAAACAACTAAAAACATGTTTCAAAATAAAAACCTTCAATTTGATTATCATGGTTTTTAGCATCATTACCTTCTGGTAAATACATCAAAATTATTTTCATTCTTTCTGGGGACTATCCCTATTGACAATTGTTTGTCAAAACAAGGTTATGGGCACTTTTATGTCCTAATCTTGAGGCATCTAAATTCATCACTCATATTACGAATGTACACCATGGTTCCCATATGGATAATATTTCCAAATCCTATCCCCATAATCCATTCTAACTTCAATCATGAAAGTTATATTCTTTCAAAAATGTCGATTTCGCCCAATTCCGCACTTAGCCTCGGAGGCCAACTTCAGCTACTTGTAGAAATAAATCTAGAGAGAACTAGTAAAAATTTTCTACAAGGAAAATTTAGTTCATATAAAAAGGATCTATAATCATCTTTCATATATATATGATCTGATACGCCATTCATTCACTATAAAATTCTAGGGTTTACTACTTTTGACTTTTTAACTTTTTACCAAATTTCAATTTTTTTACCAAAATTGGCTATCTCCCAAACCAAGCATTTTTGGAAAGACTTTGTCTAATGGAATTTTTTTTTGATGAGTATGTAAAATATCAAGTTCAAAAATTTCCTTGAATCTGACATCTAGGGTCATTTTTACCTCCTTCAAGATTTTCAAAATCCGTAGAAAGTGCTCTAGAATAGTGTTTTTTGGCTTTCTTTCACACCCCTGTTTCACACCCTTTGGAATTTGGTTCCAATATTCTATATTTGGCAGTGTTCCTGGACTATGACCACACCATATCAAATTCATCCCAATCTGACCTCCCATAAAGCCTCGGGACACTGATATTTGAAAGTCGCTATATTGAAATTTAAACTAAATCAAAGCAAAATGGGCTCGGGATTCTCACTGTCACTTCTATGAACTTCATTAATGGAGCCTAAGAAATACAAGTCTCGTGAATTTTTTATTTAACTTTCTCTTTCTATGTCGAAAATAAATTTTGGGCTCTATACTTTCTTTTTTAGATCCTCTCAACACGCCAATCCCGACTTCTTCCAATCCTTTCCAACTTTTATGATTAGAAATAAAAACTAAGAACGAACAATTGATCTATAAAAATCCATTCAGGACATATTTACTCTGACTATTAACTTCCTTAGATCGGGGGTTAAAAACTGGAAGTGCAAAATAGTTCCTCCACGAGATCTTCTCGACCTCCCAACTCCGAGGAATATATTGCATATGTTGAGAGTCAGAAGTTAGCATTAACAAAATGCCTCCAAATAAGATCACCCTGAATTCCTCACTCCATCAACCAGCTTCTATATGTCGAGAGTCGTAAGTCACAATTCAGACTACCAAATGACTTACAAATAAGTCCACCTCGGCTTCCCAACTTCATTGTCTACATTCCATACATCGGGAGTCAGAAGTCGCTAACAACATGACGATCCATCCAGGAACAACCTATCGATATCGACATTATAATGTAGGGATCAACACCTTAGCACTACCAAAATAGTAATAACACTAAATTTTTGACCTTCTGATTTCGATGTTGGAAGTCAGAAGTTAACAATATGCCCATGTTACTGCCAAATTCCCATGTCGATACCTTTCACGTCCAAAGTCCATTTTTGATGAAATGGGTATCATTGGAAAACTCTTGGCAAGATCTATACAATGGTGTTATCCTTTTAAAAATATAAATATTTTGATTTTTATCCATTATTTTAACCATGATTTAACCAAACATCTATCAACACTCACTGTGCAATTCTGATTTATGCTTGCAGGTGTGTATTTTAGCCCAAATAGTCATAGTGCTACAAGAATTTTTCTCTAATACCACTCTGTCACATACCCTCCCATCAATACAACCCATGGAGGGAACATGAATGATGTACAGAGTGCTAAATTTCACCCCTAGAGCCATATTCGAAAATTCATTAACAACTAAATGTACGAGTGCAAATGCATGGCAACATACACTATGGAATTTAACCCTATTAATGCACACACACCATGCAATTAGAGCATGTTCATCATAAGAGTAACATTAGAATAATGCACAGAAATAAACTCATCTACATGTTATTCACATGCATATAATGGAATAATTCATGTTGGGTCATCCCATTCAATTTAACACAAATAAACAATCGTTCATAACACATAAGTTAGGCATCATGATAGACAACATAAAACACTTATATTTTAATTGAAATTGCCAGAGAAACCGGCTATGGAAGTGCAACGTTCCACCAAACCGTAGGTATCTTACCAACCTATATTATTTCAACACTCAAAGACCACCCCCAAGCTGGTGCTATGTATCCACTAAGGATGAACTACTCGGGATCATTCACAGCCATACACATAATAACTCAAGCTAAGCCAGCACAAAAGTGGGTTTAAATAGCATGTAGGGAGGTAGGGAATGACAATATTATACCAATGATCTCAACCATAGGAATATAGGAATATCATTTGATCTGAGACAGCCTTGGCACCCACAATATCTACCACACCCAGTACCAGGAAGGTTCATTTCTCTGCTACACAGTCCTTAGGCGCCCCTACCCTCTAGTGCTCTTTGGGGTCGACATAGAAAGGTCCAAGATAGTAAACTTATATATATTATTTCCTTCATTGGGATTATCAAGCCATTAATACCTCTGATCTCACTCCCTCTTCAACCCACTCTTGGATTTTCCCAATTTTTGGCCATGTGACTATTAGTCACAGAATTTCAATTTTAGGATTCCAAATTTGGGTCTTCCCATGGATTTTATGGATTTTGGAACTATAAATTTCTACATAGCGTTTATATATATGGATTCCCCACTATATTTTAATTCTTCCATGAATTTCTGGGAGATTTTGGCACTTCAAAATGTAGCTTCTTTCCATGTTGTGATTTCTAGATTTTTCACTAGGGGGGCATGCTTAGAAAGCTCTGAATTACAGTTGGTTTTTCTATAATAGAATGGGGAGGATGAAAAATGAATTCCCACAAGGATATATGAATTATGGGTCAATTAAAACATGCCCATACCCATCCATATGAATATGTGGGTTCTCCCATTCTTCATTAATGCATGAGTTGATTTCTCAACTAATTTCTTACCACAAAATTAAATTCCAATAAGGGAAGTCGAGATGGGTTCAATCCCACAACTCCTCACCTATCCCTAGTGGATATACACATCCCCCTCATTTTAGTTGCTTATAGAGGCTGGTTTTTTTGGGTGAAGTTTTATTTTCATTTATAAATATTAAAATGATTTTATCATTTCCCATGGCTTTCTGGCACATGGCTCACAAATTATAAAATACTTGCATTTTAAATGTTGACTATTCATTGGCTGATCCTTGTCCTTGAGATCGATGCTAGGAATTCATAAATCACATATGCACAATGTTTACATATAAATATAATACACACTAAGGGTCAAAATGGGGGTATTACACTTTCCCCCCTACGCGCGTCCCACCTTAAAACCCGATCAATAAGAGAGAAAGTGTTTTACTTTTCCCTTTGATAATATAAGGCTTTGATTCTTTCATGGTGTTTATAAAAAAATTTCTAACATTGATTTCCTTACCTCCTAGTTTTCGACCATCTGATAAATTCTTCATTGTATGGCATTTGGTTCCACAACTTCATCTTCTACAAACTTAAAAATTGGCATACCCAACTGAATAACAAATAATGCATCAGTACAATACACAAGTTGAAAAGGAGAAGTACCAATTTCGTTCTTAGTACATACCCTCCGGCCCATAATACATATTTATGTATGGTATCTCATATTGTTTTCTTTTTAAACAACAATTTCTTGATGATAGTGACAAGCTTCTTATTAGTAGATTTTGCAGGGCCATTACCTCGAGGGTAATAAGGAGTAGAATTATTGAGAATTATATTAGATCTATCACATAAATGTACCATATCAGTAGGCTTAAAAGAATTTACATTATCAGTTAGCAACTTTCTAGGACAACCAAATCTTGCAAAAATATACTCCTCTAAAAACTTCATGATTACTTGATATGTTGTTCTTTTAGTCAAAATAGCCTCCACCCATTTTGTGAAAAAAAATTCTTTTGTCAAGAAGTATTTATGATGTCCACTAGATGGAGGATTTATTTCACAAATATAATATAATACCCATTGTTGAAAAGGGGCATCAACAACAATGGCATTAAGTGGAAAAGGGAGAAACATTTTTCTACCTGCAAATTTATGACAGTATATACAAGCTCTATCCATGGAAAAGACATCAGAAAATAGGGTTGTCCAGTACTATCCTTCCCTTGGGATTTTAAAAGCTATTGTTTTACAATATTTACATCCTCCATAGGATCCAATATGAAGATCAGTTGTCACCATATCTCCCTCATCCTGATTAATACATCTTAACAACAATCCTCCAAGATCCTTCCAAAAAGACTTTATCAACTATGTAGTACTTCTGAATTTCAAATTTAAGGACCTATTCCTTTTCATGTCATAAACAAGTCTACACTATATATTTAACAAAAAAAAACACAATATCTTTGTACTTAACTGATATTGAGTATTTATCCATGATCTTTTATTTTTTATCATTTTTTTGCATTTCATTCTCAACAAAATGATTTAAAATTAAATTAAGACCAAGTGCTTTATAATTTGAGTTAGAAAAAAGTTAGTCTATACCTTCAACCTTTATCGACTTCATTAGTTTTATTTTAATATCATTTTCGAGCAGACTATTTACCCACTTACCTCGCTTACCTTCACTACCAGGCTGGACCAAAATATCCTTTACTGCACTATTGTGAACGTATGCAATCACCTTTGACTGAAGAATATACATCCTAAAATACTATAAATATTTAATTAAGAAATAAGTCGGTTTTTCAATCATATTATACCTTAATTCAGCATCCCTTACCACCTTACTTGAAAAAACAACTGGTTGCTCATGCCCATTTTCATTTTTTTGCAACAACACTATAGCAACAATGTCTTTAGAGGTAAAATAAAATGTGAGGAATTCCCTAGAATAGTATGGGATGATAAGCACAGGTGCTTCCATAAAAGTTTGTTTGATTCTTTCAAAATATTCCTTAGCTTCTTTGGTCCATCTAACTTATGCATCCTTTTTCAACATAAATGTAATCTGCTTTATGGTTTCAGCAAAGTTAGAGACAAAGCTTCAAATAAAGTTAATCTTACCCAAAAAATATTGAATTCCCTTTTTTTCCTTTGTTATGATACTATATGACCCAAAAGCCTACCTTCCATGATCACAAAATTGGATTTTTTAGGATTAAGGGAAATACTAAATTTGCTACACTTAATAAAAGTTTGCTTAGGTGTTTGAGGTGCTCTTCATCTTACTTGGAAAAACCTATAATGTCATACAAGTATATAACTATAGATTTATCTTTCTTTCCTACAAAGGCTATGTCCATTGCATGCTGAAAAGTAGTCCATGTGTTCATCATGATGAAAGGAATCTGGTCATATATAAATGTCCCTCAGGGTGTCACAAAGGTAGTTTTTTCATTATCTTCTTCATGGACAACATTCCTGTTATACCAAAAAAATCCATCTTTCATATTAATTATGCTCCCTCTACCCTTTATAAAATCTGATCCATTTTCGGTAAAGGATAATTATCCTTCAAGGAACATTTGTTAAAATTTTAGAAATCAACACAATGTTTGGTTTCCCCGTACCTCTTCCTAACAAGTACAAGGTTAGCAATCCATGAAGAAAATATTAAAGGAACAATGATCTTAGCATCAAGTAGTTTTTTAAGTTCCTTTTCAATGGCTAGCAGTAGCATGGGATAGACTTGCCTTATTTTTTTGCTAAAAGGTTTGGTGTTAGGTTTTGATAGGAATTGTTCTAATAATCAAAACCCATTATCATACTTAGGATATAATAGTTAATCATTTTGTTTAAACTCCTTGGTACTACACTAGCTAGTTGGTATCCACTTGCTTCCTTATGGTCAAAATTTCCTAAACTACCTATAGGAGCACCTTGGAAATATTCTAGATAAGATTCTGACAAGCCATCAAACTTCCTAGTTTAGTAAGTGTGCATTCCTTCCTTATCTAGAATTAGATTGCTTTTCAGCATCTTTTAAGGGAAAAGGTAAAGTTGGTCTTAAGGCAACTGCCTTGTTTTCTGTACAAATCACCCTCCATGTTTTTCTCATACAAGAGCATTAGTTTATCCAGTTTCCTTCACTTATCATCTTATACACTTAATTCATCCCATTCGTGCCCTTATTGACATATTTGGAAAGTGTTTTATGCACCTAGGGGGGGTTTTGAATTTTTAGTAAGCATGTTTTTTTGTTGATTCGAATTGCTTCCTTATGCATTCAAATATCTGATTTAATTATATAATTATAAAACCTATGACTTCATTAGGTTGGATGAGATAAAATTATTCAATATAAATTTTTATTATGCACCATATCTAGTCTCCAATTTGAGTGAATCTATGCGTGTTTTACAAGAAATTTTGTGAGCTCAATTGATCTAAGCTTGGGCTTACTTTCCACATGGTATGGAATCCATTTTAGCTCTATTTCCTCCTCTTCTATTTATTTTGAAATATTGACATCAATTCCAGCAAGCACATTTTATCTGTTCAAGGGAGCAGTTGCTGAATAAATGGATCAATCTCACCATATCATCTTGACTATATTCAACTACATCAAATGGAAGGAACATGAGGAGATTTTGATGAGGAATAAGAGATAATTCAGAGTTACCATGGAAACTAAGGCTGATCCCATCAAATCATTAGATAAAATTAAATGGCACAAGAGGAGAGATGGGGATTATGGTCTCTTGTGTCTCGGTATTTTTAGAGACCTTATTTTCTTTGTTGATGGATTGACATCACCAAATGAAGTATGGAAGAAGATTAAAACTTTATTTGGAAATACAAATGAAATGAGGGGACATTAACTCAACAATTATTTGATCTCACTGATTCCAAGTAATTTCAAGTCCCTACAAGTCTACTTCTCCAAGTTCAAATCCCTTTTTTTGTAGTTGAAACAGTGTGGTATCGAAAAGAAAGATGAACAACTAGTTTTGGCCATACGTTCGAAGCTTGGACCTGATTATTTAGTATTTTTATTGACCTTCCATACCATTAAGTTGACGGCTTGAACCTAGAATATTAATTCACTGGAATATTTCATGGAATCCTTAACCCAGGAGCAAGATAAGTTGGTAATGATGGGAACCATAAATCATTCCAAATATCGAGCATATTGTGGCAAGGGATTTCATCTTGAGAGCTATTGCATGAAAAAAAATTGATATGTTGACTCAACTCCTAGAAAAACCCAACATCTCTCTTCCCGAAGGCGCAAAGAAGAAGGAAGGATGATAAAGTTTCTGAAGAAAAGGAGAGATTCCATACCTTAGTTGCAAGTATTGTAATATCCTTTATAGTTGATTTTGGAGCTTCAAGGAACATGGTTTCGACAAGGGAGGCCTTTTTCTCTCTTGATGATTCGAACGGTCCAAATATTTCATTGGGATATTACTTTGAAACTAAAAGTAAAGGAAAGGGTAGAATAGATCTTGAAAATGGTACCTTCAATAATGTTTTGAATGTCCTAGGTATTGCTTCTAATATCTTGTTAGTCTATCATATGACCAACACTGGGTCTCCTAAGAAGGTTACCTTCACTCCCAATGATGTTTAAATCACTGAATTTTTGAATGGTAGGGTCATAGATAAATGTTTTGTGTATCACAGTTTGAAATTGTACACATTCTCACACTTCATGCCCTTCTGAAATCCCTCTGCTCTCCTCACTCATGCTAATGAATATTGAAATATTTGGAATGATAGGTTTGGCCATCTAAATTACAAATAAATTTTATATTTTTGTGACAAATACATGTTAATATGGTTTCCCAAAATCAAGTTTTCCAAAGGAGTTTGTCGGGGATGCATTCTAGGAAAACACCCAAACCATAAATATCAGAGAGTCAGTCATGATCAAACCTTTGCACCTCTTGAACTTATTCATGGTGAAATTGATGGTCCTTTTCCTCATATTTCCATTATTCAAGAAAATTATGTCCTAACCTTAATATATTACTTTTCCATATATTGTTGGGTTTACTTCCTCAAGCACAAGTCATAAGTTTTTGACCTCTTCAACGGTTTTAAAGCCATAGTTGAGAACCAGTCTAGAAGAAAGATCAAGGTACTTAGATATGATATGTAAAATCTGAATTTATTCAATATTGTGAATATTCAGGTGTCCATATGCATCACTCTATTCCCCACACAACTCAACAGAATGGTGTTGTTGAGAGGAAGAATAAATCTCACGAGGAGATGGCCACTTGCATGATGGAGTCTAATACTTTTGCACTAAATTTTGGAATGAAGCTATAAAATATGAATACTACATATATAATAGGGTGCCTCATAAGAATCTTGGTGAAATCACTCCTTTCAATGCTTGGAGTTGGCACGAGCCTGATGTGTCTCATTTCATGGATTTTGGCTCAAAATCTTGGGCTAGAATTCCACCATAAAAGAGGAAGGATTTGGAACCCCAAAGTCAAGAGTCCCTATTTGTTGGGTATTCTGAATATTGCAAAGGGTATAATCTAATCAACATGAGAAATAAAAAATCCTTTACTAAAAGGAGTATTTAGTTTCAAGAAGATCTTATGCCAACAACAGAAATTGGGAGTCCTATTCACCACCACCACCTCTGACTGTAACTTAAGAGACTAATAATATTTATGATTCTGATATTTATTATAATAATGATTTAATTGCAGATCCTAACACACCTACAATACCAAATTTGGAAGAAAATACCATTCATGCAGCTAGGGAACTAGCTAGGAATCCTAGTGATCTTAGAAGAACTAGATCTCAATTTGAGAGTGCCCTTTCTGTAAAGGACCCCTTCTTTCCTGAGAAGTGTTATATAATGGTTGAATAATATCCAAAAACATATGAAGAAGAATCATAATATCCAATATGGAAAAAATCCATGAAATAAGAATACCATTCGCTCCAGAAGAATGAGGCATGGGAACTAGTCGATCTTCCACTCGGGAGAAAGCTAGTCGAGTGAAAATGGGTATTCAAGACAAATTTTGTTGCTGATGGATCTCATATGAATTATAAGGAAATTTTAGTGGCCAATGTATTCTCCCAATTCTAATTAATTGACTACAATGAGACCTTTTCACCAATGGAACAGATGGACTCCATAAGACTAGTTTTGGCCATTGCAGCTTCCAAGCAATAGGAGGTACATCACATGGATGTGAAGAGTGCATTTGTACATGGATATATCAAATAATAGATATATATGCATTATTCACAATTTTTTTTTACTAATTATCTCTTTTTTTCATGTTGAAAAAATCGCTATATGGTCTAAAACAAGCTCCCAGAGCTTGGTATGCCAAGATTGATGGCTTTATGCTATCACTGAACTTTAGTAGATGCAAGTCTGATACAAATGTATATTTGAAGCTGATTCATGGTTCAACATAATTATTGTTTTTTTTATAAAATATTCCCATCATATCTATTCCATGGACATTCATATTGTTCTACCTAGTGTGAAAATGGTTCTAGTACCTAGTCTAGTGTCTTGGACCATAGTTTGTCCACACCTGGCTAGACGTTATGCCATAAGATCATGTTTTTACACAAGTGCGTACAATGTCCTTGTTTTTGGGAGTCAAACTCATGCATTAATAATGAAGGCACCTTATTTCCCTTTTTTATGGGATAAGGATGGACCAAGGGCGCTAATGGACTATATTTGGTCAAACTACTCATTAAATTGTCCAAAACCTAAACCTAAACCACCTCATGCATGTGTTCACTCCTATTTTGACTATCCTAACCTATGTTTGGTCCTTTTTGGTCCCTATGATTCATTTAACATCATTATGACACCACCTTTGGTCCCTCATGTTCATTGAACGTCTGTATGGTCAAATCTAGGTTTCACACTTGGCCTTATGTCATTAATAGGTGAGTTGGTCCAATATAAGCCTACCATTTGTGAGATAATCATATTCTTTGTTGGGTCCATGGTATTTTGTTACCCATGGTATTTACCCAAGGTATTGCATGTGATAATGCATATATATTGTATTAGATTTGCTCAATAAGCACACTAATGGAAATATACTCTATAGAGGTTTATCTAGTTTATGTCTCAAATTATTCTCTCATTTTATGTTATCTCTAGAATAACTATAAGTAAGAATCGATAATGAATCTAGATCTAGGTGGTTTGAACATGACTCAAAACCTTGGTTGTGATGTTGTGCAAGCCAAATTTGATAGTTTTTATTTGGATGACCTTCTGATCATGGGAACTTCCATGAAAGATATTGTGTCCTTGAAGGATGCACTAAACCATGCTTTCTCCATGACTGTTAAGCCAATTTTTGGGGCTTGAGATTTATCAATAAGATATTGGAATCAATGTACATCAGTCCAAATATGATTCAGGCCTTCTAAAAAATTTCAACATGAAGGATTTCAAGACAATAAATACTCATTTCTTTTCAATATTTAAGCTTGAAGAAGCAAATCCAACTCCGTTGGTAAACAACACACAGTATAGGAAACTGGTTGGTTGTCCTCTTTGTTTGACTCATACTCGACCTGATATCTATTATGCAATTAGTGTGGCATATAGAAACATGGATCATCCTCATGGCATCCGTTGTAGGGCATAAAAAATAATCTTACACTTTTTACAAGGAACAAGGACACATGGGATTCACTATGTTGCAAAATCTGACCTAGAGGTATATAGTTTTACTGATTCTGATTGGGAAGGTGATAAAAATGATTGAAAATGAACTTTTGGGTATGATTTTATTCTTGTAGATGGTCCAATCATATTTTCAAGTAAAAATCAACGTGCCATTGCACTTTCATCTACAGAGGCAGAATACAAAGGAGTTGTGAATGCAGTTACTCAATGTTTGTGGTTACAGGGTATACTTGGAGATTTTGGGATTGAATATGAGTCTTTTGCAGTAATATATTGTGATAAAGAAATTACTATTCAAATATAAACTGATCCAATATAGAGGAAGTGAACCAAACACATATATATATCCATATGCACTACATTAGAGGGCTTGTGCATGATTGGATCATTGCTCTGTTCTATTTTGCATCATCTAAGCAAGTTGTAGACATATTCAGCTAGGTGTTCTCTAAGAATACACTCAGAAATATCAAATCACTATTGGGGATAGCTGATCATATGGTGAATATTTATTGAAGACAATATTTCACAAAAAATTGTTCATGTCCATGTTTAAGGGGGGATTTTTCCCTTTGTAGTTTTGCCTCTTTCCTTGTTTTGTATGCACAAGCAGTATGTGAAGGGTGACTAAGCCTTGTTTCTAAGACCTATATATCTGATATGTTTATGATATTTCACATACTTCAGGATTAATATGGGGTTTTATAATAATCAAAACCCATTCCCATACTTAGGATATAATAGTTAATAATTCTGGTTAAATTCCTAGGTCCTACACTAGTTAGATGGAATCCACTTGCTTCCTTATGGTCAAACTTGTCTAAAATTCCTACAAGATATCATTGGAAATATTCTATATAATATTATAAAAACCCATCATACTTCCCATTTTATTTAGTGTGCATTCCTACCTTATCCAAAATTAGACTGCTTTTCAGCAGCTTTTAAGGAAAAAGGTAAAGCTAGTCTTAAGGAAACTGCCTTGTTCTTTGTACAAATCACCCTGCATATTTTTCTATTCCAAAAGCATTATTTTATCCACTTTTATTCATTTATCATCTTATAGCTTCATTCATCCCATTCATGGCCTTCTTTATATATTTGGAAAGTGTTTTATGCACCTAGGGGGGATTTTAACTTTTTAGTAAGAATGCTTTTGTGCATTCAAATATCTGATGTAATTTTATATCTGGATAGCCTATGACTTCATGAGGTTGTCTGAGATAAACTGATTCAATATAGTTTTGTTTTATTCACCATATAGAGTCTCCAATTTGAGTGAATCTATGCATGTTTTGCAAGAAATTTTCAGAGTTAATTGATCAAAGCTTGGGATTAATTTCCATGGGAATTTTATGTTAAAAAATACTCATGTAAAAAAATTAAAATCCTCATAATACCAAGGAAATACATATAAAAATTCCATCATCAATTCCACATATCTTCTTTGATGTTCATAAGACAAATCCTTGTACAGTTTCACTAACTTTGTATCTATCTTTGTACCAATGTTATAGTCTATAGTATTATTTTTCAAAACAAGAGAGACCAGAACTTTGGGAAATAATTTTTCTTTTAACTCAATAATATCACATCCAGCAATTGAGTTTGGAAAATATGAAGTATGCGATTCTTCATTTTCTTCTTCTCCATCAATCAAAGACCCAGAAAATTCACCAATTAATAGCAAGAACCTACCAATTTTTGCATCATCCTCAAATACTTAACAATTTTTAACATTTTCTGGGACTGAGGGCTTGTGTCTGACATCCACAACATACCTAAGATGTGGCTTAGTGGGAAGCATGAAACAAATCATAGCCAAGGCTAGAGAATATGGTGTTTCATTATAGTTCCTAGGAGCAAACAATATATTAAAATCCAATATATAATTATCAATTAAATCCCAAACTTCAATAAGCTAAAACTTGATCTTCTTCTGTTTGACCTGATAAACATTTCTAACCTGTTGAACTATCAATTCAGCATCCCCAAATACTGCCAACTCTTATATCTTCATGTATTTAGCTACCCTTAACCCCAAAATTAGAGCTCCATACTTAATTACGTTATTGGTAGCGGTAGCTTTAAATTCAAGCTTGTACACAAGAGTAACTAATTCATATATAAGGTAAATTAATAAAACACCTACTCGAGGACCTTATTTGTAAGAAACACCATCAAAGCACATACTCCATAGGCTATATACATTTTCTACAGGAAATTATTTTTTAACCTCTTTCTCAACCTGTACTGAAGCTGAAATTTGATCACCAAAATGAAAAACACATGAATCAATACTATCTCAAATATCATACAAAGGATGATTGGAAGGGTTCTGATGATCACTTACCAAATATGGCAACTACATTTCCCTATACAACTGCCTCATTTCTCCACAAAATATTGGTATTGTAGCATATGAATAGTCCATCTATAAAGTTCCTCCAATTTTCATAGTACATGGTTGAGGAAGTAGCATTCCATATTTTGGAGGATTGTTAGCTATAACTACATCCATCAAGATACTCTTCATTGGGAGCTAGGCCAAGCTAACTACCAATTATTTTATGACTCCTAAACATTTAACAACTCTTGATTCAAAAGAATATAGGTCATGAAACATTTTGGTGATATTCAATTCAAGGGAATCCATTGCTGCTTTTGGAATAAGCTTATTTGATGCTTCAGAATCAAGAAAGAAATTATGCAACATCTTATCATGAATGAGAATAGTAATGTAAAAATGGGGAGGAAAACATGATTTCTCATCAAACTGCAGGACAAACAGAATCGTCGGGTTTGCATCTTGAATATTTACTATGTCAGTGGTATAAAGTTCAGTGGTAGGTTGTAAACATTTCATAATAGATTCCTTAAAACAAGGATTTTTAACTAGTTCAGTAAGAGGTATAGGAATCTTAATCTTCCCTATTTCTTGTTCAAGGTTAAAAGAAATAGGAAATTTTTCAATATCTTTTACCTTAACATTCTTAACTTTGTTCCCTTACTGATCTTGGTTCTTCTTTGACTCATTGTTGAGCCTCGAAAATACCACATTCTATTCATGTTTCATGTACCATTTATCACCTTATTCCTATGTTATCCTTCCATCAAACCATTAATATCCACCACTTCCCTAATATATATGAGTTTATATTACCATTTTCCAAATCATTTATTTTTTAGTATTTTGAGTATTTTGAGTGAATTTGTGGTTAATTATTAAGAAAAAGAACATATTTTCATTATACCTCAAAGTTGGGTGAGTTTGGTGATGATTACAGGTGTATTTGAAGATTTTAACAAGCCCAAAAGTCACCACCTAGCCTCAAATTCGAATTTTATCTTCAAGCTGTGGTCTAATTTCAAGGAGAAGATCATGGAGATGGAATATCTTATCCAAGATATCATGGAGGATTTGAAGGGATAAGTTGAGAGAAAAGTGGGTATGTTGGAGGATTTTGAGGGAGAAGTTGAGAGGAAAGTGGATTGTAATTATGATTAGTTATCTTGAATTCATGTATAAATAGGAGTGCTCTCTCCTCATTTTGAAGAAGAGGTCTCTCTGTAAAGATAGAGAAATAGAGAATTGGTTCATATTTTTGAGATAGTCATAGATTTGATCCTGTTGTAACAGATTTCATGTTTTAGAATAGATATTTTGATCTCTTCATATTTTGATGTCCTGGTTATGAATTACTTGTATATATTTTATGTGAGCTCACAAGTTAATGTTGATTGTTTTATATCAGTTTATTTCATGCAATATTATGCTTCCTTAGATTAGATTTGTTTCACACAATTTTCTACTTTTCTAGATTAGATTTCTTTTCATGTCATTTCCTGCTTTTGCAAGCTTAATTCAATTTCAGTCGCATGTTAATTTCAGTCACCTAGATTGAGTTAGCTATACTCCGCCCCTGCATATATTTTGTCTATACCTCACAATTTTATGCTCTCTCTGGGTTAACAATTAAATCGTTGGATACATGTCATAATTGCTTTAATATTTTTCCCCAACATTTTAGCGTTGTTGGCAGGGAGGTGCTAAAAGGGATCAGAGTTTAGATAGCTAGATAGTTCGTTTTTTACATACAAAGGGGGAGGGAAAATGGTAAGACGCAAGGATGACTTCACTACAAAATTTATGGAATTTTTGTGGTGTAATAGCCAGATGCATCCACTTTAGTGGGTCACCCCAAATCCTTATTGTTTCCACAAGTGTGTTTACTTTTCTGCAAAGTATTTAGTTTTCCTACAAGAGTGTTCTTTCATTTTCTGCAAACGCGAGTTTGTTTTTATGCAAGTTTTATTTTACAGTTTTTTTAGTGTAAAGTTTGGATTGCTTTCATTTTTGGGATAGCCTTTATTTCATACTAACTTGTTTTTAATTTTGTATATGTTCATTTTTGTTTTGTACATATTTTTGTGCACCTTTTATTTATTTTTTTGCACTCGTTTTATACTACCTCATTTAGTTTTTTGCATTTGTCATGTACTCATTTTTTCATTTTTTTCTCTTGTTAGCATTTGATTTTATTTCAGTCAAATGATTTTAGGATGATCATAATCCTAGAGAAGCTCACCTAGATCCTAGCAGAACCAAGGATCTCCTCTTCTCAAGAAGAGGATATCTTAATAGTAGCTAAGAGATTTACTACTCCTCCTAAAGTAAAAGAAGAATCGACATTCGAAGAATTATGAACATCATATGAGGAGCAATTATGTGAGAAGAAAATTGAGAAGGATGAAGAAGGGATCTCGGGTGATCAAAATCATGAAGAATATCATGCAAACAAATGTTGCATCGAACAATGTTTTCAAGTAAGTACTAGGTTAGATTGGTTTTGTTTTCACTTTTATTTTATTAATTTTCATTTTCAGTATTTAATTTTCCATATTACATCATATTCTGGATCTAGTTTTTCAAAATCAAATCTTAATCTTTGTTTACTCTTGTTAGATAGATAGTTCCATTGGAAATTTAATTTTATGTAACAAAATATTTAATTTTGTATTAAAGTAAAGTAGCTAGGTTTTAAGTTTTATTTCCAATTTAAAATTAGCATGAAGGATGCTTTAATTTCCTTTAATGTTTTTATTTGCTAAAACTTTCACTTTTTCTTAATTACTATTCTGTTTTTAATTTTATTAAGAATTAGAAATTAATTTTAAATCATTTATAAAAAAAACAACAACATTCTGAACTTTCATCTTTTTTAATAAACTTTATAGTCATTCCAGGAATAAAAAATGCATTAGGAATTGCTTTCTTTTAAAATCTATGAACAATTAAAAAATAAAATAAATAAATTAATAAACAAGTAAAAAATAATAAACAAATATATATATATATATATATATATATATATATATATATATCAGTTTGCATTAAGAATTATATAGATTTTAATCTTTTGAATCTAAAAGTACTTTTTAAAATCTTTTACTAGGAATATTATAAGAAAACAATGTTTATTCATTTTAAATGTTAGTTTTAGTTTTTCTTAAAAAAATTCTAAAAATAGACCTATAAACATTAAAACATTTTAAAATTAAAATATTTAGATAATAATTTTTTAATATATATATCTATATAATGAACGTATATAGATATATTTAATCAACAAAACCTGCAACTTTAATATATATATAATAAAATAACAAATATCATAAAGATTGAAATGGCAAATGGAATGACCCATCATTCAACTTATTCTTTCAGCCTATCCTTGAGCCTATTCCTTCAGCCTATCTTTCGATATGTACAAGCCGAAACCTGCAAAAATTTAGAAAAACGAATAAATGAAATAAAATAAAACACATAAAAGAATATATAATAAAAAATAAAAAAAATTGAAACCGTGAGTGTACATTCCCATGTTTTCACTTGTTCCACTTTTTTCATGCTAAACCTAGAGTAAAACCTGCAATCGAAACAAACGAGATTTCTTAGATGTGTGAGTCTAGAAAATTGTTTGCCATCTGTTGCCACCCACTATTTGTTGACGCATATAATGGTGCACGCATGTATTTTTCTTCGGGCCCAACTTCATGCCTACAAAATCGATTAAAACAATTAAAAATCAAAACTGAAAATGAAATATTGCATTTTTGCAAAACTGGCCATTGGATTCCTCTGAGCTGATCTGAAGCGAATTGATCTTATTGATTTGTGGTGATAGTGCCTTTGTAGGATTTATGTTTTCTTTCTCCACCTGATAGAGAATATTTCACTCATGAAAGATTTTAGATGTTGACCACTAATTGAAATTTTCATGAACACACTCGCTGTCATAAAAACTCCCAATTGATGATTATCTAATCCATCCTTGTAACCATCCGATCATAATTAATGTTGGAGTCATTGAAGTTTGTAGGATTGGAATTAAATGCCTACCTCCTTAACCACAACTAACACATTAAAATCCTTAACTACAGCCAACTAATAGTTCAACAAATCATGGTATATGGAACCAATTTCTGTGCTCAACATGAAGAGAAGGATATCGTGCTTGTTCTCTCACCATGGTTTTGAGATCCTTTACATTCCCATTTTGGATGGCTAGTAGCCAGTTCTATTTTTAGTTGAATTCAATAACTCATTCAATCTAATGAATATACTGCCAGCAATTACGAGATTGTGGATCATTGAAGAAAATGACTTACCAACCAAATTTTCCGTGTGTATCCACAAATTTAATGATCAATCTTTCCATTTCCTCCGCCCATAGTCGATCGGTGCGTCATAAATTGTAAATACAACGGTAAAGGGAAAATCCCATATAATCTACCTAGTTTTACGCCCCTCTTTCACTCTATAGTTGGAAACTAAAATGAGCAAACCTCTCCCTTCCACATCAATCAATCGGACCTAGTTTAATAAAACTGCAAATCATCTCAGAGAAAGCATATTCATGATATGCTAAGCTCTGTTCCAAAGTTAACAATAGAGATAAGACACGGTGATGGTGCATCAATCCAGTTGATGGAATGGTGTCTTCATTTGTATTTTAATATCTGGAGCTCAATTTCTGGTTTGGTATGTGACTGTGCTAAGTTTAAGCAGTTAACTTAGACAAGAAATAAGGAGAAGCTGGAACTCGACGCCGAGCAGTGCAAAAGTTCAGTAAATGTGTCGCAATAACATATAATGGAATAATTCCATATTTTTAAGGGCAATCTTAGGTATATGCAAATGGAAAAGGTGAATGAAATTTCTTGATCTCAATGGATTCCACCATGCCTGGCAGGCTTGCAGGATGGGAGACTCACGATTTTCATACTATGCAAGGTAAGATTGTTTTTCTACTTCAAAGTTGTCTCCTAATCTCTACAAAATGATGAAATATCCTATCCATTAGAAAAATAGACTCCATAGATACAATTCTCATGCATTTTTGAGCTGGTAACTTTGAAATCGAACAGATATTGAATCACAGATGCCTAGCCCCAGGACTGTTGAATGATATTTATTTATTCTTTTAGTTTTTTGTTTTTTTTAAGCTTCACCCCAATAATGGTGTCTTGTGTGCGCTATCAGGATGAGTGCCATTCGAAGCCATACCAGGAGTGCCCAAAGTTCTTTCCTTGGTAACAGGAAGCATATCTAATTTAAGCGGTTGGATGCAATCTTTTCAATGCCTGATCGATGGATGTACACGCCTGATGATGTTGATCTCTCCATTATAGTGTTGGGGTATAATTACAGTATTTTTGGCAGGTTTACTCCATTATAATTCACACTTATCTATTGTGGTTTTGAGCCACAGACTCTCCCTCTTATTCATGTTAAAATTAAAATTATAGAAGACAAGAAGCTAAGTTGCTCTTTACCTAAAAGGACACAGTAGTAAAGCACCTTTCTCATTGTTTGTTGTGAGCAATAGTTGAGGGGAAATCATAAATTGTAGGTTACTATTTATTTAAGGGATAATAATGAAAGCCTTATATCTATTATTTTTCAACCAATTCTATGATACATTCAATGCCTCTTATTTAATTATTTCCTGGGTTTTGGCTGCATAAAAAACACAACTGGTGTCAATGACCAAATCACAGTCAACTATGAGGAATTTTTGAGGATGATGTTGGCAAAATAAATTGTCAATATTTTTATAAACCAAAGTTATGATCGACAATGGATTTGCCTTGAATTTTTAGATTTATATAGATTTTTCCATATTGCAGAGAGTAGGTTTCACTAGTAGTTGGGGAAGCATCTCTTTAAAATAAAATAAGAATTTATGAATGTTCTCATAACTCATCACAAGGTCACGGCTGATGCAAGAATATATGGTTTTTAAGAAGTGTTCATTTAAAAATTTATATATTGCTATTTAAACCAATTATAATTTTTATTTTTTTTTAATTTCTTGAAGAAGCTGCTTTTCAAATTTCTACAGCGGGCTAAAGTGTTTGACTGTAAAAAATAAATAATGGAACAAAATGTTTCTTTATAGGTTTCGTTCCTTATTAGTTTCTATTTTCTAATATATTAAATATAATGGTGTGATAAGTATTCATTTTGATTTATATTTAGGTTAAATAATTTTTCAAAAAAACATAGAATCATTGTAATGTATCATTATATTGGAAAATATATACCAAACATTGGGAATAATACTCGAGTCATGTTTGTTGTATATATATACATATAAACAACAAAAATTTTAATTTTTGTTAAATAAAACTTAAATTAGTTTATATATATATATATATATATTTATATAAACTAATTAAAAAAAACTATTATATAGAAAACAAAACTTAAAAATAATAAGAAGAAGAAAAGATATTTCAAAAAACATTAGTTTTTTGTGAAAGGTTTTAATAAAAAATAAAAATAAAAAGATAATAAAATTTTATAAAATTGAAAATATATAAATAAATAATAAAGTAACAAAAAATTATTTTTTAATATATGGTTGTTTTGCACAAATAGGTTAGTTAAGAATTTCTTTTTGTTTTTATTCTAATTACAAAAAGATTAAAAAACTCATGCAAAGTAATACCTACCTATGATGAGAGGTAAAATTCCAATGTTCCTTAGTATCATTATTCATTTTGCTTTACCAATTATTGCCATTAAATAGTTGTGCATTGAAGTACATTTGTCTATTGGTTTCATTTGTAGCTTTATTGGGCTTAAGGAAAATGTGATTCTTCTCTCCTTAGGTTTATTATTTGCATTTTCAATTTTTGATGCAAGTGCAAATAGAAAATAAAAAGAAAGTGAAATAAAGATGAGTGATGATACTTCTGTTCTCTCAACGAGATATAGAGTACTCTCAATTAGTCATAAAGAGCACACACATTTAGGTTTTCACTATGACAGTAAATATATGATGTAAGTATATATGGTATTATACATATTTTAAAGAAGTTAGTTTTTGCTTGTTGACTGTCAAAATATAAGAAAAGAAATAGCTGGAAGATTAAACAACTAGCATTGAATTTTCCTTGTGTGTGCTGCCACCTATATTAATGAATGAATACCATCACGATCTCATCAATATGATAATCATCCACTAATTGAATTTTTTTTTGACAATTTGAAAGCCCGATACGAAAAGTCTACATCACAATCTGTTTCATCTTCTTTGAAATCAAAGGCAGCTGCTGTTACAGCCAAGACGACTTCTTGATTTTTATTTTTGCACAGTGGGACCTGGCACATCTTCAGTGTGGGGGGGGGGGTATCCTCATGGTCATTGAAACTGCTAAACTTATCATAAAAAATCATTTGCTTGCATACTCTTCTCTATTCTATATCATTAAGATAATATGCTTTTAGAGGGGTCGAACAGTGAAACGGTCGACCCTCTCTCTCTATTACTCAATCATTACATAAGGACACATTCATCTTTGTAAAAGGAGGATATACTAACTCTGATTTTTGTTCCAATTTATTTTTAATTGCAAAACAATTGAAAATGTTAAAAAAAAACGCATTGGCATACTAAAACTTATACATAAAAGATTAAAATAAAAAGCACATAAAAATTTGTTTTTGTAAAATCAAATTTAGAAATAATAAAAGGGTTATGATAAAATTACAAAAATTAAAAATTAAATTAAATTAAAACCTTATTAAAACCATACTTTATGCTTGTTGTGCTAACTTGTTTTCGCAAGTCACTCAGAAACAGGTTTTGACAAGAAGCATTGCTATTTTCATGTATAAAAGTATTTTATTTATTCTCTTTAACTTTTTTTAAGAACATGTTTTCATGTATTTTCAATGCACTCATAAGTTTGTTGTAGGAAAATGCTAACCTTTTTCAGGTTTAAAGACGAACGAATGGCATGCAGAAATAATTTCCAGAATCGTAGAAACTTTTCAGAAAAATGTTCCATTAAAAGCTGAAGAAGTTGAGTTTCCACTATGTATGTCATGACATTTTTCTACCACAAAGAATCCTTTCAGAAATCAACTATGCCATGTCATGATTACTTACCATTTTTCCTTCCAAGCTCATTTCTCATCCATGTTAGAGTCTATTGTTTCACTGCCTTATACATCTTGACTTCTCGCTTGTCTACCTTTCTAAGTCACACACAGTTTCCTCATTTTCAGTTTATATTTTTCCTTATTAATAAAACCATTCATCTTCCTTTCCATGACTACATTGCTTTGTTATCCCTGCCATAAAAATTGTTTGACAATGAGATCTTTTATCTATAGTCCTACCACTCATTATGTACAACTCGTGTTGACTGATGTGGGATTCCTTAAGGCCCACCTTTCAACAAGTCTTCACCCATCGACATCAGCACACTATTTGTGATGGAGACTAGAGTTCATTTTTATTACCTTGAGGATTGCATGCCTTAATGGAAAGTTCTTTCCTTGACAATCATGGGAATATATCAATGTCCCTTAATCATTAGATCTTGCAAGTGGCTCGACATCAACTCATTTATTCACACTTTGCACGATGTACTTAGGTACCTTGGAACTCATTGACATCAATGGTGATATTGCCTCGCATTGGTTTATGACATCCATTAATGGTTGATAACCCAATGACTTCTTTCCATGTTCGACATCGACACATTTATTCGCATGGTAAGAATTATACCATCGGGTTTTGTAGTAGGTGAACACTATATACTTTGCATGACTCTATTAGCAGTTTTACAGCAGCATACTTCATCCATATTAGAGTACCACAGTTCTGCTTTCAGCTCTCATCTTTTACTTCATACAACCAAGTAGTTCATATTTCTTCACTTCACAGTCTATGGTCCAGCAGCAGCAACCACATTCCTATTGCATAGTTCATCAAATTTTTGGGTAAGTGGAGGTATGTTGTTTTCTAATCTTTAACCATGTAATTCCTTAAATGCTATAAAATGAATCACCTTATTCCTATTTTATCCTTCCATACAACCATTAATATCCACCACTTGCCTAATATATATGATTTTATATTACCATTTTCCAAATCATTTATTTTTGAGTATTTTGAGTGAATTTGTGGTTAATTATTTAAAAAAAGAACATATTTTCATTATACCTCAAAGTTGGGTGATTTTGGTTATGATTACAGGTGTATTTGAAGACTTTAACAAGCCCAAAAGTCACCACCTAGCCTCAAATTCGAATTTCATCTTCAAGATGTGGGCTAATTTCAAGGAGAAGATCATGGAGATGAAATATCTTATCCAAGGTATCATTGAGGATTTGAAGGGATAAGTTGACAGAAAAGTGGGTATGTTGGAGGATTTTGAGGGATAAGTTAAGAGGAAAGTGGATTGTAATTATGATCAGTTATCTTGAATTCATGTATAAATAGGATTTCTCTCTCCTCATATTGAGGGAGAGGCCTCTTTGTAGAGATAGAGAAATAGAGAACCGGTTCATCTTTTTGAGATAGTCATAGATTTGATCCTGTTGTAATAGATTTCATGTTTTAAAATAGATATTTTGATCTCTTCATACTTTGAAGTCTTGGTTATGAATTAGTTGTATTGATTTTATGTGAGCTCACAAGTTAATGTTGATTTTTTTATATCAGTTTATTTCATGCAATATTATGTTTCCTTAGATTAGATTTATTTCATGCAATTTCCTTCTTTTCTAGATTAGATTTCTTTTCATGTCATTTCCTGCTTTCGCAAGCTTAATTCAATTTCAATCGCATGTTAATTTCAGTCACCTAGATTAAGTTAGCAATACTCTTCCCCTGCATATATTTTATCTGTACCTCACAAGTTTACACTCTCTCCGGGTTAACGATTAAATCGTTGGATATATGTCATAATTTTCTTAATATTTTTCCCCAACACTCATTTACTAGATTTTTTTTTCCACTACTGTAGCTTTCATATGAGGAATCTAAGAATCTATTTTTTCAGTTTGTAAGTTTTTGCGGTGAGATAGGTTGATGTAGGGTTTTGTAATCTTGTTCTGATGATGGTTCCTAATTCGAAATCGAAACATTGATGTAAATCTGTTTTTTGTCGAGATATTAGGTCATATTTGTTATGTTGATTTAACTGAACCACATGAGAAGATATATCTTGAAACTTCCCTATGAAGAACAATGGTTCATATTCCTCTTGTGTAAGATGACTTACCAATTGATCCTCATCCAACAATTGAAGTTCAGGACATAATCCTTTAGCCTCTTCATCATTCATTTCATCAACTCATTACCACCAAAATTTTGGAAGGGAAGTTGAATTTTTTGGTCTTCATTGTCTCTCCTTTGTCTTTGAAAGATTTGGGGATTGAAAGGACTACGAATTTGGTTTGGATTTATATTAAGAATTTATGGAGCATGTCCTTTTTGACTTTTTCTATCAACTTCTAGTTTTGTCAACTTGGCATTTAAGTCTTTGATCATCTTTGTCATTTCATCAATTGTATAATATTTAGACTTAGTACTAGAAGTTAAAGGATCAATTTCTTTTTTTGTTTTCTTCTATCAGTCTCCTGATACCAAGGCTTGAACCTAAGCCTGCCATCAACCATAATATTAAAATATACTTCTAAAGTGGATTCATTCATATCTACAAGGGTAAAAACGCTTCTTTCTCTAAGTAGTAGGGAGAAGTTCACATCAAATGCATTATAATATGTAAGTTTTACAGAGGTACCTATGGGCTTAATCTCAGCAAGGATCTTACTGTACATTTTATTAAATATTTTACTAAAATTAGTCACAAATTTATCAGTCTTCCTTTTAGGAGTTCCAAATTCTATGATATAGTATAAATAATATTTCTTGTCACCCCATTGTATCATAAAGGCTTCCTCTAGTGCATCAATTCCATCAATTGAATAATAAAGTAACTCTCTAAACCAGTTCCTAACTTCCCCATCAAGAGTAAAAAAATACCCTCATCTAGACATCCTAATGTTCAATATTTTGATTGTTTGCATAACT
This sequence comes from Pseudotsuga menziesii, assembly GCA_001517045.1. NCBI lineage: Eukaryota > Viridiplantae > Streptophyta > Pinopsida > Pinales > Pinaceae > Pseudotsuga > Pseudotsuga menziesii. Next base: position 295,099 of record LPNX010679598.1, read on the forward strand.
ATAATCAGAATTGAGGTGTTCTTTTGCAATGATCTCTCTCTGTCCATTAAATATTGGAAGGTACTTGAGATAGTATCAACTAGGTAAGGCATTGAGTGGATGTGACAATACTAAAGGAGTATTTCTTATAGGCACAATGGTTCCCATCCTATTTGGGGGTTGACCAGCCATTGTTGGTACTATTTGAAGTTGTGATGATGTCAATACATTATCCTAAGAGGGGAAACTAGTTATGAAGCAAAATTAGATATGGATTTTAAATCAGGAATAGAAACATGACGGTTAGGATTTTTAATCTATGGGGTTTTAACAATATCTTCCAAGAATTACTCTACATCAAAAGGGTTGATGAAAGTTTTAAATTCATATGTACCTTCTCGGGAAAGAACAACTTGACTTACTAATGGAGAGGTTAATATCTCTTGTTTAATATTTTTAGACACTTTAGGGAAAAATTTAAGTGGTGACCTCTTCTTCTTTCCCTATGTAAGGATAATGAAAACTACGAGAGGAAGGTGTAGCCTCTTGTAAAATCTCAAGTTCAAGAGGATTTTCAAATCCTTGAAGCCTAGAAAAGGATAACTCAATTAAGGATTTGGCTCATCTTAATATGGTTTTATAATCAGGAAACACATGAATTTCTAATGATTCTACCTTGAACTTGGTCTCTTCTTGGGGTTGAAATATTTCGAATTCAAGAAACAAAATTGATGGAGTTGGTTACATTTTTCTTTCTCCTTGAGATAAAGGTAGTAATTACTATTTTGAAAAAAAATATATAATTTCTCACGGTTCAATTAGCAGAAGATGATGTACTTACAAATTTAGATGTGGATATTTGAAGACCTCTAACTTCTCTGATGATTTCCTTGGGATCAAATCAAGCTGGGATCAGAGGAGATGTGGGGTTTCCTTGTGTACTAGTTATTTTAGAAGCCAAAATTATACAATGAATTTACAAGGTGAAATTTGTAGTCATAATATGTCTGGATTTGATCACCCTCAAACTAGATCCAATCGTTGTCTAAAACCCAAGGAAAAAAAGCTTTGTTTGTTCATTCCCTGGCAATTCCCTAATATCTGCACTTGACTACTACATGGAAACTCTAAGGCACTTAGGAATGTAAATTAAATACATTTAGTTTATTTTATATGGATGGTTAAAGATAGGGCCAAGGAAGGTCTAGGTATAATATGTAATTAACAATACAAATCACAGGAGGAACTATGAACATATAGGTTCTAAATTATGAACTGAATGTATCCGAAATTATATCAATGAAACTGAAGAAAAATACATAAAAGAGATAAGCTATAACTTTCATGCATTCATATATCATCCCATATATAATAGTTTTATATCAAGGATTTAAAAGAAAATAGAGTATATATCACAGGAAATGAGCACACACAATGTATATACCATTATTTTTGTAATTATGATTATGCAGTGCATATAATTCTGCAATCAATTCAATAATCAGTCATCAACAGCTAAGTAGGAACAAAATTTCATAATTCATTTATAATCAAAAGTTCATAGGAAACTATATTGTATTCTTACAAAAAATACATGACCATCCAATGGCATCCAAAATCGAATCCTATGCTTCTATTGAGCTTATCATCTATATATTTTACATCATGATCACCTAGATACTTTTTGTTTGATTCGATATCATCCTATTTACTAAAAATAACTATTTAAACCAAAAGAGGATTCGATTCAACAAAATGATTCTAAGATCCTATTTTAAAGGGAAATATCAACTAATTATAGATCATTTTTTGAATTCCTATCTCACACTTGATTTTCTAAAACAAAACATATAGAATATCTTGTTCAAACTTTATACAAAATTTGTAAATTAAAAGTCTAAACTTTGAAATGTTGGAAATTGTTTTATGAAACTGCTTCTTGTGAGTACAAAGTACCTAGCATATGTAACAACTACATCGAAATCGTATCCTTATCCTCATCTAATATCTAGTTTTTAATTATGATTTTGCACGGTTTCCTAAAGAATTTGTGTTCCCACATTAGTCAAAATTATCATCTTTCCATTGCTTTCCAGACTCTTCTTTCTTTGTTGTTTGCATTCTTCCTTCCAGTACCTATTTTGTATGAGGATTTTAGCAAGGATATTTTTTAACCTCTAGGTAAACCTACACACCTTAGTAAACTTGACCATCAATTTATCTCTTTTGTTACCAACCCTATTCACTTTTTCCTGTAACAATTGATTTTCTTTCCTAAGTCCCTTAACCAAATCCTCATACTTCTTCACTTTCCTCTTTAATTTCTGATTCTTTAATTTTTTAGTAATTTCCTCAATTTTGATTTCAGGTTCAAGGGAGGAAAATTCCTCCAAAGCTGGAGTTGGTGTGATTGAATATTCTTCTATAACCTTTATATTAGATATAACATTCAAATTAGGTTTCTTGATTGTATTAGGCTCCATATGAGGCTTTTCTTCTACTTCTTCAATAACAGGTTATGGTTCTGGAGAACACGGAATAACATTAATGGTATTTTCCATACTAGCAATAAATGATGTGATGCTTCTCTCTTTTTCTATAGATGACCTTGATTCATCATCAGATATTTCTTAAAAGAAAATAGTTTCTTTGCCTCTATCTGCTTCATAATCATTCTTGATTTGGATTGGTTTCTATATTTCACTTTTGGCCTTTTTTTTTCTAGGATTATTTACATTCTCACTTGGAGAATTTTCCAATTCAATAATTTTTTTATCCTTAAGAGAGGTATCAAATTTGGCATTAAAATTCAACCTAAACTTATTAGTGTCCTTTGTGTGTGGCCCTTGAAGCATATGGGACTTAGGTTGACTCTGTTTCCTTCTTTGATTTTTAAATAGATATGAATCTCTAATGAAATTGAAATAGTTTCCATGTGCTAGTGTATTGGAACTTCTAGCAATGGGATTCTTCATTGCCCCCCTCATCTAAAGTGTCATCACTTTTTTTGGTTTGTTTTTATGACTACTTCAAATGGTTGAAAATTAGGGATTTTTAACTTTTTCTGTGATCAAAATTGCAAATTTCTCCTGATAGTATTCTCAAGCTTTGATTCAGATTTTCATTTCCCCTTTGATCAATTTGTTCTTTATTCCTTTTGACTAGGTTAAGTGGGAGAACCACTAGCTTCACCAACATCATATATTTCTATAGAATTCATTTTGGTAGAGGTAGATTTTTGAGTTGTAGGAGGGGCTGGTAGGGATTTCATGGTTAAAAAATCATAAGACAATAGAAATTGTTCCCAACCATGGATTGAATTTATTCAATTCTTATAGGATTAGAAATCTGATTAGTGCTTGATGGTATATTCCATGATGGCTATATGGAGATTTTTGTGCCCTATCATCCATTTTCGTTAAGCTTTTAAGAAAGAAGAAATGAAATTTCATAGGGGAAATTCCATCAAGATGAAAAAGGAAATTAATGTTGTACAGTTGCATGGTATTATAGTGGGAATTTATACCCTACTATGTTCAAAATCACCTATCCTAGATCAGCCGGATCATAGGGTGTATTTCATGGTGTGAAGTATCTTTCAACCTCGACTTACAATACCAAATAACAATGAACAATGACAGTAACAGAAATATTTTTATGATTTTAATATCTTTTTTATCTAACTAACAAGAAGAACCATGTTGTCAAATAGGGGTAATGGATCCAAGTGAGTATGGAGCAAGATCAACATATACTGTGAGAAATGATATGGAAAATATGGGGATAATGACAAAAAGTAATGTCATGTAATGTAATGGCCAAGATTTATGGAATCAAGGAATGAAATGAACCTAAAGTTGTTGTGGGGAGACCTTCACAATGTATTTATAGAATGATCCAAGCATTTTTTGACCCATGGTATTTTATTGTGCATGGTATTTATCTATGGTTTTTTACTCATCATTTTCAGGTTTTTTGGTACTTTTTGGAGAGAGTGGGGATAATTCACAATAAATGATCAAGTTTGCTTCATTTATGGGGGAAGGAATAATAATGTTTTGGACCATATTTGGTAGAATTTTAGTTGTCAAGGTCAAAATGGAGGAAATAATGGTGCGATGATGATGTATAATTATGGTTTGGACCATAAAGAGCTAGGTGAACAATTTTTTGTCTTAACGTGTATCATACATCCCTTCCCCAGTTATGTACCTTTGGAAAAGCTTGAGTATATTTCTATACTCAATTTTGAGCGATGCCCTCGGTATGCCTCTATGCCAGTCAGGATTTTAATTGGTTACTAACAAGAACTGGTTACAATCTACTGTGCTACCCCCCTGCAACTAAATGTAATATAATTCTCTAAGATAGTAAAAATGAGATATCCAAGTGTTACATTCTTTTTATCAAAAATCTAAGGAAACGTCAAAGCAACAGGGGTGAAATTCCCTTCAAATTACTTAAAATAGCATAACCATACAACGTTCTTGAAATTCTTCCCAAATTATGTGTATGCCTCAAGAACCTAAGAACCCATACGTTTGTATCTCACTAATGTCCCTCTTCGCGTTAATTCCATTTTGGTGTTGAGACAAAGAAAGAAAAATACTTTGAGACGACTGAGATATTCTTCAATATGTAGACTAATTCAGGCATGAGATAAATAAAAAAACATCTAATGTGTTGAGCTGTAATATTAATTAAACTACTTGTAAATTTGGGTCATGTCATGGTTGTCGAGGATTCATTGAAAGGAAGTGATTTCCCATAATATTCACATATCTGGCATAGAAATGTGATGTGACTGAAGGTGGATGGGATAGTGAGTATTTATAATAATTTTTCAGTACTACCTAAATAATTTTATAGTGTGGCCTCCGATTGATTCCACATTGCATCTACATAATCATTTCATAGCGCAATTACATAACAGTTATGTAGCACAGTGTCCTAGAACAATTTTATCGTTAAAGCTAGCTATTTTCTTCTTAAACATTGAAATGTGAGCACCAATAACACCTACAAAACTAATAGGACAACAAAGTGTAGTGTATATTTCTCTCATATACGTGAAAAAGAACCTACCTTTGATCAATTGGATCCAAGGGTGGAGTTCATGGTGCAAGGGAAGTGCTCAACCTTGACTATGAAACAAGGAACAATGATGTTTTTTATATTTTATGATTTTCTTCTAACTAATAAAACAACACAATGTACCTTTTATAAGATGGACCACTGCAGTCAATTGAGGATGTGGTCACATGTCTCCCACGATCCGGTTCTTTCATATTCTCCAACAAGGGTTTTCTCCAGGAGAGGAATCAAGGGTTGCATGGAGTAAAATCAACATGCAACGTGGGATGGTATGGAAAAAGCTGTAATAATGTAAGGTTTTGGAACTGTGTAATTGAAAATGAAAAAGTTCAAAAATGAAAATTTGTTGGGGGGAGACCTTCACAATGTATTTATAAACTGATCCAGTATTTTCTTTCCCATGGTATTGGCCCATGGTTTTTCATAGTGTATGGTATTTATCCATGGTTTTTGACCCATTCTCTTTTTAGGGTTTTTTGGTCCATTTTGTGAGAATGGGGTTTATGTTGCAATAAATTCCCAACTTCTTGTATTGGTGGGGGAAGGAATAATGATTTTTTGGACCAATTTTGGTGGAATTTAATTGTTCAGGTCAAAATAAATGAAATAATGGTGGTATTATGATGTATAATTATGGTTTGGACCATAGAGAGCTATGTGGAAAAACTTTGGTGTTAGTGAGAGATTTAACCTGATGTGTGAGAGTAGGAGCTCATCGTATGGTCGACATACATCATGGTATCAAGGGAGAAATGGTGACAATGGTGGAAAAGTAGAGAGAATCATGGAGGAGTCGAAGGCTCCTCATTCAAACTGGAGTGGATTTTGATTTGTATTACTTCTAAAAATGAATGAGGTACATATAGTATCAAACATATATATGGATGATGCATGTATACCCATGCTCATATCAATGTATCAATATACAAATGAGGATAAAGGCTTAAACAATGGGAGTTGATTAATACATACAACTGGAAGTACATAATGGTGGCCTCAATGGGAGGACGAATACAAACACATATCTGAAGAACTGGTACATAGAAACAATGGCATTATCTAGGAATGAAATATCATAAAAACTGATGCTTTGCTGAATATGAAGGTGTACACAACCATATGACCTCAATGAATGAGAGTCAAAATCTATGAGGTACAATAAATGACATAGAATACTATAGATACAAGGCAACATGATACTAAGGGTCTTTCAAACGCTATCACCAAGGCATACTAGATATCATAAGGGACATGAAACTGTATGGGTTGCAAATAGACTCACTAATGTGCTAGAGTCAGGTGGCAACCAGGGTCTTCGACCAAATAATGAAGGAACAAATACCATGTATGAATATCAACGGTGTAATAATGTAGCTAAAGTCGAGCACGTGAGACACAACCAACCCAAAAGGAACTAAGGAATCATTTCAAGTGGTCCAAGGAACTCATCAATGAGGTGGATGAAACTAATATATAGGGACCTATAGCTCTATCCTCTGGATTAGATGTCTTGACGTTGATTGATGGAGACCTGCAACTAACAAGGCAATTCTATTTCCTTGATAGAAGCATTAGGGGGATGGAGATATGGAATATAATGGGATTGAGACATGAAATGGGGAACAGGGGAAGGGGAGTATGTGGGAATCAAACCTCCTTTATTTAGAGTATAATTTCAGGCCTTACCTAGAAGCAGATGATACTAAATCATGGGGAGGGAATCATAGTTGTGGAACCGGGGAGATGACTACAATGGGAAATACTTGGGGAAGGTAAAGGGAAAGTGATATTCGGGGAATCCAAGGGAGACTCATCGCAAAGTAATATGAAAAAATGAGACCCAATGGGGAAAATATTCCATAATGGGAGACTATATGAAATATATGTGGGCATTGAAAGTCACCATTTGGGCCTTCTTCATAGTTTAAGGAGCTCGAAGAAGGGATAGAAGTATGCTCAGTATGATACTATCTCATGGATTTTTGTCGAGCCAAAGATGGTAAATTATCTATGGTGTTTTCATGTTCAGAGAATCTGAAAAAATGAAGAATACTCCAATGGGTCTATTTTTCGTACAGTAGTCTCCTAATCTCAAAAAAGGATAAAAGTGTACAAAGGAGAAATCTCCTAGAAAAAAGGAGAAAAAAGAATTCTTTTCCATAAGAATTCCAAGCAGGCCGAAAAAGGATAAACCTATACTGATTGGATGATCATTCAAATACTTTTACAAGCATGAAAACAACCAATTTTTCTTGGTGATATTTTCTTTATGAGAGGGCTAGAAAAGAGCTTAAATACAACCCATAAGTGATATTTTTCAAAGAGTACAGTTCCAATGTCCAAAAAAACATAAAATGATATAAAGGGAATCATTCCTAGATGGAAGGTGTTAGGGTGATCATTTTCTTTAATTAGTCTACATAGTCCAAAAAAGGGATAAATGATACCAGATAGATGGCCTTTCAAATACTTTAACAAGCGTGAAAGGAAGAAAGCTTTCTCGACAATATTTTCATTCTTTAAGTTAGTCAAAAAATAGCTTAACAGAAACTCCGTAATGGTTAGTCAAGCAAGGAGGAAGTGTTCAATGTATGAAAAGTGTTGATGTTGGGATCATGGTTGATTGGGAGAAAAAATAATAGCGCAACAGTAGAGGGGCCTCCTTACGGAATGGTAAAATGGTGGTAAAATAACATGAAGTTTGCAATATGGATGGAGAAGAGGGATCATGAACATTCTAATATAGAAGGAGATCGACTTTCTTGGTCGCACACAAATCAAGATAATTTTAGGAAATGGTCCCATCCTTTTTTGTTCATTCTTCTTTGTTGAAATAGATCTATCAAGATGGGTTCACACACTATTGAAACCCATTTTCACCATGATCTCCCTGAGCACCGGCCCAGAGAGGTTTTACTCTATCCAGCAACACCTATGAAGCAGATGAAGTCTCACCCAATATGTTAGAGGGAGTGTTCCAAGAACCACTTTGCCTTGATTTTGATTATCACATTTGTGATCGTAGCTATGATGTTATCAACATGATCCTCCACCATTCTTTTGGCATTGCTTCCTTCACCCTACTCATGTCTCCTCTTCATTCTGTCATCCTCAAATATTATTTCATCCTTGAAAGCCATATGAGTCTTGAATGACTCCTCCTATTATTCCTTATCGCTTTCATCTAACGACACCTACTCTACCGGTGCATCGGGCAGGGAAATTGCCTCAGTATCTAACAAGTATTCGATACTTATCAGGACTTTCCTCTCTGCAGGACAAACAGTGAATATGGCATCAATTTCTTCATCCGTCAACTTGTCCATAGTGAAAATTAACTACTTGTCCCCATCCCAATGTGCTTGGATGTGAATAGAGTGTGGGCACATCGCAAACCATGTGACCCTATGATATCTTATCATTGCTTCCTTAGTCATAAATGGAACCTTCCTTGTTGCAACATGTAGCACATCCCAATAGAGATAGAACTGAATTGCATTATCAATCAGTCATTCCCTTTGGTTGATATACCACAAATTCTGATACCTTGCACCCTTACATTCCTGGGTGACTTCAACTTCCATGACTTAATAATATTTGGGCTCCATCCATGCAACTACCACAATCAAAATAAACAACCTTGAATAATCAAGGGGTGCTTACATTCCTATACGAGCATCACATCCTATGTTAACTGATTCAAAAAGAAGAGTGACTACTTCATTTGTACACCTTCTGTGCACTGGTCTGCTTATGCAATGACCCCAGACGTACATTGGTTCGGTTGAGTTTACCTATCCATTTTCACCACCAATATCTTCTTTGCAACCCTAAAAACTTTTTTATTGATTGTTTTAATGAAATAAGCCCTCTTGTCTCAGAAAACATCATATTTCTTATTTAATTTGGCCACCAACTTCTTGTCATTATATTTCTCACAAAAGTACTGTAACGTGTCGTCCCCTTTATCGGTAACCCCTTGACTGGGTTTGGAGCCTCTGGCCAGTTTTTTGAGTCAGCAATGTGCTTTTCTACCCCTCCATTTTGTCATCTTCATGCTCAAAAGAAACTTTCTGCATGGATGCAAACTAGAAAGGAAGTTTGTGTCCCCTCCTTGATCAGCCTTCTTCGCAACCCTCCCCTCTTTTGATAACACAGTTAGATGGGGAGCCTAGAAGAAGGGCCACATTGCTTCTGGAAAACACAAAACTTTGTAGTGGTTTGTCATTCATGTACTCCCCATCCTCCATGAGGTGAGCTCTCCCATAGGAAATATTGTGGAGCATGCCTCCACCCTCCCCACTACCTTCGGTAAGTGGACTTCACAAATGGGGCGATGCAGGCATTAGACCCCTGATGCTCCAGCCTGAACAATAGCTCCCACAAAGCATAGCTCAGTACTGCCCTCTTGTGCAGAATCCTTTGAGGCAGTGATGGTATCAGGGGTTCCTAGAAGAATGCTCACATGATGTGAGTGTCCAGGAAATGCGCAGCTATAGGTGTGGCTATCAAAAGACAGGTGTATCTCTCAACATTCTTCACGTCTGCGCCCCAATGGTTGGTGCTATCCCTGGTATGAAAAATCAAGGCAACAGATGAGCATGGAAACAAGCTCACCAACCATCATACACCCATATGGACAAGCTTCTCGAACCAAATCACCATTACCAATCTCTTAGAAACTCTAGGTACTTATAGCAAAATGAAACTTTTGATTCTGCCTTGTTGAAGCCTCAGTTGTGTATGTGGCTGAAAAGGGTGTCTAAAGACTTACAACACATAGAGAAGACCCAACAAAATGCTTCAAACAATATCATGCAAGTATTGATTTATCCTCGAGCTGCTTAAAGTAGTGATCTCCCATGGATATTTCAATAGCCTCTACTGGATTTGGAGATTTTGATCCATAGAGGATATGTTTCCCAAATTGGAAAACAAGATAGGTGGTATAAAGAAAAGGAAAATCAAACCTAACTATGTAAGCAATCTTGATCAAAATCTAAACTTCCTAAAGCGGATTTTGAATTGATTTTGTAGGCGAACCAGAAGTGTAAGAAGACAAGTATTCTCATCCAATCAACAAAAATTCAAATCAGATTAGGAACTCATCACCTAACTCACATCTAATTAATGAAAATTAACTAATCAATGAATTCAAATTATATCATTCATAGTTAACCTACATAGCACATGTAAGTTGAAAAATAAACATATTTTGCTACAAAATGTCACTGTTCAATCAGTTGTAGAAATAGATAAAGACAGTTGAAAGAATAAATTCCTTAAATATTTATCAATGCATTAATCAATAACAAAAGAGAAATCTAATTTATAGACAAATACATCTATTAATCGCTAGTAAATAGCAACATCGTATGTCCATTTGAAACAAGGAAAATTGAGAGCTATCAAAGAAATTCAATCAGACCAATGACAAGAGATAGGAAATAACAATATTGTATTATTTCAAAATTTAGCAAGAAATTACATAAACCTTATAAAAAACCAGAGGTGTTTTTCAATCTCTCCTGTGCCAATCTTTCCTTTTTTTTAAATTCCCTTAATACATTCAAGAACTACCTTTTAAATAATTATTACAAAAAAATGAATCTCCCTCAAAAGGGGGTCCAAAAACCTAAACAAAACTAATATCCTATAAAATCCCTCCATATTTTCCATATGCGTAACAATTCCTAAATATCAAGGTAACTAACAGATTCAATGCCAAGCTGGACATTGCATTTGTGACCTTCAATTTCATTTTTAGCTAGTTTATGCCAAAAATGAATATAGATGTGGATCTTCCCTTCAATTGCAAATGGTCATTTAATTAACCGATCCACATCATATATACTGACATGATGAAGCTCCTTGATCTGCTCTTCTGCCTCATCTATTCTCTATTCAACTTTCTCAAACATTAACCCTGGTGGACATGCTTTGTCAATGAGTACCATTGCAAGAAAGGATAATTCATCCATGAGACTGTCTGCAGCATACCACCTTCTACTAAAAATAGCTTGTGCCTTCTTTATAGCTTCAGTGACATTTTCATCCAAATCCTCCCAGGCTCTTAAGATAGTCCTGATTCTCTTAAACTGGAAGTTAGTGAAAATGGTGACATTGTCGAGCTTCTCTTTCATATACCTTTGCCAGTCTGTAACTTCATCATAAGCTTTTGAAGCTTTTTTCCTTTTTCCACCAGATATTCTAAAAAAGCAGACATTTTATCAAAAGTCACATGAGTTTCAAAAATGTTATCCAAAGTTTTAAACAACTCATTGACTAAATCATGATGTTGCCTATTGGCTCGAAGAGCTAGCTCCTTGAATTCCTCCTAAAAAAACTTAGAAAACAAAGATGAAGTTGCACTTGCAGTTGCATATTCATTTTGTTTTTCCAACAAAAATACTTTCTGTACCAAAGTAGCATTGGTAGTATTTTCTCTCTATAACTCATCATAAAGAGCAACATTCCTCACTTATAATTCATCATACCTGTCCTCATGTTGTCTTTTGACCTGTTCCAGTTCCCCCTTTAATCTGACAATTTATTCCTTTTGCTTATCGAATTCTATGTTCATAGTATTGACAGCATCAAAATTAGCTCATGTAAAAGCCCCTAAAACAGATGCAACATCTGTAGCATCCACCTGTGGATCACCCCATCGTTGATTCCATACAATTTCATTTGAAAGAGATGAATCCAAATTACTCTAATCTCTACTTCTATTATTTCCCCTCTTCACCACTGATTTGTCAACTTTTCTATAACGATAATCTCCTAGAGATATTACAAAGTATTCATTGAATTCATCTCTCATCTCATCAATGGGGGGTACATTAATACCTGTGAATATCAAATAGGAGGTCTGAGTCATGGTATGAGAAGGTATGGGCATAGTAATATGAGAAGTGAATGAAGTGGAAGTGTTACTTTGGGTAACAGTTACTTCAAGGGTTGAAGGATTATCTGAAATAGAAGTTTCAATGGATGAAACCTGCATAGTAGTAACTCGAAGTGATGATGGTGAAAGTGTTGAGGCTTTCTCATGAACAAGAGATGATAGTGAACTAAGAGAAGGGATATGCATTGGAAATTTAAAAAATAGAGGTATAGTGGATGATGGAATGTACATTTGCATAGAAACATGTATAATAGAATGGGGTAAACATGTGACATCTTGATATAGCTGAGACATAAAGGGTGTCATGGTAGAACCAATAGGCAAGGAAGATAAGGCTATGATTGATGAGAAGAGTAAAGTAGAAGATGATGGGCCAAGCTGAGAATAAGGTTCTGATTGTGGTAGAAATGATGAGGACTTCTTGTTGTTTCCACTAAACAAATTCATAAACTCTTGTAAATCATTACCATTTCTAGGTTCCGTAGTGATAGGAACAGGAGAAATCCTTTCATCCTCTTCCTCTAAATGGGTCAAATATATAGTAGAAGGAGGGATGGATGAAACTTGAACCTTCAATTTTTTGAATGGCTTCTCCTCAATTTGGGTTTTTTCAAGTTGAGCTTTCCCAACAATGGTATTCACCTGAGTAGCTTCAGTTGGTTCAGAAGTTGTAATTTATTGAGTGTCCAATGTCAAAGTCATCCTGCTTAGCTTCTGTTTGATCTGCTCTGAAGTATTTAAATAGGATTTAGCCTACTGATCGACAGATTCCTATGGGATTTCTTCCATGGGGCATTTTCCTTTATCTGTAGCTGAACTAGTTGCTATAGATGTGTCTTTTGTTGCTTGAGCCTCCTTTTCTTCTTTGTCTTTCATCATCTTTTCTTGAATATCTAATTCCATTTCCTTATAGTGTCAAACCATGTCCTTGATTTCCTTTTGATACAGTAGGATTTGATTATGTTCTTCTTTTCTTTTATCCCTCACCAAAACCTCAGAGAAAGTATCAACCCCCTGATAGATGAAGTCATTTGGGACTTCTTCATGAGTGTACCCTGCTTGGAAGTGATTCTGCTTAAGGTGAAAATCAACAATCCCCTTGGGATCATGTTGTCTCTTACTAGAAAAACCCAACTTGAGAGACACAATGTGATCACTGATTTCAGACACCTAGGTGGAGCTTGTAATGCTCAAAGATCCCAATGTTAGGGGAAACTTGGGACAAAATTTCCTTTTAGACGTTTCACACTTCTTATATATTCCCTCGGTGACTGTTTGAAATGAGATTTATTCAAGAACTAACCTAGCAGGCACGACCTTTGGTATCATATGAGTAGCATTGCTGCCAAATACCCTAATTCATGTGAACGACTCACTGACGTACCAATCTCCCATTGTGGCTATAAGGGATTTTGCTTCAAGAGAGAATCCAGGAGCTTCCTTATTGAAAATTAATAAATAGACACAGCCGAGGAAGCTCTCACAAATGTCATAAAATATGGTCACATAATTGGTGTCCCACAACTCCGAATGGTAAATGTGCATAGGTGGGGCTAGTAGTACCCAACTCCATCCCATATTCAGATAACAAAACTCAGCACAAAAAATGTCCACAATGTAGGCAGAGAAGAAGAAGTTGGGTTTCTTCCTCGCAGTAGCTTTCTGAAATTCTTATATGGCTATTTTGTGTTCTAAATACAGGATCAAATCCCACGGTAGAGATTCACCTGTAGTTATAACATGATGTGCAATCAGAGCCCATTCTTCCTTGAAATAGGAACAGTTAGGGAGACCGTAGAGCCTGCACAACATCACTGCAAGCAAGGACTAGGGTTCCTTAAACCATTCAATAGGGTAGAGTTCATCTTTCCTTTAAGAAAATTTATGTGGTTAAGCTATCCATGACTTCAGTATTTGGTCAAAATTGTACCTAGACTTAGAAACTTTAATGAAATAAGCATTAAGGAGCTGCCTAAAACGTTTGAGAGCATAAATTTTAACAAAAGTCTCAGAACGGAAATTGGAATGTATCAATCCAGTACTATTATTAAAATAATAGTCTTTTGTATTCGCATGGTCAATAATCCATCTGACTCCATTATTGTAAGGGAGAACGACAGGTCTTGCAACAGTCATGCAGATGCCGGAATCCCTAATTATTTCATAAATAGGTTGGTTATCTTGAAAGTCTGAAAGGTCATTGTTGTAAAAAATGGAGTAGATTCGGGACTAATATAACTGGTAGGTCTCACTAACTCGGCCACTGGTATCAAAGAAGACACTGAAATTCAGGTATTTGGTCAGCATGTCTTTCTACAGGTTTTTGTACCGGGTGATTTGAGGTGTTTTGGAGGTTGACATGTTCTGTTAGACGCATAAACTAGAAATTAAAACTAATTTATATAGGAACAAGAGTAAGCAATGCAAATTTGGAAAGGCTACTTGAAAACAAACCTAAAACCAGAGTGAATAATGGATAAATTTCTTGGTAAAAACCTCAAGGTAAATTCACACAGCACAACAAGTTACAGTGGTAAAAATAGTGAAGAAATCATGAATAAGACTGACATATACATAATTCGCGAGAAATTATTCAAACAGTAGGATGAGGATGAAAACAATGGGCAAGATCAGGCTTTGTGGGATGTAGGATTAAATCACAAAATCCAAATTTTATTAACCATTCTGTAACCCACATTCTGCATTTTGTGGGGTGCGAGGTGCATAATCACAAAACAAAAAAACTTTATTCAAACCTCTCTGCATCCTACATACCGCACTTTGCGGGATGCGGAAACATGCAAACTGAACAACATTAAAAATGACACCCTACACCCCACATTCTGCACTTATGTGGGATACAGGTTGCAGGTTGACGAAAGAATATCTATAAAAATTCTCTCGCATCCCGCATTCCGCATTTGAGGGTTGCAGGATGAGGAATTTTAAAACATATAACTACAAAATCCTACATTCTGCAATTTGCAGGTTGCGGGGTGTAGGTTGCAGAATTGCAAAACAATGCGAAACAAAACTATCTTTCTGCATCTTAAAAACACACAAATCAAGCATAGATTTTGGGAATTTTGGTTAAGTTAGAAAATCCTAGAAGTCAAAAAAAATGTAATAGAATCCAAGAAATGGACAAAGGGTTCTATTAAGTTACCTTTGTATGTGTGATTGGGCTCCCGTGTGAGAATAACATGGGATCTGTTGTACCTACAAAAAATGGCGACTGGCTGGAAGAACCAGTTATCTATGTAGAACAATAATCTTTTACAATCAAAACCTGTCAGTAGACAAATGATCAACTCGGAGATTACAAGAAATGTTAGTATAAGAATGTAAGCAACAAAGAATTATCAAAGAATGATTAATGCATTTCCACCCATGGTCATTTTAAAGATAATGCAACTCTGATTCAGATGGCATGGAGGTTAAGAGTCACTCGGACTTAGGCTGACATAGGCACAGAGTTTAGGTTTAACCTGGGATCAGACCTTAACAATTTTGGATCTTCACACATAGGCCACTAAAACCATCATTTTTATTTTATTTTATTTTTTGCATTGACATGGGACCACTGCCCCATGTTTTGGTGATCAGTTCCATTCACAAACCTGACTTGGAAAATGAACAAGTTGGCTTGGTAAGGAGACCTCTTGTCTTCCATACATATGGTTGAAAGCACCTATCATGGCTTGAGAACCATCTGGTGATAATTTCAGTCCAAATCAAATCCATGATCATAGTAAGGTTGGACTTAGATAGGACCCCCTCGTCCTTATGTACAATAATCTTCTTTTTGGGAACGACTGGGGTTTTATTTGTATATGGATTGCAAGACACTACCATGGCTTGGTTTCCATATAATGGTAGCGTTACTCACCGATGCTGTGAAAATCATGAATGAGTCAACCTATGATAGGATCTCCCATCTTCCAGAAAACTGGAATCCACCTCCCCAAATAATAGGGAAAAGATATCATTCCACTAAGCACATGTGAACCTAATGAGCTGGCTCGTGATGAGACCTCTCATATTGCAACCCACATAATAAAATTATATGTCCGTGATTGAATTCCAAAAAAATAAGACTGACCAGGTTATAGAGGTATGCTGCAGTGCTCTATTGAGACCTTAGACAAGACGAACCCCTTCTTCCATGACCTTCATCACAAGAGTAAAGCAAATAGGATATATTGACCGAGATGAGAGCCCATTAATATGAAATTCTGTAATCATTGGTTATCATTCACATATAACAAATCCTGATACAAGTTAGGTAAGATGGAAAATGATGATTTTCTTAAGGTTAAGAGTATTGAATATTGAGAAAGATTGATTGCTCATCATTTCCAGATGTGTAGAGATTACCAAAAGTCTATTAGTATCAAGCAATCACTCAGAAAATATAAAGAAAAATAACACACCAAACCTATGTACAGGTTTGAATAATCTTCTCCAATGAAATACTTTTTAAGTAAGAAAACATTCACTCGATAAGTGTCAACGACTCCTTCGAGTGTTTGTAACCGAAAAGTACTACGACCAATATTTTCTGTAACAATGAATGGTCCCAGCCAAAGGCGTTGTAACTTGGTATACTCCTTGTTGTCTTTATGTTGCTTGTCCCATCTTAACACTAAATATCCCTCTGAAAATTCTCTATCAGAGGAAAACCTTTTTTTGAACCATTATTTCACCAACTGTTGATGTTGATAGAATTTTTTCTTGATTCTTCCCCTATCTTCCTCTAGCTTGAGAAGAGAATCAATCCTCTACTGTATTGGAGAAGAATAATTCTCTTGGATGGATTAGGCCAACTGCAATGATGGGATGGTGAGATTAGCTGGTAGGACTACTTCCTTGCCATAAAATAGGAAATAAGGAAAGTTACCAATGGCTTCCTTTGGAGTGATTCAATCTTCCCAAAGAGCATTATAGAGTTGGGTATGCCAATTTTTGTGATGTGAAGCCACTGTTTTTTTTTCAGGATGTTTATCAAGTTTTTGTTGGAAGATTCTACAATCCCATTTCCTTGAGGATAGTAATTGGCAGAAAATTTAAGCTTAATCCCCTTTTCAAGGGTGTGGCTAGTTAATTCAATGGATTGGAAGTATGATGCATTGTCAAAAATGAGAAACTTAGGGGTTCCAAACCTGGTGACTATCTGCTTTTCAAGAAAGGAAATTACCTGGTTTGTGTTACACAGTCTTAAAGGGACTACTTCAACCCACCTAGGGAAATAATTAGTGGTTGTCAAAATGTATTTGTGTTGTAAAGAAGATAAAGGGTTGGTAGGTCCAATGAAATCTAATATCCACTTCTAAAATGGGAATTGGACTGCTACTGGATGCAAAGGGGAGGAAGGTTTCTTGAATTTTCCCGCGCACTTTTGGCAAGGCTCACATATTCTGACATATGCATGAGAATATCTGAATACGGTAGGGTAATAGTATCCTACCCGGATGATTTTGTGAGTCATTGTATCACCTGATAAATTCCCACATGCAGGCCCTGCATGAAATTGAAAAGGAACTCGTCAGTGTGGTCCTTTTCCAGACATCTAAGAAAAACCCCATCATAATTATTTCTAAATAGAACATTATCACTAAGTTGATAAGGGGATGATTTCATCCTTAATGCTTTGTGTTTCTTGGGATCAAGGATTTCAGGAGAAAACCCATTATGAAGAAATAACTTTGTGTGATCATACCATTCAGATGTCGTTGTTTCAAGTGCATTAACAAAACCTGTAGGTGTAGCCTCTTCCTGTTCCTAGTCGGTGTGCTGATCTCCAGGATCATTCGAATGGTTCGTGAGTTGACACAACCCTTGTCCCCTAAATATCTTTGTAGGTTTGATCTCTAGATCATCTTCTTGTAGGGTCATCATGCAGTGAGCTATTTTTTCTCCCAACTCCTTTTGGACGAGGACATTGTGAATGGCCGCATATGGGACAATCACCTTGGTCCTTGACTTCAAAATATAAGGCTTGTAACGTTTTACTAATTGATATACCATGTAGGTCTATTTATCAACTTGGGAATAGTTTAGTTCAGCTCCTTTGAATGTCGAACTCATGAAAGAAATGGGGATCTCAGCGTCAACATGATTTTTTTGTGTTAGGACAGCTTCATAAGAAAAGTCTTTAGCAAAAGTATAAACTATAAAATATTTACTGAAATCTAGAGACATAAGAGCAGGCGCTTTTGCTATAGCTCTCCTAATTTCAGTAAATGCATCCTTCTGTTCATCGAACCACTTAAATGGTACATCCTTTTTAACTAAAAATTGTAGGGGTTTAACAACTTGAGCAAAATTTGGAACGAATCTATGGACGGAATTAATCTTTCCCAAGAATAACTGCATTTCTTGATGGGAGTTAGGAAGGCCGATCTTGGAGATTTCTTCAGCACACTCTAGATCAATGATCATACCTTCCTTCGAGATGATGAAACCTAGCAACTTACCTTACGTCACAGTGAAGATCGAATTCTTAGGATTGAGGGAAATCCCAATTTTTCTGCATCTTTCAAATACCTATTTCAAAGTGGATAAATGATCTCATAATTTTTTAGAGTAAATGGTTACATCATATAAGTATACAATGATAGAATTATGGATTAAGCCCTTGAAAGCTATGTCCATAGCTCTCTGGAATGTGGCTCCTACGTTTATTATCCCAAACAACAATTGTTTGTATGCGAATGTTCCCAAAGGAGTTCGAAAGGTTGTTTTAATTTGATCATCGGGGGAAACCAGGACTTGGTTGTAACTCAAAAAACCATCTAACAGTGAGAACATCTTAGATCTGGCTACTTTCTGCAAAATCTGCTCCATTGGAGGAACATGATGATTGTCTTTTTCAGAGACCCGGTTCAAATTTCTAAAATCTATGCAAAGTCTACTTTCCCCATTCTGAACAGGTACTAAGTTAGCGATCCACTGTGTGTGTCTGATAGGAAATATGATCATGGCCAATATTAGCTTATCAAGTTATTTTTTGATAGAAGGCTCTAATCTGGGGTGCATTTTCCTTAGTTTCTGCTGATGTGGTTTTACCTCAAGTTTGATCGGGATGTTATGGTGCATGACACTAGTATCGAATCTTGTTGGTGCACCCTATAAAAGAAAAGAGTGTAATTCATTTTATTATGAGTTTATTTTAATTGGGTTATTACTCAAAAGGGAAAATGGTCATGCAACTAATGATGTTATGACACAACAAGAAGCAAAATGCACACCTAACAATCAATGCAAATGCACTGTGTCAAATGAAAAATAGGGTATGCTACTACGTGAAGTAAAAAAATTTCATTCAAATGAATATGCATTCATTCCTATATGAAAATATGGCTAATACTCTCCAAGCAAACCTAATGCAAGTACCATGCAAAATGCAAAATGCAACAATGCATAATGATGCGAAAAGCAAATGTTTTTATATTTTTTGAATTAAAATGAGATAAAAAGAAAAATTATGACTCTACAACCCCCAGACTTTGCAAGCACTATTAGACAGCACCCAAGCAAATCACTAAGGTAAAAGAGACCTAATGCACTAATCCCAAAACAAAAAATATAAAATGGAATGACAAGAACATTTTCAAAAATTTAAACTAAAAAGCATCTCTGGTTAGAAACAGAGGTGTATACAGACTCCAAAAGCATCCAAGAAGACTCAGCAATCATCCAAACTCACCCAGCAACACTTAATATTTTCTGAAAAAGAAAAACTTAGGGCATATGCGACTGTGTGTAGAAAATCCTCGTATATATATCGCTATTCCAGGAAAAACCACATGTACATGTGACTGTAAAGACAAAACTCACGTACATCAAGAAAAAGAGATAAAAAATCATTTAAAAAGACAAGCTGAGAAAAAATTTACTCCTATAAGACACTAATAGGAAAACATGCCCCCAGACCCGACTCAAAAATAGAGAAATCACAGCAATTCAAGAACATTGAATGTTGATAAAACCCCCAAAGGAAATGACTAGGAACTCCCCAATATGGTCGCCAATTCTGTTACAGAGAAAACTTCCTATGGCTTGGGGTACCACAACAGACAGAGTAACTGCAGAAATTAATCCCTTGCCAATATGTAAGAGAAATAAACATCTAACACTAAAATATCTTGAAACATACCTTATTCTGGATGGTTGATGTAGATCCCCGTTGAGCTTTTCCAATCTTGCTTGTGTTAGCAATTTTCTCTCTCAACAATCAGCAAACAAGACAAGCATGCTATATAATTGTGTTAGAACTACTCTAGCATATATAATCAATAACATATAAGCATTTAAAAGCATCCATGGTTTCAATATTCATTTAAATACACATTATTGGACAAGAAAATATATTTCTATTAATATAAATCAGAGATTATAAGAATGACAACCTCTATCGGCATGTCTGCGAATCGAAGAAATTGAGTCCTCCACCTGGGACTCCACCACTTCAATCCTCCATCTCTCAATAGCAAGCTCACAAGAAAAGGCAAGCTTAAGAATAACACAAAGTGATCCAAGGGACAAAGGGATGCAGACTCAAGTATAAGCTCTGGAAACAATGGACTATAGTTTTCTCGCTCTTTAATTCCTCTCCCCTTTCAATGTATCCAAAGGGTTCCTTATATGGTGCCTCAATGGGGTTATGGAAGGTCGAATCCGAGCGATCTCAAGGCATATGGAAGGCCAAGAGACAAGTGAATTGGCTCCACATCAAGGAAAACTACAAAACTATTTGGCCTTTTGCACACATCCTGATGTACGCAGGTTTAAGGGTCATATCCACGTATATACATGAGAATAGGTTTAAAATTCATGTATGGAAAATAATGCATGTTTTTAGGGGTGATATTGGAAACATCAAAGGTACAAAAATGGTCCATGGGGTCCAAAGAGTTTGCAGAGGGATAGGGAAGGCCATAAATGTGTGATCCACCATGTGTGGTAAAATTAGATGTAACACCATCTATCTTCAACCTTATTTGTTCATTTCTATGGCTACGTGTTTTGACCATATAAGGATTTACCACCGTAAATCTAGATCCCCTCTTCATCTGACGGATCTAGCTAACGGAATCCGCCAACCTGATAACATGAAAGGCACTTGCATAATTTTCAATGAACAGGATCATTTTCAAATCCCTCAAACTCATAATTCAAAAAAATTGAACATAGTGCTAACACGTTCTCTTCAAATTCATCGATAAAATTAGGAAAATTAGGCATCCCTTCATACATCGGTAACTCAACAACCTCTATTGTGACCCATTGTAGTGATTGAGTGATTCTCCCACACTTCTAGATCTACACCTCATGTATCCAATTCTGCAAATTTTCTAACCCGTCATTAGATTCTAATGATGCAAAGCTTGAAATTCATCAACGTTGCTGCTGCAACTGCTTCCCCCCAAACAAAATTGCTATTTTAGGGCTCCTCCTTTATCTTTGTTTAAAAAGTAGACTTAGATTTATTTTCATTTTAATAAGTTCACCCTAGAAAACTTAGTTTTTTTGAAGTCTTGAGAAAAGAAGGTTTTTGGTTAAGTAAAACTCATGGCTTAGCTCCGATGTATTGGAGGAATGTGGAAAGTTTCTCTATTGTATCAGAGGAACTTGGCCAATTAATCTAACATGGTCGACATGATCAAAATTATTTTTCTTCTCACGTTTTTTTGGGGGAACTCAGTGAGTGATACCGATACGGTCAAAAGAAATCGGTGAGTGATGCCAACTGAATGGTTAGCACCTTTGCTAAAATTTGAGGATCTTTACATATGCATCTGCACTAATTCACCTACAAAGGTTTAGACTAGTAAAAGAAAGAGTAAGGTTAAAAGATGACCGCAATGGATGACCTAGATGCACACCAGAGAAGATCAAAGGCCGAAAATAATTTTGGAGAAGGGAAAGTCAAGAGCAGAAAAGAATAAAGGGAAAAATTCGGTTGTGAAAGATGGTAAACCCGAGTTACTCTTTCTGTAGTCTGAGATCTGACGGTCAAGGATGACTCTAGGATAAATCAACAACTCAGAAAGGAGTAGAAAGGAGGAATTGGAAAGTGGAAATATAGAAATTTGGTTACGAAAATTTAGAATTTTTCTTTTGGTCATCTCGTAAGATTGACAGTTCAAAAATCTTCCGCACAGATCAACGACCCAGAAGGGAGCGGAAAGGAATAATCAGAAGAAGAAAAAAATTTGAGCATCGTGAAAGCAGAAATCCTGCTTTTCGCATCCCACATCTTGATCTCAGATCAACGGCTAGGAAAGTTTCTATCTAAGATCAAAGGTGTAAAAAGAGAAACATGCGCACAGGATAAGTAGATTTCCTGATATGCAAAATTTTGTAGGCTCTATGGCTTTCAACAGCCCAGATCAACGATAGATAAAGGTTCACGACAAAAGTGGAGTAAGATCAACAGAGGAGATGAATTATGATGATCTAACATGCTCATAGAAAGTAACTTTTCATGTTTGGGGAATTTATTAAAGGGTTGCATGTTTTAACGGAGAATATCTAATTGGGAATCAATCTTTGATAGAGAGTAATTTCATTGATTCAACATGCACAGATAAATGAACATTTGAAATCTGTGGAATGTTGTACGCCCTTAAAGCTTGAATGACAAAGATTTAAATAAGATTTTGATCAAAGGATGGAAACAATTTCGCATGGTGAAATAACATGGAGAAAGTCAGAATGGATATTTTTCAGAATTGTGTATAGGCCACATCTTCCAATGGCTGATATTAAAGCTTGATCCATATCAACGACTTAGGTTGATTCCACAGATTGAAAGAGTGAGGATAAGTGAATTCTTGATTTTAGTGGAATGTAGTAGGGGTATCACTTTTCAATGGTCCAGATGAAAGGATGATTTAGATTAATGAATGAAAATGATTTCTCTAATCTAGGGTGCGAGGGAGATAAGAACTGAAAAACCGGTGAAATGGAGCTAAAGGGTATAGGAAATGGATGGTGTAGATTTCATCTGGGAAAGCTCAATAGTCCAAAAAAATTTCAATGGTTGAATATGAAGGGATGAATGAAACTATTGTAGGCCAGTTGAAGATTCTCTAAACAATCATTTTCATCAAGCAGGCCTGGGTCCCAGGTGTCAAATTTTCCTTTTTGATCCACAATGCGCTTCCCATCGTGCTTTCTTGATTTGTTTTGTGATCATGGTGAATCTACCAGATCGGAATTTGTTAGGATTTTATGTGTGTGGGTTTGATTCCCATATCAGAACTGATTTTTGGCTCTATTTCCAGGTTGTTCTTGGGAGCTTAGTACACTATAAATGTAACCTCAATAGAGGAACAAAGGGTTCGACATTCATATTTTGAAGCCTCTGTGCTTGGTTTTGTGGCTCTAAATTTTTTCTTGGAAGTAGTAATGCAAAGTATTTCATGAGTGTCTAAGATTCATCATGGTGTTCAATGTTCAATCTATTTTCTACTGTTTGCTTCATTTTCATGTATGTGTAGCTTATGATAATGTGTTTCTAGTTGTATGCGAGGAATTCGTTCTCTATTTAGCGCTCCCTACATTAGACAATGTGTTTGTTTTGTGTTTATGATAAATGCCTTGGAATTCATCCTCAGATAGATGCTCCATTTCATTTAGCATCCTTTACTGTTTCTTCCTCTAAAGGTGTCTCAGGATATTCATCCACAGGTAGGTGCCTCCTGTTTCATTGGGCTTCTTCTCATTTCCCCCTGCCATCTCTCAAAATATATTTAGCGTAATATTAACACTTAATTTTCCTTATATTATGAATGTTATCACTAGTCATTATGTTGTAATCCCTTGAATGTTTCATCCTTTGATTCCATTTCCCAATGGTATTTAACATTTGTCTGTCTTACAATCTCCAAATTACAAATATTTTGTTCTTATCAGATATCTATACTTCTGAATGCTTGCATAAAGCCATATGTGTATGTGAATGTTCTTGTGACAAAGAGAGAGCCCTCTTTGACAGTATAGGATAGAATATAGTCTAAATATTGGTTTGAAAGGTTACCCCAATGATTCTCTTACCAAAACCATAGGAAAATTATTGGGTGATAAAATCTCCGCGCCATTGCCAAGGAATAATCACTATTATCTCCTTGGGGAAACGACATTGTTTAGTTCTACGACCTCGTTGAGAAGCCATTCATAGACACATATTGGTTGTATATGCTCCAGCAACTCCACTCAAATTTTTTGGAAGGTGACTCCACTAGGAAATACTACTACCATACTGGGGAATGAGGGTTCAAATATTCCCTGGGTATGAACTATAGAGTTTCATATTTGATTGTTGATGGTGAAAAATGATCAAACATCAAGAAGGTTGTGCATATTTCACCTAGCAACTCCATCTGAAAAGAATCCAGTCTTCATAATGTTCTATGGAAGCTCCACTGTCAAATGGTTGCAAAGTGTTAGGAGCTTTATTTAGTTTCTTCATCATCAAGATGAGTTCTATAGTTGTAATGTATGATCCTATGAATCGTTCTCATGTTCCTAGTTTTCTAGATCGAATAACTTATATATATTGGCAAAAGTTTCTTCCAAGGTTCAAAGATCAAAAGGGGGATGATGCTGCCATTCATTTGTTTACATTTCATAAGATTATACATAAGCTGGGAGTTGAATTGCATGAGGATTCTTTAATGAAAATATTC
Source organism: Pseudotsuga menziesii (assembly GCA_001517045.1). Taxonomy (NCBI): domain Eukaryota; kingdom Viridiplantae; phylum Streptophyta; class Pinopsida; order Pinales; family Pinaceae; genus Pseudotsuga; species Pseudotsuga menziesii. The sequence continues at coordinate 319,774 of LPNX010679598.1, forward strand.
ATGGTTAGCTTAGAAGGAAATGAAAGGTCATGGCATGATGGATTTCTAGCAGATAGTTTATATTCCCTTAGATACTTTCATACACTATTTCATGAGTATTTTAAATATGAATATCCTTATTTGTTGTTAATTCAAGATTATTGCATGCATGATAAAGGTTTCATTGAAAATTTGAAAGACATATACGGTGATGATCAGTATATGGAAGAAGATATTTTAAAGTTTTACATGAATACTCATTTCAAAAAGAAAGACAAACCAATTTCCATGATATTCAAGAAATTTCCCAGCAGTTGCCAATGTCTTCCTTGACTGAAATGGACATAAGCCAAAACTCTTATTCAACCAGTTATATTTCTTTCTCTAAAACTGATGATAGTTTGTAGCATTCTTCTCAATCTTTGTGTGGCCAAGAAGGAAATTGGGAATGTCACTCATATTGTCCCTCATATCATTAAGCTTATGAAATTTTGTTACAAGAGAAGGATGCCCCTGTTCAATAAGAAATCACCCTTTTGCAGCAACCATTTCTTCAAAGACATAGTATGTTTTATGAAGAATGCAATCATCTTGTTTCAATATTTGTTAGTGGTGGTTTTAAAGAAAATTTTATCCCACCTATATATGATGAGCAAGAAGGTGATGTATAGGAAGAGGGTCATATTTATTTTATTTATGAAGATTGCAATCAACATGCTGAAAATAATTGTTTTCCATTGTTTTTTTCCTCATTTGGATATTTGAAACAAAGATTAAGAGCCTCTAAGCAAACACGGAAACTTGAGGATATGGCATTTTCAGAAATAGATAATGAAAATGGAAAGAAGTCATGCCATCAATCCCATCCTATGAGGAAAACAATAGTTTTCCATGAGGGGTTAAATCACAAAGAAGAATATGAGAAGGGTGAACAAATATAATCTTCTATGTATTCCAATCCTTATTTATATGAACAAGAAGATAGTCATCCTAGTGTTGTACAGCAAGAGGGTCATACTAAATTTTTTTATGAAGATTGCAGTCAGCATGTTGAAAATTTTGTTAGTGATGTTTTTAAACAAGATTTCAGCATGCCTATATATGATGAATGTGAGGATGGATACTTGGATAATGCACTACAAGAACCAGTAGTCTGCAATAGTAGATTGGATCACCAAGAAGAAGAGGAGGATTCCTGTTTCTTTATGTTTTTCAAATTCAGGAATTATTTTTATTGATTCTATTGAAAAACACAATGATATTTTCTTTGAAACACTTGGAAGGAATCAAGGTTTAAATTTTGAGCATTCTTTGCATGGTTTTCTTGAAAAGTAGTTTGGCAGGGTGGTAGAGGAGTTACAATTAGAGCAGCCTTGTCATGGCAAGCACATAACATAAATTTTTGAAGGTTTTCATGATACAGTGGATGAATATGTGGAGAATATTTGCAGTGGGAATGGTGGGTTATGTGTGTGTAGTAAAGATGAGGTCTTATATCATAACCTTTTACCATTAAGTCCTTCCTTTCTAATTTGGATCAAGCATGATGAAGAAGCTCAATCAGTAGATCAATTGCTTGGTTGGCTTCATTAGAAGTCAGAATTTACTTGAATGGGCATTGTTGCTCAGTAAGTAGGGTAGGTAGGTGTGAATAATCTCGACATGGAGAGAATTCATCTTAGCAATTTTTTGGTTAGTTTTGAATATCAGTTCAATTTTTGTTTTCAGAGCATGTTGAGGATTTCAGGAAAAGCTTTGGACCATCCCAATGGATCAGGAACTTGGTCTACGGGGTTCTTTGCTACCTCATAGGGAGGATAGTATCCTCGAGTTGGAGCCACTATTAGCACCTTTGTGAAAATTTAAGGGTATTTACATATGCATCTGCACTAATTCCCCATAAGTGTTTAGACCAATAAAAGAAAGAGTAAGTTTAAAAGATCACCGGAATGGATGGCTTGGATTTATAGCAGAGTAGATCAAAGGCCGCAAATAATTTCTGCAAAGAGAAAATCGAGAGTAGAAAAGTGAAAAGGACGAAATTTAGTTGTGAAATATGGTAAACCTAATTTCTGCTTTCCAAAGTCCAAGATGTTAGTTTTGTACCTAGGGAAGTGTTCCCCTAGTGACTTTTGCCTTAGTCACTTAAATACGGGACATAAAGTAACCCTCGCAATTAATGACTTAAGTGAAAGCATTTGTTGAGCCCAGAATTGGTCCCTTTTTAACCATCCTCAATCACCTTTTCTTCCCTTGTCCTACACCATTCAGCATGCTAATCAGACCTGTTGTCCCCACTTTACTCCCCAAACTGCCAATGTATGACTGGTCATTGTTTTATCTTATTAATGCTTATGACTGTGATAATTAAAGCCGTGTATCTCTCAAATGTGCTAACATGTTATGATTTATGAAGGTAGTTTGAGATAAGTGGACTGCAGGAAGATGGGTCTGAACAAGTCTCGAAAGGAGGGATATTCGCCGCTCAAGAAGATCCTCAGCCCTTCTATCATCACCCAAGGCACATGATTCTAATGCGACATCTTAGACAGAGTGGTGACAAGGCAGCTGTAACAGAATGCGCCATAATTGGAAATCCTGAGTACATTGCTGCTTGAGTATAGTTGTGATCAGAAAAGATCGCCACTCCTGGGCCAATTAACAGCTTTCTCATATTTTCTATGTCTTTACCATGCCATGTTTGTAATAGGTAGTGTTATTTAGGGCACCTGAAGATCAGAGATATTCATGGCTGCCCTTTAATAGGGTTGGATGTTATGAGCTACAAATATAAATATGGAGAGTTGTCTCGACCCAGGGGGTTTCCAAACATATAATTCATTCATTGTATTAGCAGTGGAAGCAATTTGTGTAATCATTCTCTTTTTAATATAAGGAGTTACCTCTGATTTAAGAAGCTTTACGTTGTTTAGCCAGCATCTCTGTGTGAAGGTTGGGCCCGCCTTCCACAGAGATCGCTATGTTACTTTAGGATTTTCTAATTCATCCATTGTGTGATGTCTTGTTAATTTTATTCCTTTTGTACGCAGTTGTAGTAAGTGTGGATTTACAGTATAATTGTGGTTGCATTTACTTGAGATCTATGGGTGGTACAGAGTAACAGTCGACTGGGTAGGTAACTATCTTTTAAGCAATTCATGTGGTAGTTGTGCGCATCCTTATTCATCCTACAGTTTTAGCTGTTATCCCATGAATCCTTGCAACTTATCTTTACTGTTACGATTGTTGAATTTCAGTTGAACTCAATCCTTTGAAATTGAATTCCTAGATTAACATTTGATTTATGCTTGTGGCTTTCAAGAGTAATCAGAGTGAATAGTTGAATTACTTGTTTAGGGATGTGAATAGGACTTCGTTTTATCTGCAATTGTAATTTGAGTCTTATGTTATTTTCCTTGATGCATGTTAGAAAGTAATTGAGATTGTAGTATTTAGAAGATAAATGGGATTACGCAGATTCTTGGGATGAGCATAGTTGCTAGAGGATAGTAGTGTATAATTGTAGCGACTTTGTGTTTAAGCATATACTGTGCATTTATCCTTTGAAATACAAGACTTTCTCGGGTTGACAATAAATATTGTACACTCTATATGTTGGTAGTAATCTACTTGCATATCGGGAGCATGACATTTTGGCGCCATTGTCGGGGAAGGATAAAAATTAAACACCATTGTTAGTTGCAATTTTTGCAATTGTTTCTAGTCAGTCTTTTCTACTTTCTTTGCTGTAATGATTTGGGTTGCATGAATACGAGAAGGGTAAAGCATGATCATCTTTCAAACCCCAAAACCCCACAAAATACTAACAGTGCAGGTGGTTCGGGTCGCAGTCGAGGTCCACCACTGGGTAGAAGGACATTCATCGACGATCTTGTTGACAGAACCGATTCATCCACCAGGGCTCGCCGTCAAGAAATTCCTATCAGAAGAGACCCTGCTGATCCTAGGGTGCCAGTGTCAGGATCCATGGTGGAGGACACACGAGCAGCCGTGACTTCCACAAATATTCCTACAATAGAGGACACAGCTGTTACAAATGGACCTTCTGGTAGAAGCCCGATCTAACAAATTTACGGGAAAGTTGTAACTGAAGAAGAGTGGATGCAGTTCCACCAAAAGATTACTGATCAGTGGAAGAACAAGGAAAAGAACGAAGAAAAGAAAGAAGAAAAGAACGAGGAACAGAGGAAGAACGAAGAGAAGAACGAGGGAAAGAATGCAGGAACAAACAAAGAGGAGAAAACAGAAGAGGAGATGAGTAACAGACACAAGTCTGATGAGGAAGAGGCAATGGGGGGAAACTATCATCATGAAAATCACTCCCTTCCTGAAGGAACGATGGCTACACTACAATTTCCGATTCAACAGCCAGAGGGAACAACTCCTATGAAAAATATCTCACCATCGGTGTTGCCTCGCTTCCATGGAAGGGCGGCAGAAGATCCAGATGAATTCCTTTTTGAATTCGATATCCTCTGTCGCAACTATGATTATGTCACCAATGCACAAAAGCTAAAACTTTTCCCTGCCACCCTGAAGGACAATGCATTGCACCGGTTCATGAGCCTTGGGGGAGGAACTATTACTAATTGGGATAGAATGAAACAGGTGTTCCTGGAGAAATATCAGGAATATTGCAACACCAAGGACAAAAGAGAGGAATTATTCAAAATGGTACAGAAGGAGGATGAAAGTCTGGAGGATTTTGTGGAAAGGTTGTTGTACAATGTGTAAAGAGCTAGGTAGACGAACATGGGGCTGGACGTGCTCAAGATAATCTTGCTTCATGGGATCAAGGATGATTGTTTAGACATGTTAAACCTACTAGGAAAGGTAGACATCTCCAAAGAACCATTTGGAAAGATTGTGGAATTATGTAAGAGATACTCTAGGGGGTCTTCTAGGAACAATAAGCGGGACAAACGGGATAAGCTAGAACGTGATTTCTTCGACAGAACTCAGAAGTCATCTAATGGAGGAGCTACCCATGTAGAGATAGGAAATCTCCTTGAAAATTTTGAAACAGAGATGATGAGCTCCATCTCCTCGGAGATCGATGTCCTGAAGGCAAAACAAAAACAGGCAGTGGAGGATCTCACACTAGGTGTGTTCTGCCCCTGATGTAGAAAGAATCATCCTTTGAGAGAATTCCCACTTGATAAAGTAGAAGTATGTCAGTTGTGTGAGCTAAACCACGACATGAAAGAATGTCCCTCGCTTCCCCAAGTAAAGGTTGTTCTGCAGGCATCAACTTCAGAGGTGGAATCGGCCTATTTTATTGCACAGAAGAAACCTTGGCAGCCTCGAAATCAAGGTATGCCTCTAGACTCGTTTCCATTTTTGAATAATATGAGCAATTGGAATAATAATATGCAAAATGTGAATACACAATTCCCTTCAAATTATGCTCAGTGGAATCCTTCCCAACCCGCAATACAAAATTATAACTCATGGAGTCCCTGGACACAGCCACCGCACCAACCTACGTCATGGTCTCCTGGATGGAGGAATTTCCATCCCAGGAACCACTTTCCTCAACCACCTCCACCAAAATAGTCACCATATTCTCTTCAATACCCCCAATTCCCTCAATATCCTCAATACCCACCTCAGCAGTCGTAGCTGCAACTGCAGAACAATTCTGTCCCGAATGTACCGATGCGACCTCAGCTACCAGCTCAAACTAATCCCAACCCAAATAATAAAAAATTCCATCAATTAGAGACTGTTAACATGCCATCCTACTCTCTTTCCCCTGTACCTTGTAATGATATTCGTTTACAATCGGGGAAAATAGTAGAACCTGTAATTACAGAAGATGCTCCACCTTCTGTGCATAAAGAAAGGGTGAGTCCACAGCATCCGCCCAATACAATTCCTATTATTGAAGATGCTGAGCACCCCTTAGATGGGATGGCTGAAACATCAAACAATAAATTTTACAATACATAGCCTACACAACTGATAAGGCAACCACCATACCTCGAGAGACTAATGCTACCAAGGGCGGGGGGGCAACCTCATTTTAACTTCCTAGGAGAGTTAAAGAATCTCTATGTTAACATCCCCCTTCTTCAAGCTCTTCAAGACGTACCTATTTATGCTAGAACCATTCGAGACCTATGCACCAAGAAACTAGGAAGGAAACCCAGAGATCCTCCCACTATTCACGTCATAGGGAATTTATCTGCCTTGATAACAGGAAATACCCCAGTGACAAAGTATGACAACCTTGGAAATCCTACTATCACTGTACATGTAGGACATACACATATACCCAATGTGCTAGTAGATTTAGGAGCAGTGATCAATGTCATAACAATTGAGACTGTAAAGAAGCTTGGGCTCACTAATATTAGACCGACCCCCACTGTTTTGGAATTGGCGAACAGATCCACCATTAGACCCGAAGGAATTCTGGATGACCTTGTTATCTCAGTGGATTCTTGGGAGTACCCTGCTGACTTTTTGGTGTTACAACCAAAATCGTAGGTGGGAGGACACCCATTTATCCTGGGAATGCCTTGGTTGGCCACACCTGATGCTTGCATCAGCTGTCGATCGGGGTCCATGACTATATCGGATGGCACTGAAACTAAAAGCCTCACCCTTTATCCTCCAGCTCGGCGAAGTCTAGAGGCTGAAACTTCTCTCTGGATAGAACCGGAGGAAGAGGAGGATGTTCAGCCACTATTAAATATAGGGAAGGCCTTAACTTTTAAAAATGAAATGGAATACGATGCTATTAACAATTTTATTAGTGAACCCACTTCAGTCGATAAAAAAGTTTATCAAATCCTGAACATTACCCTGGGCAAGGAAGAACAAGAAAATCTTACAGAAGAAACATTAGTCGGTGACACACACATAATCCAAGTAATGAAAAATTCGAAAAGTATTCCTATAGAGGTAGAGCCTGGAAAAACCTGGAATATTAATCCTAATCTCTCCTTAGATGAGCAGAAACGCCTGATCAGTCTCTTGAAAGAACACAAGGGGGCATTTTCCTGGGAGTATACGTACATGAGGGGTATTCCCTCTAATCTATGCACCCATCACATTTATATTAAAAGTGACTCCCGGCCTGTGTGTCAGCCTCAACGACGAATGAACCCGAATTTAAGGGACATAGTGAAGGAAGAAATCCAAAAACTCTTGGAAGCAGGATTTATATATCTTATTTCAGACAGCGAGTGGGTTTCCCCACTCGTAATTGTACCCAAGAAAAATGGTAAATGGAGGGTGTTTGTCGACTATAGGGAGCTGAACAAATCTACGCAAAAGGACCACTTCCCTTTTCCCTTTATTGACCAAGTACTCGACACCTTATCAGGGAAGAAGTTATTCTCCTTCCTAGATGGGTTTAGCGGGTACAATCAGATTCAGATTGCTCTTGAGGACCAGGATAAAACCACCTTCACTTGTCCCTGGGGAACGTTTTCCTATAGAGTGCTCCCCTTTGGTTTATGTAATGCACTGGAAACATTTCAAAGAGCTGTAATTGGCATATTCTCTGAGTTAGTTAATGATAGTATGGAAATATTTATGGACGATTTTACTCCCTATGTCAAGGATTTTGAGGAAGCACTGGAGAATTTAAAGAAGGTTTTAATTCGTTGTGAACAGACTTAGCTCTCATTAAGCACTGAAAAGTGCCATATGATGATGAGTGAGGGGGTGGTATTGGGGCATTTCATCTCTATCAATGGAATTCAGGTGGACCCCTCAAAAATCAAGGTGATAAAAAATATACCTACCCCTTCAACTAAGAAAGAGGTGCGAAGTTTTCTGGGACATGCTGGATATTACCGAAGATTTATAGGAAACTTATCCAAACTTGCTTCTCCTTTGTTCTCTCTGTTAATGAAGGATGCACAGTTTGTGTGGAGTGAAGCATGCCAGACAACGTTTGATACGCTTAAGGAGAAGTTGTCCATAGCTCCTATCTTAAGGGGACATAATTGGATCCTACCCTTCCATATTTCTTTAGATTCCTCTGATATTTCCATTGGAGTAGTTTTAGAATAGGAGGATGGTCAAGTACCTTATGCCATCTATTATGTTAGTAAAAACTTAGCCCCTGCTAAACTTAATTATACTATCACTGAAAAAGAATTCCTAGCTATTGTTTACTCCATTAATAAATTTTGACATTACATTACTGGATATCCTACATTTGTGCACACTGACCACTCTGCCATTAAATATTTAATGAACAAACCTGTCACCAATGCCAGAGTGACCAGGTGGCTCTTGTTATTGCAGGAATTTGATATTACCATTATAGATAAACCTGGGAAAGAAAATGTCATCGCTGATTTTTTATCTCGTTTCACTAACAGTGATGATAGTTTGCATGTTGAGGACTCTTTTCCAGATGAACATCTATTCGCACTTTCAGCTCATTCCCCCTGGTATGCAGACATCACTAATTATTTGGTTGCAGGAAAGCTCCTGCCACATATGTATAAACGAGAAAAGAGAAAAATCATCCAGCAAAGTGCCAGGTATTGATGGCTAAATGGTCATCTCTTTTACATAGGACCTGATCTTGAAATTAGAAGATGTGTAAGGGAATATGAAATATTTCATATATTGAAGGCCTGTCACGACGAACCTTGTGGGGGACACTTTGCAGATAGCAGAACAGGGCACAAAGCACTGAGAATGGGCTACTATTGGCCGACTCTTTTTAGGGATGCTAAAAGGTATGTTCAGTCCTATGATAGCTGCCAAAGGATGCGCCAGCCCAATAAAACAGATCAGATGCCTCTACAACCTCAAGTAGTAGTTGAACCATTTGATAGATGGGCACTGGATTTTGTTGGCCCTATCAGACCTCTTTCTAGATAGAAAGCTTACATTTTGGTTTGTACTAATTATATGACCAAGTGGGTAGAGGTTGTAGCTTTGGCTAAGGGTAATGACCAGGCAGTGATTGATTTCCTGTATAGTGAAATCTTTACCCATTTTGGGGTACCGAAGGAAGTAGTTACCGATGGGGGACCACAATTCATGTCACATCAATTTGAATCCCTGCTCCGGAAGTATCATGTGCAGCATAGGGTGTCTTCACCTTACCACCCCCAAGCCAATGGTCAGGTGGAGAGTACTAATAAATTTATTGAAGCCATCCTTACTAAAACAGTTAAGAGCCATCGAAAGGATTGGGCTGACAGGCTTCCGGAAGCACTGTGGGCATATTGCACGACTTGGCGTAACACCACAAGTTTCTCTCCTTATGATCTAGTGTATGGAAAGAGTGCCATATTTCCAATTGAGTTTGAATTCAAAACCCTGAAGACAACCACTAAAATGAATTTGGATGTAACAGAATCCCAGAAGAGAAGATTGAATCAACTAAATGAATTGGATGAGAAGCGGTTAGCTGCAGTGGACCAGACTGTGTTGCTTCAGCAACAGAGATCCAATTGGCATGACCAATTTATTAAAAATAAAATCTTCTGTGAGGGATACTAGGCGTTACTATACGACTCCACGTTCAAAAGGGATTTTAAAGGTAAATTATGTACAAGGTGGCTAGGTCCATACTTGGTCGACAGGGTATTTGACAACGGCACTGTCCACCTGGTGACCATTGATGAAAACCGCATACCATTATTTGCTAATGGCCATAGACTGTGACTGTACTGTAAGCCTATTTCGAAAGATGCATTTATTCACAAATTGCCACCGATCCAGATTATCAGCTGGCACCAGGGTAGGAACTTGTCTCTGCCTTTGCCAATCCTTAAACTGTAAATCGCGTTTGAATTACTATACATAAATAATGTTTTTTTTTTCCTACTTTGTTATATTGTTTTTTTTCCCTTTTGCATTTGATCTTATCGTTTGCTGTTGTTTTTCAAAATTTGCAGGGAAGCGCCAGGGGAATGACCAGATTGGGCCTGTCGAGCAGGAGTCGTTTTCCTATGCCTTCCCGTGCCGTGTTTCCTTTTCCTTAAAATAAATTTCCCAGTGGCTGCGACATCTTTCCCGGAGGCTGTAAATATTTTTCCCCGATGACCGTAAAACCTTTTTCCCGGCGGCTGCAAAATCTTTCCTAGCAGCTGCGACATATTTTCCCAGCAGCCGTGAACCCTTTTCCGGCAGCTGCGACATCTTTCCCGGCAGCCGTGAACCCTTTTTCCGGCGGATGCAACATATTTTCCTAGCATCCATGAACCTTTTCCGGCGGCTGCAACATATTTTTCCGGTAGCCGTGACCCTTTTTCTAGCGGCTGCAACATATTTTCCGCGGCCGTGATATTTTTCTGGAAGCTGCAATTACGCTATATTTCACCGTTGTCTCCAGCATTAAGGGCCGCCTTTCTGTTTCACAACCTACAGTGGTAAATCCTGTGTTATTGGAAAATTGCTTCCTACACTGTTCAACCTGCTAGATATGGCTCCGATTCCTCCTCGTGTCGACGAGCTGGTCCATAAGGTGACGGTATTTTTCATAATTCCGACCATGTGGACGCGATGGTTTGTGTTTCGCGGGTAGAAATAATTATGGCAGTATCCCGGTTATAATGATGAAATCAATGAATACGCATGCATTCGGCCTCCGCAACGTCAGCAAACGCACGTTCCACCATTCTCTGAAGGATATCCAACACACAGTTTCACAAGGTATGGCTTTAATTTATCTCGTGATTAAGTATTGATATGATTTAATGATATCAGTCATACCTTTATTTGTATCACCATTATGGTATAATTAAATCTTTCCCTCGTGTGACATAAAACCTAATAACCACCACCTTCCCCAATTCGGAATAAAATTTTGAACATTTTTTTTTGTGCTGAACTTTCCAAATTTTCCTATTCTCTAACATCTCCTCCCAGTGATTCGTGCATCCTTTGCGCTGTAACCTCCATTCTCGAACTATGTAATCCGTGGAATAGCAACCTCAGCCTGAATCCAGGACCATGGGGATTCCATCTTGTTACGAACCTTCAAATACACAGGAGCTCAGTAATAATGTTGCATTTTTTGCCATCTTTCAAGCCGCTGGGTGGACAGAATTTTTCGAATGTCTGGATGGATTCAATCGTGAAGCAGCCTTACAATTCGATATAAACCTTACAGAAACTTACTTAGAGGTTTGGGGGCTGTGCATCGAAGTCTCCGAGGCCATTATCTCTGAGGTGATTGCCATCCCTCAGGTGGGAAGGGCCTAGTTTGGACGTCGAGTCCCTACTACTACAGCATTAAAATCCTTTTTAATAGAGGGGGAGCAGGTTCAATCATCCAGAAGAGGGATAGCGCTACACTCATTGCCGCAGCCATGGGACCAGGTTGTCATCTTCCTCAAGAAGTACATCACTTGTGAAGGCAGGTACCAAACTGTTTATAATTCTGAACTTCCTTTACTTTCTCATCTCCACCATAGGACTTTGTTGAATATTCCATATTACCTCCTTCATGATTTACATCATATGGCAGGATTCGTCCAAGCTGCTAAGCATCCATTTGCCTCACTGACCCACCATGGTATTATCAAATTAATAATTGTAATAACCCTTGCTCGGTATAATATAACCTGGGAGCAATTCACAGCTAGGGCTTAGGAACCTGCTCCCTTACCGGGTGTCCCAATAGAACAGGAACATGCTCATCCATAGCAAGGGGGACACGAACCACAGCAGGAGGACCGGAGCCCCTCCAATTTAGTTTGGGGGGGGGGATGGAACTGGATCAGAAGAAGAGCAACCAGGGGTACAAATAGAGCAATTAAGGGAGAATGTAGATAAAAACCTTGTGGAAAACCCAGATAACAGGGAAGCTCTGACACCAGAAGGTGAAATTGGAGCAGCACTAAATGCTGCGACAATTGAACCTAAAGGTGACAGATCCATGGCAATAGAAGAAAATATCGAGTTGGTAACCATTGAATCCTCACCTGAGTGGGGAGGAACTTTAATTGAGGAAGAACAGTCGGAGGAGCAAGAAAATGCTAGAACAGGGGATATTCCTTCGACCTCAGCTGTGAATCCCGACATCCTAGCTCCATAAAAGAAAACACCACAAAGGAAAAGAAAGAGATCAATTGATGAACTTAAAATAACCTCACCAATAAGAAGGAAAAGAACTAGATCAGCTACAGCAGCAGAGGTAGCCAGAAAAAGATGGGAAACCCTAGGGGCACAGATTGAGTTCCCTATCCTTGTACCGAGGCCAATGGATGCTCCATAAAGGCCAGTCGAGGAAGAACCCCGAATTGAAGGACTTCTGGCTGAGAATACATTATTAAAAGAGGAATTATTTGCCAAATACTTCGAAGGGAATTGGAAACTTGGAAGGAAACTTGCAGGAAACAAGGTGAAAGGAAAATGTACACATTGGTGGAGGCTGCAGACCAACTGGACAGATAAAACTCTACCGAGCCTGGAAAGGAAGATGAGTGAGTGGTCTGGACTACCTGTGGGGAAATCTTCAAGGAGGAAGGCCACAAGATTATAATTCATACATGTACAGCACAACAGTCTGTGCCTACAATAGAGGAAGCTGCAGAAAAAGAAGATGCTGCTACACAAGAACCATCTTTAACCATCCTTGCTGAAGTTGCCACTAATTCTGTGACAGAGGAGCCAAAGGATGAAATCATGTATGATGATGGGGAAAAAGATTGCACTATAACCCCAGAATGCTCCCATGACACAGAAATTATAGAAGCTGAGCCACAAGAGCAAGACATTGATGAACTTGAACAGGGTGCTGTAACACAAGAACCAGCATCCCTGAGTGTACTTATCCAATTGGCCGAGCAAATGGGAGAAGAACCTGGAATGGAGGACACTCTGGAGCTTAATGAAGAATTCTGCACTATAACCCCAGAATGTTCCTGTGATACAGAAATCATAGGAGAAGAATTGAAACAACAGCATGATGAAGAAGTAAGCCAGGATGTTGTTACACAAGAACCAACATCCTTGGAGGTTGCAACAAGGACTCCTGAAATGCAACTAGAAGATAACCCTGGAATGGATATCATTCCTGACATACATTGGAGTGAGGATGAACAGGTACAGACACAATCCTCAGGTGACACCGAAATCCTTGAGGAGCAGCTACACACTGAGGAAGACATCCAATCTCAGCAGTGGAAGGACAAAGAAGACACTGTTACACAAGAACCAGTGCCTCTTGGAATGATGGACGTGGCTATTGAAGGAAGTCCAGGAGGAGTGGCTGTTACACAAGAACCAACAACTCTCAATTTAGCCTCAGCTATGCAGGATGGCCAAAAAGAAGACACTGTCACACAAGAACCAGTGTCTCTATGAGCAATGGATGCAGCTATTGAGGAGAATTCAGGGGAAGTTGTTGTCACACAAGAACCAGCAACCCTTGATCCAATTTCAGAAATGCAGGGTACCCAAGAAGAATAAACTGTTACACAAGAACTAGTGTCTCTAGGAGAAATGGATGTAGCTGTTGAAGAAAGTCTAAAGGAATTTGCTGTCACACAAGAACCAGCAACTCTTATAGTAAACTTAGATGTGCAGGATGCCCAAAAGGAAGAAACTGTCCTACAAGAACCAGTGCTTCTACCCCTTAGAAATTTCATTGACTTGGACTCGGATCAATAGGAGCATCATAAAAAGGAAATCTTGAACCTCACAATGGAAGTCTCAACTCTAAGGCTGGAGGTGACCAAATGGAAGAGCCAGGTGGAGGAGTACCAGAAATGGATGATTTCTCTCAATGAGCATAGAAAAATCATCAGGGGATTGGAAGAAAATTGGGTAGAAGAACGTATGGCCCACAGAGTTCGGGAAGAAGAGCTGCAGAGCAAGTTGAGAGAGTTGAAAAAGTTCCAATACATGCAGCAGGAGAAAGAGCAGATGTATGTTCTTTCTCAAGAACTCTTGGGCACTAGGAAGCCTTCTTCCTCTTATCCAATATTCCTGTTTGAACAATTTGTCTGGTTTAAATTGAAGGCTGTGAAGGAAGGGAGGTCATTTGAAATAACAACCTCAGCAAGGTTCTTGGAGACATTCTTTGGAAGCAATTTTGAGGATCAATATCTGTTGTGTGAAATATACTTGCATGAGATGGCTTGCCCTCTGGACCGCCACTCAAATCTTGTCCCATTTGCAGGGGATGTTCAGCTGAGAGATTTTTCCTCTTTTGTGAGCAATCACACTCAGTGGGAAATTTCTTTTCAAAGCTTTTCTCATAATGAAGTTCACACTAACCTATGGATTCGAAGTGAGCCCTAGAATCCTGGTGTTCTGTTGGCTTGGTACAGAAATTGCCTTTCAAGTCCTCCCCAGGCGCAGCATATAATGAGACTTCAGGAAGAAGTGATCTCCACTTGCACCAACTACATTTCTAGACACCAGCAGGAAGCATTGGAAGGGAGTAAGTACAGATGGTAGGCAGCCTCCCCTGAACTCAAAAGCCGAGACCCCTACTGTTTCAAGAATTTCAAGCAGGCACTTTCCAGGGTCAAGGGATATGTGGGAAGTATCGGGGAATGTGGGGTTAATTGGTTTGGTTTGAAATTCAAATTCCACCTCATTTGGTGGCCATCAAAACCGTATAATGTGGATTTCTCCTTAACTAGGGAAGAGGAGCAGCGATGCTGGAGGTATTGGATTACTCATAGAGGCTTTTTAAAGAAATATGAGGTGCCTAAGTTTCCATACAATTTTTCCTCCCTCCACAAGCAGAGCTCAGTACAGGATTCAAATTCCTAATGATGCAGGTTGTTGCATGAGGACATGCAACATGATAGTTGGGGGGAGATGTTGAGCCTAGAATTGGTCCCTTTTTAACCATCCTCAATCACCTTTTATTCCCCTGTCCTACACCATTCAACATGCTAATCAGACCTGTTGTCCCCACTTTACTCCCCAAACTGCCAAGGTATGACTGGTCATTGTTTTATCTTATTAATGCTTATGATTGTGATAATTAAAGCTGTGTATCTCTCAAATGTGCTAACATGTTATGATTTATGAAGGTAGTTTGAGATAAGTGGACTACATGAAGATGGGGCTGAACAAGTCTCGAAAGGAGGTATATTCACCACTCAAGAAGATCCTCAGCCCTTCTATCATCACCCAAGGCATATGATTTTAATGCGACATATTAGACAGAGCGGTGACAAGGCAGCTGTAACAGAATGTGCCATAATTGGAAATCCTGAGTACACTGCTGCTCGAGTATAGTTGTGATCAGAAAAGATCGCCACTCCTAGGCCAATTAATAGCTTTCTCGTATTTTCTATGTCTTTACCATGCCACGTTTGTAACAACTAGTGTTATTTAGGGCGCCTGAAGATTAGAGATCTTCATGGCTTCCCTTTAATAGGGTTGGATGTTATGATCTATAGATAAAAATATGGAGAGTTGTCTCGACCCAGGGGGTTGCCAAACATATAATTCATTCATTGCATTAGCAGTGGAAGCAATTTGTGTAATCATTCTCTTTTTAATATAAGGAGCTACCTCTGATTTAACAAGCTTTACATTGTTCAGCCAACATCTCTGTGTGAAGGCTGGGCCCACCTTCCACAGATATCACTATGTTAATTTAGGATGTTCTAATTCATCCGTTGTGTGATGTCTTATTAATTTTATTCCTTTTGTACATAGTTGTAGTAAGTGTGGATTTACAGTATACTTGTGGTTGCATTTCCTTGAGATCTATGGGTGGTACAGAGTAACAGTCGACTGAGTAGGTAACTATCTTTTATACAATTCATGTGGTAGTTGTACGCAGCCTTGTTCATCCTACGATTTTAGTTGTTATACCATGAATCCTTGCAACTTATCTTTACTGTTACGATTGTTCAATTTCATTCCTGTATTTCAATTTCTTAGAGTAGCTGAACTCAATCCTTTGCAACTGAATTCCTAGATTAACATTTGATTTATGCTTGTGGCTTTCAAGAGTAATCAGAGTGAATAGGTGAATTACTTGTATAGGGATGTGAATAGGACTTCCTTTTATTTGCAATTGTAATTTGAATCTTATGTTATTTTCCTTGATGCATGGTAGAAAGTAATTGAGATTGTAGTATTTAGAAGATAAATGGGATTACGCAAATTCTTGGGATGAGCATAGTTGCTAGAGGATAGTAGTGTTTGATTGCAGCGACTTTGTATTTAAGCATATACTGTGCATTTATCCTTTGAAATACAAGACTTTCCCGGGTTGACAATAAATATTGTACACTCTGTATGTTGGTAGTAATCTACTTGCATATCGGGAGCACGACAACATTTAATTTGACTTTTGAGAATTAAAGTCACTTTTTGATAAATTTAAGTGGGTGAGTGAAATTAATATTTTAGAAATAAAATATGAGCATTTAATTTCAGCCCTTGATCTAATATAATTTCCACCGTTATATTAGACTCACCCTAGGTTTTTCTCAAAAAGGCATGGGAAAGGCATTTTGCCTCACTTTTGCAGATTGAAGTAAGAAGAGAGAGTTGAGAGAGAGAAGAGAGAAAGTTTCCATTTTTCCTGAGCAAGAGGAAAATTTTGCAGCACGTAAATCAAGGGAAATGACAGCAGCAAATATGGCATGGAAATCTAGGAGAAGACAGTAGCATTTATTGCTGGTCCGTATAGTCCATACAGTATCGTTTTCGAGGCAGATTTCTGGGCACAATTTTTGAGAAAAAACAAGTTTTTGGGCATCGATTTCGAGGTCCATACCATCCATAAAAATTTTCCATACATTATGTACATTTCATCCATATAGTCCATATAGTGGCACAGAAATCATGGCAAAACAAGAAAAAATCATAGTTTGATTTTTGCTGCTCGGCACACAAATCCGAACAGAAATTTATCTTTCGGGTTGAGATATGTTGGTTTGATACTTTCTGTGTATTTTTGTAAATGATAAACTTATCCTGAAAAATAAAAATACTCTCTCTCTGACTGGTTTTCCCCTAGTGGGTTTTTCCAGGGCCATTTGGCTGAAATTTCTGAGTTCTGTGTGTGTGATTGAAGTGCTAAATATTTACTTTCTGTCTGTGAAATATTTAATTTACGGCAGTGTTTTAAGTTATCAAAATTTATGTTTATTACCAGCAAGTTAAATTTCTGAGATTGAAATAAACCGTGACAAATTTTTTACTTGAAACCGGTGGCTAGAAACTTAAGAAAAATCTACATGGTACCAGAGGGGGTTGTGGCAGAAAATTAAATTTCAGCAGTGAAACAGTCATTTCCATAATTCAGAAAAACATTTGTGGCAGTAGTACATTTTGTTGAAACTTGTTCTTTGAGAAAATTACTTCCATGGGGTTGAGATCTGAGGATAGGTTGGATGGGGCAGCGAACTTTGTCTCATGGAAAGCCCATATTTTACTTGTGCTGAGGGAGAATGAGTTGTGGGAGGAAGTAGTTAGAAACACTAAAGCAAATCTAGTTACTATTCCTCCTTCTACTGATGCATTATTACTTGCAGCCTTTAATAAGAAGGATATTAAACCATAAGGATAATCTTAGATGATGTTAAATACCATGTTATTCCTCACATTTCAGCGAAGGATCATGCACATGAAATGTGGACTGCTTTGACCGGTTTGTTTTCTAGTACTAATGAAAATAGGAAGATGGCACTTAGAGAGAAGCTGAAGAACATCAATATAGTCAAAGGAGAGGCATGTATGACTTATCTTGCTAGGATCTTTCAAGTGAGAGATGAGCTTGCAGCTATTGGGGTGGCCATTGATACTTATGAGTTAGTGCGGATAGCCTTGAATGGGGTGACTGCACCTTGGGCTGTGTTTGTTCAGGGGTTGGTGGCCAAAGAGAACCTACCATCTTGGGATAGAGTATGTGATTCCTTTATTCAGGAGGAGACTCAGAGGGGTTTCTTGTAGAGCAATAGATCTACTAGTATAGGGGATGAGAAGGATGTGGCATTGACAATGAAGGGGAAGAAGAAGAGAAAGAAGGGTCCCAAGAAGGGTGGGGCCAAGCAACAGTAGGATGGGCGGAAGAAGGATATGAGCACTGTGAAGTGCTTTGCATGTCACAAGATGGGACACTATGCTGCTACGTGTCCAAACAAGAAGAAGAAGAAGTAGAAGACAGCCGCTTTATCTGAGATCGATGATTTTGCAGCTAGATTTCAGAGTGAGTTTTCTCTATGCAATGGGTATATTGAGAGTGAGAGAGAATCCATTCTCACTAGTGCGTATTTTGATAGACAGAGGGAGTTTTCTTCTGTGATAGACCATTCTTATAGTGCATTTACTTCCAGCACTTGGTACATAGATAGCAGAGCATTGAGCCACATGACAGGTGCTCATGAGATGTTCTCTAAGCTTTCACAGGAAGATACAGATGTGGAGGTTGTGTTGGGAGATGACTCAGTAGTCAGTATAGTTGGACATGGGACCATTACATTTCAGAGGGAGACTATGATTCCCATGGTATTGCGAGATGTATTGTATGTACCTAGGCTGAAGAAGAACCTAGTGTCATTTTCAATGATCGAGGATCAGGGTCTTGGGATTTCTTTCCTAGATGGACATGTGCATATGTTTCCCAAGACTGCAGGACCATCTACTTCAGTTTCCATTGGAGGAAGATGTGGGAAACTGTATAGGCTCTTGTTTCATTTGCAGCATGCTTTAGCACATAGTAGCAATAGTGAGTTGTGTGAGCTTTGGCATAGGAGGATGGCTCACTTGCATAATCTATCCTTGTGGTTGTTGAGGCACATGGTGACAGTTTTACCAGAGTTCAGCATAGGGCAGGGTGATGTGTGCAGGGGGTGTGCTTTTGGAAAGTACATCAAGACTTCTTTTTCAAGAAGTGATAGAAGATCAGCTGGTACTCTTGACTTGATACATTCAGACTTATGCAGACCTATGTCTTCTATGTCCTTTAGAGGATATGAGTATTATCTGACATTCATTGATGACCATTCCAGGAAGACTTGGATCTACTTTCTAAAGAGAAATAAGTATGAGGAAGTCTTGCAGAGGTTCCAAGAGTTCAAATATCTTGTGGAGAACCAAACAGGGAGGAAGATCCAAGTCTTGAGATCAGATAACGGGGGTGAGTATACCTCCAAGGACTTTGATGGATTTTGCAGACAGGAGGGCATCATGAGACAGTTGATAGTTCTATATACTCCAGAGTAGAATGGAGTAGTAGAGAGGAAGAACAAGTCCATTGTTGGATCATCTCGAGCTATGTTACATGACCAGTCACTTCCTTTATTTCTCTCGGTTGAGGCTTGCAACACCACTGTATATCTTCAGAATAGGATTCCCCATCGAGCAGTGGGGAACATGACACCTGAGGAGTGATTTCAAGGCATGAATCCTGAATTTGGCCATTTTCATATATTTGGTAGTCTGGCTTACTCTCATGTCCCTTCAGAGAAGAGGACAAAGTTAGATCCCACTGTAGAGAAGGGCATCTTTGTGGGTTATGATGAGACTGTGAAGGCTTTCCATATTTATATTCCCTCTCAAAGGAAAGTGGTGGTGAGGAGGGATGTGAAGTTTGAGGAGGAGCAAGCCTTCAACAGGTCAAGAGAGTCAGAGTAGGTAGAGTAGCAGGTCCCTGCACCTCTGGTTGTGGCACAGGTTCCATCTACGTAGCAGTCAGGATCACAGGACCACAGAGTGTTGGCACAGGTTCACCAGGTTCAGTGGTTAGGCTAGTAGGGTCTCTAGGAATAGGTGATGGTTCTACTATTAAAATTACACCTTACAAGGGATCGGGATCAGGATTGAGATCAAGATCAGGATTACAGGGTACACCTAGTGTTGGCACACCAGCTTCAAGTTCACAGGTGACTAGGGCTTCTAGCTTTGGTAGTTCTTCATATGAGGACAAGTCAGTGTGGGAAGAGCATTCAGGAAAGAAGAATCCTAAGTGGATTTTAGAGACCTTGAAGGATGCCTTAAAGGCTGGGTCACTCAATGACAAGTTGAGAACCATCAAGATGCCTGACGGATTTGGCATGGTGTTGGTGGCTTGTACACAAGATTATGAGCCTTCTACTTTTGAGTAGGCCTCCCAGCATTTAGTATGGAGAGATGCCATGATGGATGAGTACCATTCCATCATGAAGAATGATGTATGGTAGATTGTTCTGAGACCGGAGGGGAATTTAGTGGTGAATTCTCGTTGGCTTTACAAGCTGAAGCATGCGACAGATGGGAGTGTGGAGAAGTACAAAGACAGGTTTGTAGTGTGGGGGTTTTCACAGGTTGAGGGCATTGATTATGATGAGACTTTTGTGTCATTTTCTCGTTATATGTCTATCAGGGCATTGATTTCCATTGCAGTGGAAATGGGTTGGAAGATCCATCAAATGGATGTGAAGACCACATTTCTCAATGGGATCACACAGAAGGAGATTTACGTTGAGTAGCCTCAGGGCTTTGAGATACATGATAGAAAGACACATGTATGCAGGTTGAAGAAGGCCCTTTATGGGCTGAAGTAAGCTCCAAGAGCTTGGTACTCCATCACTAATTCTTACTTGTTGAGTATGGGGTTTCAGAAGAGTGAAGAAGATCCAAATATCTACTTCATCATGGTTGGAGATGATCCACTTGTTCTTCTTCTATATGTTGATGACTTGTTTATCACAGGGAGAGAGAGACCCATTGCAACGTGCAAGAAGTATCTTGCAGCAGAGGACGAGATGACTGATATTGGGCTAATGCATTATTTTTGGGGATTGGAGGTTTGGTAGGAGCCTGGACATATTTTCCTGGGGAAGGGAAAGTATGCAGTTGATATTTGAGGAGATTCAGGATGGAGGATTACAGGCCTATGTTGACACCTATGATCACCAACCGGAAGAAGCGTCATGCTTCTGAGGGAGAGTTGGTGGATCCTACTTTATACCGTCATCTTATTGGGTCATTGATGTATTCGGTCAACACTTGACCATATTTGTGTTTTGCAGTGAACACACTTAGGCAGTTCATGGTTGAGTCTAGGAGTGCGCATTGGGTCACTACAAAACATGTGTTGCAATATCTTTCAGGGACTGTGGATTTTGGTTTGGACTACAGGAGGTCAGAGGGGATCAGACTGGTTGGCTATACAGATTTAGATTGGGTAGGCAGTGTGACAGACTAGAAGAGCACTTTCGAATGTTGTTTCAGTTTGGGCTCAGCAGTAGTGTCGTGGTTTAGTCGAAAGCAAAAGTCCATTGCATTGAGTACTGTAGAGGTTGAGTACATGGCAACCAGTTTAGCCAGTTGTGAGGCCTTGTGGCTTTGCAAGTTGCTGGTGAATCTATTTGGTTAGGAGATTAGGCCTATGGTTATTTACTGTGACAATCAGAGTTGCATCCATCTCTCTAAGAATCTAGTTTTCCATGACAAGTCAAAGCACATTGAGATCAGGTATCATTTCATCTGAGAATATGTTTAGAGAGAAGCAGTCACGCTTCAGTATATTTCCACTGACAAGCAGGTAGCAGACATACTAACAAAGTCTTTAGGGAGAGGCAAGTTTGTCTTCTTTAGAGACAAGTTGGGAGTGGTGCAGAACACCTTCCTCGGTAAGAGGGAGTGTTAGTTTTGTACCTAGGGAAGTGTTCCCCTAGTGAATTTTGCCTTAGTCACATAAAGAGGGGACATAAAGTGACCCTTGCAATTAATGACTTAAGTAAAAGCATTTAATTTGACTTTAGAGAATTAAAGTCACTTTTTGATAACTTTAAGTGGGTGAGTGAAATTAATATTTTAGAAATAAAATATGAGCATTTAATTTCAGCCCTTGAGCTAATCTAATCTCCACCGTTAGATTAGAATCACCCTAGGGTTTGCTCAAAAAGGCATGGGAAAGGAATTTTTCCTCACTTTTGCAGATTGAAGTGAGAAGAGAGAGCTGAGAGAGAGAAGAGAGAAAGTTTCCATTTTTCCTAAGCAAGAGGAAAAATTTTGCAGCATGCAAATTGAGGAAAAGTTCAACAGCATAGAGGTCATGGAAATCAAGGAGAAGATAGCAGAATTTATTGTTGGTCCATATAGTCCGTATGGTATGATTTTTGAGGCAGTAGGCATGAGCTTTTAGGCAGATTTTTGGGCATGATTTTCAAGAAAAAAAAATTTGGGAACAGATTTCAAGGTCTGTTTAGTCTGTACGGTCCGTACTGTCTGTACAGTTTGTTCTTACAGTCTGTCCAGTGCACAATAATTGAGGCAAAATAGGAAAAAAATCAGAGTTTGATTTTTGCTGCTCATCACACAAATCGAGACAGAAATTTATCTTCTAGGTTGAGATAAGTTGGTTTGATATTTTCTGTGTATTGCTGTAAATGATAAACTTCTCCTAAAAAATAAATATACTCTCTCTTTGACTGGTTTTCCCCTAGTGGGTTTTTCCAGGGCCATTTGGCTGAAATTTTTGAGTTCTGTGTGTGTGAATGAAGTGTTGAATATTTACTTTCTGTCTATGAAAGATTTAATTTACAGCAGTGTTTTAAGTTAGTAAAATTCATGTTTATTTCCAGCAAGTTAAATTTCTAAGATTGAAATAAACTGTGACAAATTTTTTACTTGAAACCGGTGGCTAGAAACTTAAGAAAAATCTACACAAGATTCGATCGTCAAGGATGACTCTGGGATAAATAAACGGCTTGGAAAGGAGAAGAAAGAAGAAATACAGAAATTTTGTTACAAAAATTTAGAATTATTCTTTCCACCAGCCCGTAATATCGATGGTTTAGAGACCTTCTGCATAGATCAATGGTCCGGAAGGGAGCGAAAAGGAGGAATCGAAAAAATCAAAATTGAGCATTGTGAAAGAATAAATCCCACTTTTTGCTTTCCGCAGCCCACATCTTGATCTGAGATCAATGGCTGGGAAAGTTTCTATCTAAGATCAATGGTGTGGAAAAGGGAAACATGCACATAGGATAATTATATTTCTCGATATGCAAAATTTGGTAGGCCCCGCAGCTTTCAACGATCGATAAAGATCCATGGAAAAGGTTGATTCTACTGCTAGAACTATCATGAATGAAGCAACTTTTCATATCTGTGGAATTGCTTAAAAGGCTTCATGTTTCAATGGTCAGGATTTATGGCAGTGAGAAATTTTGTTGATTCAACATGTGTGGATAAATGAACATTTGAAATATGCGGAATTCGGTAGGCCCTTAAAGTTTGAATGGCGGAGATTGAAATAATATTTTGATCAAAGGCTGGAAACAATTTTACATGGTGAACTAGCACGGAGAAAGTTAGAATGAACATTTGGGGAATTGGGTATAGGCCACATATTCCAATGGATTATATTAAATCTTGATCTAGATCAATGACTGAGGCTGATTCCACGGATTGAAAGTGAAATGATAAGTGAATTCCTAATTTTAGTGGAATGTAGTAGGGGTTTCACTTTTCAATGGTCCACATGAAAGCATGATTTAGATCAACAGCTCAAAATTATTCCGCTAATATAGGGTGCAAAGAATATAAGAATTATAAAACCAACGAAATGGAGTTAAAGGGTATAGGAAATGGATGGTGTAGATTTCATCTGGGAAATATCAATGGTCCAAAACAATTTCATGGGCTGAATATGCAGGGATGAATGAAATTGTTGCAGTAGGCTCGAAGATCCTCTAAAGAGACACTTTCATCAAGTAGGCATGAGTCCTAGATGTCAAATTTTCCTTTTTGATCCACCACGCATGTCCCAGTGTGCTTTCCAGATTTGTTTTGTGATCATGACAAATATTCTAGATCGAAATTTGTTAGGATTTTGTCTGTGTGGGTTTGATTCTCATATCAGAACTAATTTTTGGCTCTGTTTTGAGGTTGGTCTCGGGATCTTAGTACATTATAAATGAAACCTAAATATAGGAACCAAGGATTCAAAATTCATATTTTGAAGCCTATGTGCTTGGTTTTGTGTCTCTGCAACTTTTCATGGAAGTAGTAATGCAAAGTATTTCATGAGTTTCTGAGATTCATCTCAGTGTTCAATGTTCAGTGATTTTTCCATTGTTTGATTCATTTTCATGTATGTGTAGCTTCTTCTAATGCATTTCTATTTGTGTTCAAGGAATTCGTTCTTTTATTAGCGCTCCCTACATCAGACAACGTGTTTTTTTTGTGTTTATGATAAATGTCTTTGAATTCATCCTATGATAGAGTCTCCATTTTAGTTATCATCCTTTACTTTTTCTTATGCTAAAGGTGTCTCAGGATATTCATCCACAGATGGGTGCCTCATGTTTCATTGGGCTTCTTCTCATTTCCCCATGCCATCTCTCAAAAGATATTTAGTTGAATATTAACACTTACTTTTCCTCATATTACGAATGTTATCACTAGTCATTATGTTGTAATCCCTTTAATTTTTCAGGCTTTAATTCCATTTCCCAATGGTATTTAACTTTTGTTTGTCTTACAATCTCCAAATTAAAAATATTTTGTTCTTATCAAATATCTAGCCTTCTAAATACTTGCTTAAATCCATATGTGCATGTGAATGTTCTTGTGACAAAGAAAGAGCCCTCTCTGACTGTATAGGCTAGAATACAATATAAATATTGGGTTGAAATGGTTACTCTAGTGATTCTCCTACCACAACCATAGGAAAATTATTGGATGATAACATGAATGACAATCGCTAGACTTTCGAAGAATATTGGTGAATTCTGTCGATACATTCAGAGTTGAAATTTTAGTTTTTCAATAAAAGGGGAATCAACACCATTCATTAGGTGATGGTGACTTGTTTCAGAGAAACTAAATCAGTTATCCCTAAACTGCCGCATGACAAAACAAAAGGAAACTCAATGAGGACGACAATGAGATTAGAGTAAATTGAGGAATGTCGCTGAAATGGTGGACATTGTTGTCTTATCAGAAGCAACCGTGATATAAGGTTTTTGCACCAAACAACATTATGATTCCAACCACCATATTAACGACCCCATTTACAGCATTTATGACTAGGTTTTTGCATTTTTTTTTATAAATACAGTCGGGTTTTTCTTACTTTCATTATCACAAACACCATTTTCCATGTACACCAATCACTTAAGGACAATTCTGTAGCCCTGTATGCTCAGTTGCACTCTGTGGCCTCTAAACATCTAGTAGGTAGGCTCTGTGTACCTCATGAACTCTTACTGGTTTAAAGTTGATTTTTTATAAGTCATACTACCTCAATACCTGAAGTTTTTCTCATGGCCATGCTTCATTCCTTAGATTTTAAAACCCTTTGGTTCAACCAAACTCGCCAAAAATTTAGGTATTCATTTATGTTTCATGGAGGAGAAAATAAGCATGATAGCATTTTTCGAGTCTAAGTACATCCTAGGCAGGAACCCTCTGAATTCAATATTAATGTTTTCATTTTGACTTCCCCTTTCCTTTTCATGATGAAGCTTTGTTTTGTAAAATCATCTTTCTCCTCATTGCAGTTTTATTAAGTTGCAATTTTCCATTTTGATTTTTCCCTAGGGTAATTTTGTTTGAATTATTGTGCACTTGGATTTGAGTCCCTATGTCCAGTAAATAAACACTTGACATTCATAGGGAAACAATATAAAAAAGGTTAAAATTGAAAAATACTTTAAGTGTGCTGATAAGGAATTACATTTTTAAATTAATGTTAGGATTTCCTCAACCACTCAGTTTGTGAATAAGGTTAGAACCAGACCTTACTTACCTGGATCTAGTGATGCATAGTTTGCCACTCAACAATGACCCTTACATTACTTCCAACTCGATGTGTATGGATGGAAAACAATCATGCAGGGAAAGAAGGTTATTTTAAGGAAGCCATTTAGGATTCAACGGATTAAGCATGAAATATCACCTTTACACTACTAAATTTATGAGGTAGAAAGCCACCTTTATGGAGGAATATTTACCACCCATATTCCAGGGTTTTAAAAGAGAATCTCCAATATTCAGGATACCTTTTCGCTGGAAAATTGACCACCTAGGTGGGAACAGATCCATTTTAGGAGTAATACAGTTTTTCCTTCCATCCTGAGACCAAGAACCGGTTTCAATCCCAATTTTCAGTCTTTCCATTCGAGAGTCAATATATTCCACTAAAATCATATCTCGTCCACACTCCACAATGATTTCATACCTCTACTTATCCTTGTAATTGGGTGAATGAAGAAGAATTTGTAGCTGTGGAAATTGAACCCAGGTGTTAGAACAATTACACTCACAATAATTGCCAATTACACATGCAAATTACACACAAAGGAGACTGAATATGGAGCAGAACACTAATCTGTATTGAATAAGTGTAAAATATCCAACCCTATGAATTCATAGGCTACCACAATAAATAATTACATGATATATTTGAATGCTTAAGGATTCCATTCGAATTTGGTCAAAACCAGGCTTACTAAATCTAAGCAAATCCCCCATAGGTGCATAAAGCAGTTTCCAAATCTGTCTAGGAGCTCATGAATTGGAAAAATAAATTAGGAAAGCTAATAGATGATGGAAGGAAAAATCATACATGCCTTTCTTAGGAGAAAAGAGTGGAGTATGATGAGGACAAAAACAAGTTAACTTCACCTAGTCAAACTTTCCCAATTGCCTTAAAACTCAGGAAAAGCAGGCAATAAAGCAGAAAAAGAAGACATGCGCTAGGAAGGCCAGGAATAAAGTAGATTTGATTCCAAGTTGTTTCCCAAGCACTCCATGACTCAAATTTATCAAGTTTTAACACTTTGGATGTGTGGAGGACAACTTGCATAAGGTGGAATATGGAAACTAGGCAAATAAGACAAAAAATGGATTAATTAATCTCTAAGGTAGCTAACTATGCATTCATTATTATAACAACCCCCCTTAAACCTGACTTATGAGTAAAATATCAGAAAATTATAGGGCCTAGCAACAAGGCTTAGTCACCCTTTACATACTGCATGTCCATTTAACCAAGGAAAGAGGAAAAAACCCAGTGGGAAAAATCCTCCCTTAAACATGGACAGTAAAACAAAATTTGAAAATCTTTCATCACTCATGCTTCAAAGCATGATCAGAAATCCCTAGTAGTGATTTGAGATTGCTGAATTTCTTCTCACAAAAAACTTTGGTGAAGATATCTGCTACTTGTTCTGAAGATGAACAGAAGAGTAGGTGAATGGTGCCATCATGCACAAGCTGTCTGATGTAGTGCATATGGATCTCAATGTGTTTGGTTCTCTATCTCTGAAATGGATCATTACAGATTTGAATGGTAATCTGATTATCACAATAGATAGTATTTGAGTATTATGATTCAAAGCCACACTCACCAAGTAACCCCTGCAACCATAAACATTAAGTTGTTGCATTTACAACTCCTCTGTACTCTGCTTCTGTAGATGAGAGTGCAATGGCACTCTGTTTCTTTCTTGACCAGCTCATTGGTCCTTCAGTAAGAATGAACACATATCCTGATGTTGACTTTCGATCTATGTTGTCACCTACCCAATCACTGTCAGTAAACCCAATCAAATCAAGATCAGATTTAGCTTTGTAGAAGATCCCATGAGTCCTTGTTCCCTGAACAAAGTTAAGGATCATTTTGGCTTCTCTCCAATGGATCTCGTGAGGCTGATCCATGTATCTTGAAGCCACACTTACTGCATAAGAAATATCAGGTTGAGTATGTGTAAGATACAACAAACATCCAATCAATTGCCTATACAGTGTATTGTTTACCATAGGTGAAGAATCAACTTCTTCAAGCTTAACTCCTGAAAGGAAGGGAGTCTTGCTTGGCTTGCAATCCTTTATGTTTAATTTGTTCAGGAAATCCAAGGCATACTTGGACTGATGTATTTTTATTCCTTGTTTGGTTTGAGCAATCTCGAGCCCCAAGAATTGGCTCAATAAGCCCAAATCAATCATTGAGAATGCATGGTTCATTGCATCCTTCAAGGAGGTAATTTCATCCTTTGAGCTTCTTGTAATGAGAAGGTCATCAACATACAAAAAAAAATCATTAATGAAGCATGAATCAGCTTCAAATAGACATTTGGATCTGACTTGCATCGAACAAAATTCAGTGATAGCAGAAAGCTATCGATCTTGGCATACCACGCCCTGGGGGCTTGCTTAAGCCCATACAATGACTTCTTTAGCCTGCACACAAGAGATGGATTAGTAGAAAATACTTGAGGATGCTGCATGTAAATCTCTTCAGTAAGATCTCCATTCAGGAAATAACACTTCACATCCATGTGATGTACCTCCCACTGCTTCAAAGCTGCAATGGCTAAGGCTAGCCTAATGGAGTCCATCTTTACCACTGGTGCAAAGGTCTCATTGTAGTCTATGCCATGTACCTGTGAGTAGCCCTTGGCTACCAATATGGCCTTTTATTTCAAAGGTTAACCATCATCAGCAAATTTGGTTTTGTAAACCCACTTACACTGAACTAGCTTCCTCCCTGGGGGAAGATCAACCAGCTCCCAAGTGTTGTTCTTCTGGAGTGAGATGAACTCTTCTTTCATGGTTGTTTTCCATATTGGATAATTTTCTGCATCTTCATATGTATGTGGGTCTGATTCAACCATCAGATAGCATTTCTCTGCAAACATAGGATCTTTCATGCACAGAGCACTCTCAAACTGAGATCTAGTCCTCCTAGGATCATTAGGATTTCCAACGAGTTCTCCAGCTGCATGAATGGTCTTTGCTGCCCATTTTGGTCTTGTAGAACTGTTAGGATATGTAATTAAATAATAATTATCATACATATCAGACTCAACAAGTTCAACTATCTCTTCACTTACATTCAATGGTTCTAGTGGTGAAGAGGATTCTCCAACTTCCACTACTGCTAAAGGCTCTTCTTGGAACTGAAAACTCCTTTAAATGAAGGATTTGTTTGTGCTCAAATTGATCATCTTGTACCCTTTTGAATCTTTAGAGTACCTAACAAATAGACACTCTTGGCTTTGGGTCTGCAAAGCCTTCCTCTTTTCTATTGGAATTCTAGCCCAAGCCCTTGAGCCAAAAATCCTGAAATGGGTCACATCTGGCTTGTGCCCACTCCATGCTTCTAAAGGAGTCATACCATCAAGCTATTTATGAGGCACCCTATTCTGGATATAGGCTGCATAGTTTATATCTTTGGCCCAAAATGTTGGTGGCAATGTCTTAGCCTCCATCATGCAGGTTGCCATCTCTTTCAGTGATCTGTTCTTTCTCTCAGCAACACCATTTTGTTGTGGTGTGTAAGGGATATAATGTTGCATCTGCACAATATTGAATGAACTCAGACTTGACATACTCACCACCATTTTCAGATCTGAGGACTTTGAGTTTCCTCCCAGACTGGTTTTCAACCTGTTGTCCGCCGATTGCACACCTGCAGCAAAAATCTTTCGAAAGCTGTCTCCTCACTTAGGAAAGTGGGAGAGGTGTGACCTTGGGGGCAAGCA